>CM019170.2:27632876-27799410 GCA_009739505.2 Apolygus lucorum
TCAAAATGTTTTTGTTCTAAAGGAGGCTTTTTGGTTGAAAGCAAGATTATGGTGCGATTGAGCGTTCTGGGCCACGAGTCGAAACGAATTCCGGTCCATAAAATAGATTTTTACATTTCATCAACAATGAATTGGATAAATCAGATCGATTTGGAAGATTTTGGCCTCTTAAATCCCATTAAAATGTAAAATTCATAAAACTTGGAGTATTTTCACTCTCAATTGGTGAGCAAATTATGCCTTATTTCGGCCGCCATCCTATAAAACAGTTCATCCTCCTCCTATCACTACTCTGTTATTTCTACCCTTGGTTTGAAATGGGTTAAGGAATATACTATGGCAATTCGTGTTATATGCTGCAGGTTACAAAGCATACCTACCTTCGAATGTGAGGAAGCAATATATAATAATCACACTCTGGAGCAAGTTATGAAAGGCATTGTGAAATTTTTGATCCTTCCGAACGAGCAAAAGTCAATCAGTGGCGCCTCCTCCAGGCAAACATAGCAAACATTGTTTGCCTTAATAAAAATAAGCAAAATGAATAAATTAATTTTTGTTGAGATTCTCCTATATTCCCATCTTTTTCAAGTAATATAATAGCCAATTTTGGAAAATTTTAATATAATTTAGGTACTTTTTCATTATTACCAAGTAAATTAGATGAAATAGGAGAATGGAATAAGAAAGTACGTATTTTGCCTTGGATACTAGCCCGCAACACACCATAGACTTGGAGAGGTCGGTAATGTAGATGATAGCAGATGATAAGCGAACTAGCGCGGGGCAAAGCGATGCAAGGCAAGCAGTTCAAAAAAATGAATTTTTCGGGACTGTTTAGAGTGAGAGGCGACGATCGGCGGGTGGCGGGGGGGTCATCGCGGTGTCAAGTATTGCCATACCCCCACTACCATGCTATCAGCTGTTGCAAACAATCGGAGAACTGTTTCGTGACCTTGAAAGCAGAGAAACTTGAGCCATGGATACTAATTATCCCATGCATGGCAAGACATAACATATCCATCCAACCACATTATCTTAGATAGGAAAACTTAGATTTTTGGCCACCGCAAATAGCGGCTGCCTGGCGCTGACTGGTGTCCCGTTCCCGATTTTACTGTACCTAATCCTTTTTCTTGTTGATAGGTACCTACTTGGAAATAGTTGCATAATATTGAACCCCCCGATGGTTTACTTTTGAGGTAGGTAGCTACTACGTATATTTTGAAAATCGAATATTAAAAAATCCGTCCGTCCGCAGAACTTTCCTTAATTATCATGGACCGATTTTAATGAAATTTGGTATAAGAGCTCCATTTGGGGTTTACTTGTGCCCCGAAGGTTTTGTCAGTCACTTCTGAGTGGTGAAACATTAGGACTGTAACTTTTAAGGCCCCCTCTCTCGAAAACTCTCGTTATGAAGGTATTGTTTTTTCACCAATTTGAGATTCCTAGGTACCTACCATTGAATTTTTAGGATCGAATCTACCCACCCAGAGGATAAACTATCAGCTCTCCATGAGAACTTGAAGGTTGAACTTACGATAAATGTGAAACACGAGTGTGAATCGCAAAAGAGGCCTTATCACCTTAAAAATTTTAGCTGACCAAAATGCGATCGATGTTCGTTTCTTTGGGTTGTACATGTTTTGTTTCCTTAACCAACCTGTAATCAAATTTCTAAACCAAGGAATTCTTTATTTCTTCAAACGGAGTGTGAAGGGTTTATTTCATCTAAATAAACAACATTTTGCAGCAAAAACATGATTGGTAAGTAGTGACGAGGGTAAAGCTGACGCTTTATCTTCAGAAAAATAATAAACCTTTGCGTAATAATTTGCAGCGTTTTTCGTTATTGTTTATTCTTCTGTGACTGGCCAAGCTGTTTGCCTCACGAATATTCTCACGAGACGCCACTGAAGTCAATAAACTAAGATTATGGTACTCAAATTCGATTCTTGGCGATTGAGCGTTCTGAGCCACGAGTCGAAACAAATTCCGGTCCATAAAATAGATTTTTACATCTCATCAACAATGAATTGGATAAATCAGATCGATTTGGAAGACTTTGGCCTCTTAAATCCCATTAAAATGTAAAATTCATAAAACTTGGCGTATTTTCACTCTCAATTGGTGAGCAAATTATGCCTTATTTCGGCCGCCATCCTGTAAAACAGTTCATCCTCCTCCTATCACTACTCTGTTATTTCTACCCTTGGTTTGAAATGGGTTAAGGAATATACTATGGCAATTCGTGTTATATGCTGCAGGTTACGAAACATACCTACCTTCGAATGTGAGGAAGCAATATATAATAATCACACTCTGGAGCAAGTTATGAAAGGCATTGTGAAATTTTTGATCCTTCCGAACGAGTAAAAGTCAGTAAACTAAGATTATGCTACTCAAATTCGATTCTGGGCGATTGAGCGTTCTGAGCCACGAGTCGAAACGAATTCCGGTCCATAAAATAGATTTTTACATTTTATCAACAATGAATAGGGTGTGCGCCTGGGTAGGAAAAACTGTTTATTGTTATTTTTAATCTAAAGTTGACCCCATTCTGAGAATTTTGGTACCAACCGCGACCTTCTAGCGAGCGTAAATCTTTTCCTATGAATTTTTAAAGTTTCGAACCTTTATGACGTCACAGTGGGCTGGGGGGTCCCGCCCAGGCGAGAGGGGCGCGTGACGTCATAAACGGTCGAAACTTTGAAAAATCATAGAAACAGATCTACTCACGCTAGAAGGTCGCGGTTGGTGCCAAAATTCTCAGGATGTAGTCTACTTTCGATTAAAAATCTAAAAAAAAATCAAGGATAAATTGGATAAATCAGATCGATTTGGAAGACTTTGGCCTCTTAAATCCCATTAAAATGTAAAATTCATAAAACTTGGAGTTTTCACTCTCAATTGGTGAGCAAATTATGCCTTATTTCGGCCGCCATCCTATAAAACAGTTCATCCTCCTCCTATCACTACTCTGTTATTTCTACCCTTGGCTTGAAATGGGTTAAAATCAAAAAATTTACCCAACTACAGAAAAGACATCATCCATTTGACTCTATTATATTCGTAAAATGGGAAAACCGTGCTTTCCTCACAATCGATAGATTGTTCAGCGCAAAATTGTTTGAAAACGTAGGTACCCAAAATTCAGGCGAACTTTTGAATGCGAAAATCGTTTTTTAAGAAGCAACACCATGTGTTTTGCTTTTGACAACTTTCAGGGAGAAGCAAAAAACTTGTTTAAAAGCGTGATTTTAATCGAATGTTAACTTTCAATATTGATTACCGGTGTGGGGTTGCTTTTCAAGCATTTCAAGCAATTTTCTGTGGTTTCTAAGGCAGTGTCCACTCAATTTTGACGCCAAAGATGAATATGGGAGAAGTTAGTTTTGTACCGAATTACAGCACTATAGGATGACCAGGGGAGATGATAGCTTCAAGGTTCACGCAACTAATCTTCCTTCCTCCGAGGGCTATGAGCCAAACATCAGCGCTCTAGCATGAACAGAGGAGAAGTAAGCTCCACCGCCCACGAAGATGATCTGAACTCCTGCCTATCGCTTTAACTAGGGGGAAAAAGTGGTTTCCAGTCAAAATCATGGTCCTCCAAGAGGTAGTACTGTACCGAATTTCAGCGCTCTAGAATTATAAAGAGTGAAGTTAGTTCACTATTGTTCACTTGTAACAGCGTAACAGTAAGTAAGCCCTTGTCATAGCAACCACGGTGAAGGAATTAGCTCAGAAAGATTTTTGCAACCATCTTTCGTTCAAGCCACACATCACGATAACTCATTCGATTTTCACACAATTTCATCCAAAAGACAGAATTATTATGTACCTAAATAAAGGCGTTGAATACTTGAATGCTTACTGTAGGATTACAAGAAACTACATAGTAGCAGATGTCAGCGTTTAGGTTACCAACTACGTTACTTAGATGATTCTATAAACAAATAAATTACTTTTGATCTTGAATTCAACCCGAAGTCTTCCAATCCTTTATTGGCGACAAATGGTTGGGAAAAAGAACGGGGAAAAACAAGATAGTGACTTCGATGAGTCAACTAAATGGAAAGTTTTTTCAAAAAGAATGGAGTACATCACATAAAAACGACCCCTTATCATCCTAGAAGTAGTGGAATGGTTGAGAGACTAATAAGAACACTAAAAAGAAGGTACAAATCATCAAAAAAAGAGTTAAAAGAACCAACATTGACCCTTCAGAATGTTTTGTTTAGTTACAGGAATTTGCCACAAAAGACTACTGGGAAAGCTCCTGCTGAACTATTTTTAGGAAGAAGATCGCCCAAAATTTTTGAAAATTTGAAGCCTGATTTACGAAAAGAAATAGAGTTGAAAATTTGGAAGCAACAAATCCAAACAGATGGCAGGAAGCAGAGAACTTTTGAGGAAGGGGAAGAAGTATGGATAAAGAAAGAACTTGGTTGGAAGCCAGGCGTCATAAAGAAGAGGAACGGGCCATACTCGTATGAGGTACAGACGGAGGGTCTCATCAAGAGAAAACACGCCGACCAATTGAGATCAAGAGAAGGAGCAATCGATGAAGAGGGGAAAAATGTAGGATTACAAGAAACTACATCGATACCTTAAAGCACAAAGGGACTATGTCCATCCATCTTCCACATTTTAATTTTTTTTTCAACTTCAGAGAAACTCAAATTTAACAAAACTATTATTGACTTTCTTGACGATAATAGCTCGAAAATTTCTTGAAGAAATTAAAGAGTTTGGTCTAATAAGCCATTATTTCAGGAATTGTGCACTGGTGCACTTCTTTAGCGTTTTTCTCAAATCTCCGTTTTTGGACATAGCCCCTTTGTGCTTTAAGGTATCGACATAGTAGCAGATGTCAGCGTTTAGGTTACCAACTACGTTACTTAGATGATTCTATAAACAAATAAATTACTTTTGATATTGAACTCAACCCGAAGTCTTCCAATCCTTTACTTACCATGCACGGCTATCCAGTCGTTGAGTTCTTCTCCTTCTGGAAGCTGCACGACGGACCGGAGGTTGATGCCTGAATTGAGGGACGCTTGGGCCTGCTTGTGCAGGGAATACCGCATCGTGCCAGGCGAAAACCGCTTGTTGGGGCGAAATGTCTGCAAAAATAAAAGTGAACATCGATGAGTCCATAAGTCCTGTAACGATACAGAGATTTTGCTGGTTGAGGGTAGTTACTACAAAGGATCCATAGGATGAGGGTCAATCCTCTGTGATGAGGTGGATTATTTTATCAGTCGTAATTTTCAAATTATTAATTAAGTGGCGAGAGAGTGGTTGGAAGATCCGAACTAACGTGTGTTACAAATTCGTCTAAAAAGAACTTGGGTTCATTTCGCAAATTTCCTCCAATCAAAAAGCGACATCGTTCATGAGGCTTCTTATCACTTCACGTTTTAGGTTTTCCGAAAATTATCGCACAAAATGGTAACAGCCAACAAATCTAGAATGGAATGAAGTCAAATTCATCTTGGTGTCGCGAATTTCTAGCCCATGTACCTATACTTACTCTATGCATGTAACTACACAATAGAAACAGCACTTTACTTTTCAGTTTTTCAAAAACACTATCCAACAAAGAAAGCAGCAATGAAAACAAAAGTTGAATGGGTACATAGCAATAATATTACAATGCATGTTATACCTAGGTAGGTTCCTATACCATAGAGACCTAAAATGTTAAAATTTAAACAAGAACCTAAAACCAAACCTACGTAGGTTCCTATACCATAGAGAGACATGAAGTGTTAACAATTAAACAAGAACCTGAAATATTTGATCGATGAAAAGCTTTGGAAACGTGAACTCGGTGCGAACCAAAAAGCCCTAAAAGAATAATGGAATTTTACAAAATGCGTCACAATCCAAATTTTACCCTGCAGCTATACTGTCGCTTGGAAAGCCGAAAATAATGGAATGAAAGTTGTACCTGGTTTTTCATCGACATCCTTCCAATATCTTTGTTTCTTTGACAAGTTTCAAATTTTTCTGACAGCGTGCAAGTCGCCCCCATTCCAATATGATCATATTTAGGCTCGTGTTTCTGGTGCTTTTGGTATAATGGAATGAAAAAACGGTAGTGAAGTCGTTGTAAACGGTGAGGTAACTACATCATGAAACTGTACAACTAACAAAAAGGCTACTGGTGCAAGCCTATAAGCAGTCCTTATCGAGGTGTCGCATAAAAGAATTCATACATGGTAGGCATGCCACACATACGCGGAAATCACAATACATTCTACACAGGAAGAGGTTTAGCGTTTAGTTACAGAGAGTTAGCCTTAGCTCTCTGTATTCAAATTATAAAGGGAGGTACCAACATCCTAATCCATCTTGTTCTCTGTCTCATACACACCGTTAGATACGAGAAGCGGCTTATCATAACGTCATCCATCACGGATAGGTTGGGATATGTGGCTGGAATCTCTTTCCAACTATTGTCTGTCGGATTATCACCACAATGTCTTGAAATTCGGAGTAGATACCAACCAATTATTCATATTTCACTAACAACTTGTCTTCTAGGAAAATACTTTAATGTTTTCGAAGATCTCGTTGTATTCCTTCACCGTGATAAGACACGTAAAGTTGTTTATAACTACGTTGAGCATTCGGTATCCCTTCACAGTGATAAAGCGGGAGAAATCGCTAAGTGACTTTTTTTATTCCAACCGAATTCAATTCAATTCAAGAGAAAATAATTTTTTATAGCATAGTAATTTTTATATTATATTTTTATAGTATAGTAATTTTTTTATACTGCCAAATAAAATGAGTGAAATCAACTTTAATTCCTAGGTGTAATGAGTCAGCGTAATTCTGCATTGCTATTCCTTCCATATGGCATGATAAGATGAATGACTATCTTCTATAGTATAGTAATTTTTATAGTATATTTTTATAGTATAGTAATTTTTTTATACTGCCAAATAAAATGAGTGAAATCAACTTTAATTCCTAGGTGTAATGAGTCAGCGTAATTCTGCATTCCTATTCCTTCCATATGGCATGATAAGATGAATGATTATCTTCTCCATGCCGCGTCTCATTTCCTCTTCTCTTCTGTAGCTCAAAATTTACCAGCAAGAGATTGATGTCGTTTGGAGGTTTGAATTGTTTCTATGACGTATGTATTATGTGAGAAAAGATCACGTGTTGGTTGTTATAGTTACCCTCGGCTTAAATATTGCAATTGCAATTGGCAGAAAGCTAACAATTCTTTCAACCACCACGTTAGAACTGTGAATTGTAGACACATAGGAAAGGCAAGAAAGGGTACAAAAACCAGAGCTGGCATGAAAACCAGAATCAACTATACATACCAATTGTTTTTGTTCTTTAAAATGTATATTTTCAAAATATTTCCAATACTTAATACAACAGGCTAGGGCGAACCAATCATAATAATCTAAAAGAAGAAAACAATTATCTATTACAATTAGGAGTAAGGTAGCTGGAATCGGAAGCCACTTGGATTCAAGAAAGAACGTTACGTCAAGAAAAATGACAAGTTGGATGTGACCCGTGCGAATTTCCAGAGGTTTCACTTCGACGTCGATAATATAATGACATTTACGAGGTATCCCACGCTACCTTCTGCATTTAAAACGGTTTCCTGCGATTTCTTTGTGGGTCCAAGATTATGTGAAGCCCTGAACGTAACTTCTATTATGTTACAAGTTTCAACTTGGTAATCCAGTTCAGAAACTGGAAAGAAGGAAACTGATTATAGAAGAATCGCGGCTTCCTATAAGTACGCCATTTCCTTGGTTCCAATTTCGATCCCGAATCGTTCATGTAATCAACTCATAATCAACATGTATGCTCCACCTTAAAAAAACCAAATTGTATTCTGCATTATTATTAATCATTTTGCACTTAAATCCGAGCGGGAGCCAGTTAATCGTTGAATCTACTCGTAGTAAGGGTGAACCATTTTTTCATAAATAAATATTTAGTTAAGTTAAATACAAGTTAATAATATTATCCCAAGATGTCATTAAAAAAAAATCTGTTCATCTTAAAAGTGACAACTAAATCAGAAATCTAGATCTCTCGTTTTTTATCAAATAAATACATCATAGAAGCTGTCAGAGTCAAAAATTATTTCCCACTTTTTTGCACCTTAAATTTAATGAAACCAGTACCTACCTACCTACGAGTGGAAATATGAAGAAATTTTAAAAAATAATTATTGTGGTCTATCCAAAGTGAGCGCTTCCCATGTATTTCACGACGTTTTTTGGTTTATTATTTTCAATAATAAGCCTTTGGAATCGAGCAAGAAAAAAAAATTTTAACCCCCCCTCAAAATTTGATGTTTTACGTTTCAAGGTACGTAGAATACGAAAATCGAATAAAAAAATTTCCGTCCGTCCGCCGTACGCCGTACTTTTCTTAGCAACACTGGACCGATTTGGTTCAAATTTGGTATATGGGCTCCATTTGGGGTCTAGTTGTGCCGCGAAGCTTTTGGTTGATGTAGCTCACTTCTAAGGGGTGAAAATTAAGGGTTGAAATTTTCAAGAGTGCCCTAGCTCGAAAACTCTCGAATTAAGGGTATCGTTTTTTCACCAATTTTAAATAGTATTGAATTTTTAAAATTTTTTGAGACCACTCGGAGCTCTGTAGGACAAACGGTTCGGTCCCTACGAGTACTTGAAGGTTTTCCTTCGATAAAACAGAATCATGAGTGTGAATCGCAAAAGAGGTCTAATCTCCATTCAAATTTCATCGGACTAAAATGCGATCGCTGTTCATTTCTTCGATTTGTATACAGTTTTGCCTTCTGCGTAACCAGTAATCAAATTTCTATATGAAGCTTTCTATTTTTCCAATCAAGTGTGAAGCGTTTAGTTCTTTCTAATAAACTTGATTGTGAAGGTGTGAAGCCAGTATGGTGTGGTAGGTAGTACCTGGCTGGTAGGTAAAAAAAAGTTGGTAGGTAAAAAAAATGTTGGTGGGTAAAAAACGCTGCAAATCATTGCTCAAAGGCTTCTTCACTCTTCAGATCACTGATCAGCTGAGTGAGCTCCGAAGCCATTTTCAATCCTATTGAATGGAAGTGCTCTTCCAGGCGTCTCCAGCATTCGAGGAGATCTTCTTCACTCCTCAGATCACTGATCAGCTGAGTGAGCTCCGAAGCCATTGCTCAAAGCAAACCAAAAATTTTATGTTTCGCGTTTCAAGGTACATGCAATTCGAAAAATAGAGGGAAGGTCAAGGGAGAATACAGATGGTGGTAGGTGCTATTGATGGAGAACCAGTGATCTATACAGAAGGGTGATCTATACAGAAAATAATAAACCTTTGAGCAATGATTTGCAGCGTTTTTTCGATCGTAATGATTTCGGAGTTATGACTGAAACTATGAACATAAAATTACAGATTATTACGGTCAATGTTGATGATTTTAGTGCTCGTAGTAGATTTCAAAAATCGAAATGTGGTACATCGGCTCCATTTGGGGTCTAGCTGTACCCAGAAGGTTTTGGTTATTGTCAGTCACTTCTGAGGCGTAAAAATTGGGGGAAACCATTTTCAAAACACTCTAGTTCGAAAACTTTCGATATACAGGTAATGTTTTGACATCAATTTTAAATATTGTGGGGTTTTTAGAATCGAATGAGACCACTCAGAGTTCTGTAAGATCAAACGTTCGCCCGATGGGGACAATCAATAACCTTAATTACTGAATGTTTATGACGTTTTTTCATCAATTTAAGATAGTGTTCAATTTCTAAAACGAATTATACGTTATATATAATCATAAATGTGCGTTTATTGTGAAATTTATAAGAACACGTGGGTCTCGTGAGCTGATGACCAGTCCCAGAGGACCGGGAAAACGCAAAAAACGGTCCCAAGTCGTCAAAACGATCAAAACATCCCATTTTTTGAAATATTCCAATACAGTTAAATACTCTACAATCCTCCAGAATGTTTCAGATTTTTTCAGCAAGGGGAAGTGTATCAAATTGCAATTTGAAATGCTCTCACATACCCCCTTTTAAAAAAATCGATTTTTTAGGACTGAAATCATTTAAATAAACAGCTTTATTCATTGAATGAAACATATTTTGATTAAAATATGTACATAAAACATCATAACATAAAAGATGTATATGATCAGTTTATCCAATCAACCAAAATCAAAATTTCCACTCGCGTTTTACGTTTCTGACCTTCCTGAACAATTTTGGTTCCGTGTTTGTCTGTCTGTCATGAAATCCTTTCCACAGCCATAACTTCTACATTGCTCATCCGATTTTGATGAAACTTTCAGGGATTGTGCGGATGGGGTGTAGACTGTCCCCTATGAAAATCATTACCCCCGGACTGATAGTAGCCGCTGCACATGCGCAAACGTGAAATCCTCGCTACGACCATAACTTCTATATTTCCCATCTGATTTGGATAAAATTTTCAGGAATTATGCGAGTTGTGATGATGATGGTCCCCTATGAAAATCATGGCCCCCAAATTGAAAGTATCTTATGAGCATGCGTAAACGTGAAATCCTTGTAACAGCTATAACTTCTACATTTTGCAACAATATTCAGATATTGTGCAGGTTGACGTTTAGATGGCTCACATAGCCCCTTTCAAAAGACATCGGAAATTTCAACCTGTTTTTTCTATAGGAAGCGTCAATGATACGAGTTTCCTTTTAATCGCAATCGATGCAACCAAGTATGGAGACCCAGAAAATAAAAAAAGTAAAATGGCCGAAAATGTCACATAGCCCTTTAAAAAAAATGGGTTCAAATGTCCTTAGAAGATGGTTAACAGTTCTCTCGCAAGGTTGATTGGCGCAGTTACATGACATGTAACTGCGCCAATCAACCTTGCGAGAGAACTGTTAACCATCATCCAACACATTGTGTTGGACGAAGGACAAGTCAGAAACACGAGTGTGAATCGCACATGAACGTTCGCTGACGGAAATTAATCAAAATTTGATTTCACCGGATCAATTGCGATCCTTATTTCGTTTCTTAAAATAGAATTTCATGTCACTCAGTTGTGCTTCCTTAACAATCGATAATCAAATTTCGAATTGAAGGCACCCACAACTTTGGGATAATAATGTTTCGCAGGTAGGCATTTTTTGTCAAAATAAACTTGATTGTAACCTTGCACGATAATACGATTAGTTCGTACGGGAAGCCTGTTTTACAAAGACTGGCGATCTTTACAGAAAAATAATGAACCGTTTGTAATATTTTGCGTTTTTCTCACTTTGAATTTTACAAAAATTACACCCATGAAAATTCCCAAAAAAGTGCACTCTGCAATATTTTGATTTCATTCTTTATCAATAAAATCGATTAATGTTGTTGAACATGGATCACGTCATGAGTTCGAGAACATTGTTATGCACATAGTTAGGAATAATCCAATCTGACAACTGTCCAATGTCACGGTAGAAGAAAATAACAGCTATAACAGATTTTCCAACGTCATTTCCACCGTTTTTTCATCGCCTTATGGTTATAAAAATATGATTAATAGCTCCTCATGTCAGCTATGTTCGGTTCATTCCTCACATCCTTATCAGCCTATGAAAATGGGTACCTGTTTCTAGTTTAATTGGACTGTTTTTTCAAAAATAATAAATCATTATTCGAGAAAAACAATTTAACTACGGTTCTTATCTTTATTGAGCACAAATTTCGAATATATAAGCAGGTCTCCCAGAAATCAAGAGTATGGTTCCTCCAAGGCATCAACATGAAAGCAGCTGTACTCCTGATTGCAATCGTTCTTGTCGTGTCCACCCAGGTAAGAATGTTTCAACTGTTTTTCCTACACAAATGGAGATTTTCTGAATCAGAAGAATATTTCACGATTTTCATACCAGCATTCAACTTCAAATATAGGTTAAAACTTTTCCTCCAATTATTCAATCTGAAGGAATGTTGTAAGTAAAATTTTGAATTTCGGAAAAATAGTCAGTTCAATAAGACTATGAATCAGTGAGTGAACTCTTCTTATAATTTTAAGCATTGTTTCCATTATCCTTTTGAATGTGGTTTCTCATTTCATGAGATATCCAAGCGTTGCCAAAGCAATGAGCGAAACTTGTCCGAAATTTACTTCCGAAATTAACAAAATTTGGTACTTTCGGGCTGTGTGCGGTAGGGAACAGTTGGCTACCTAAAGAGTGGCCAATATAAGACTGCCAACCAAGAGTGTAGGCAGTATAATGAGTTTTTCTGAGTAAACTTGACCCAACACTAACTTAGTAGCTGATACCCTCTGAATATTAAATATTCAGAGGGTATCAGCTTCTAAGTAAATTCATACATAAATTTTCCTGTTATGAGGCTATAAACCCGAAATACACAACTAAAAACGCTGTAAATTATTTTCCTGTATGGATCACTCGCCTGCAAGCAAGTCCTAACAGCTTTGCCATTGTCACTACCTACCAACCATAGATACTACCTAACTACTCACAATCAAGTTATTTGGAATAAAAAAGGCATCTTACTCAATTCAATGAAACAAAGAGTTGAGGGTGCCTTCAGTAAAAATTTTAAATACTGGTTGCTAAGGTCGCAAACGAACAACGATCGCATTTTGGTCAGCTAAAATTTGGTCGGAGATTAGGCCTCTAGCTATTCACACTCGTGTTTCTGATTTATCGTAAGCTCAACCCTTAAGTGGGTGGTCTCAATTAATTCTAAAAATTGAATGTTATTTAAAATTGGTGAAAAAACAATACCTTTATTCCGAAAGTTTCGAGCTAGGACACTTTTGAAAACTGCAACCACTATTTTTCACCCCTTCGAAGTGACTGACGCTAACCAAAAGCCTCGCGGCACAAACTGGACCCGCGTTGTTTTAAATCCGATTTTTGAATTCTACATACTTTGAAAAGTAAACCATCAAATTTTGAGGGGGGGAGGGTACATTTGTTTCAAAGGTTCATTATTGAAAATGATAAACCCAAAGAGTCTTAATCATTCGGAATCGTCAGGCCCTAATTGCAATACAACTAAAGAAAAAAAGTCCGTCTAATTGTGATGAAATAAATGCGCACCTTCTTAGGCTAGCCCCATGGTACCCTCCAAATTTAGAAATATCGGGCAATTATATTAGAAATTGGTGTTCAGATAAAATCACTTTCATGCGTTCGCACAAGCGGCGATGTTTTTCCTATCGTGACGAAATTCATAAGAATGAATATATATAAATGGGGGGTACGCATGATTTTTTTAAATTTTTAATCTAAAGTAGACCTCATTCTGAGAATTTCGACACCAGCCGTTCTCTTTTTGGATGAGTAGATCTTTTCCTATGATTTTTGAAAGTTTCCCCCCAGCCCACTGTGACCTCATAAATAGTCGAAACTGAAAAATTATAAAAAAAAGGTCTTCTCACGCTAGGCAGTCGCAATTGGTGCCAAAATGAGGAATTTCACCATGTCGGAATTTCCTATTTTTGACCCCAAAATCGGATTCAGCACCTCTAAAAACCCCCTTAGGCAAACTTTCAGCCCGAACTTCCTAATTTACGAATAAACAAAACAGTGTAGAAAATACGAATGTTTAAAAAAACCGGGAAAATGACGTCATGCTGGAATAGTTCATTTATGGCCGCTTGAAGCGCTGAGATCGAGAAGTCCATAGTCCCCAGATGCAACATTTCATGTAACAGTAAAGTTCGAAATCGAAAAACTGAAGAAAAAAATAGAAAAAGCGAGATGGGGAAAATTAGGTTTCCTCTGTTTTTGTTTGATAACTTTTCTCTTAGAAAACACGATTTCGTCGTCCCAATGGGCAACACTGGGAGGAGACGGCGATCCGAACAGCCCAATCAGCGAGCGTTCCCGCTGGACGTCTGTTTTCCCGGTTAGTTTTGAAATTAAAAATTTTGACTGTCTCCCAAAAATAACAGGAGACTTATTTTCCGAAATCAGCCCGATTTTCATCTATCCCACACCATTAACTATTCAGGAAAAATGTAAACAGAAATCGGTGAAATTCCTCATTCTCAGAATGAGCTCTAGTTTGGATTAAAAATAACAATAAACAGTTTTCCGACCCATGCGCACACCCCATTGGACAATGATTTCGACTAGGCCCAGGACAAGGACTGACCTCAGACAGACACGGAACCAAAGTTGTTTAAAACGCTGCAAATTATTACACAATGGTTTATTATTTTTTATTTTTCTATATAGATCACTCGTCTGCAAAGCCAGCAACCATCCAACATGAAGAAAAACATCGATCAAATTTCGGTCAGCTAAAATTTGAACGGAGATTAGGCCTCTTTTGCGATTCACACTCGTGTTTCTGATTTATCGTACGTTCAAACTTCAAATTCTCGTAGTGAGCGAACGGTTTGTCCTACAGAGCTCCGGGTGGTCTCAAAAAATTCTAAAAATTCTATAGAATCTTAAATTGAAGGAAAAACAATACCTTCATATCAAAATTTTTTGAGTTAGGGCGTTTTCAAAATTTCAAAATTGATTTTGGAACCCTTAGAAGTGATCTACATAAACCAAAATCTTCGGGGCACAACTAGACCCCAGAAGGAGCCTACATACCAAATTTCATCAAAATCGGTCAATGCTAAGTGGCAAAAGTGCCGCGGACGGCGGACGGACGGCACAATTTTTATTCGATTTTTGGATTCTACGTACCTTGAAACGTAAACCATCAAATTTTGAGGGGGTGTTAAATTTTTTTTTTTGGTCGATTCCAAAGGTTCATTATTGAAAATAATAAACCAAAAGCTCTGAAACACGAAATGCGAGTTTCAATTTTTTATTTGTAGAACACATTTTTTGACCTACGGCAAGAAATCGAAGCTCCCCTATCTTCGATAGAGAGGAAACTAAATATAATTTTAAATAAAACTCACAAATACTGTTTCACGCATATGCTTATAATTTTGTTTGCAGGGCAACGCCGCTGAGTTGGCCAATCAGTCCGTAAGCACCTTGGGCACATGCTCTGCTCGATTTGTGTTTACTGAATTAGGAGGATTGCTCAAAGGAACTGTCGCCGAATTGACTAAACCAGCAGTTTTAGCCGCTATCATGAGAGTGGGTCGTGATTGTATGAAATCTCCAGAAAGTTGCTTGATGGACATCCTAACCAATGGTTCAGTGCTGATGAAGGCGGTGGAACACATTTACGTAAGTTGAAGAATGAATAAATCGTGGATAATTATTTTCAGTAACAAAACGATTCACAAGTTTTCCGATGCGAGACTCCCTGTATAAGGAGTAATGCTGCTAATACATTACTTAATATGGAACAGTTTAATTCTTGGCCGATTTGTAGAAGATTTTTCGGTTTTCCCTTCGTAATGTGGCTTCTACTGTCCGCGATCAAACCAATAAGCAATAATTTCCAGACCAGCCCCAAACTATCCTCTAAATTTGTGCGAAATTGGACAAATCGAAATCGTGGGAAACCGTTGAGGAAAAATCGTTAGTCCAGGCGAAACTATTGGTCCGACGGCGATGGAATTTATTCAGGACGATCAATTTTGCCTAACCGGCAAAACCCCACAAAGTTTCATCAAAATTGAAAGTACAGTTTGCTCGCGACAAGGAATTGCCTACAAACAGACGGAAACTGAACCAAAATTGATCAAAAAGCTCTGAAATGCGAACGTGAGAAGAAATTTTGTAGGACCCAATTTTCTCCCCTGCTCCCGAAATTTTCAAGAAAGTCAAATGAGGTGCAAACCATTGTGAATTTAACTAGAAAAGTAAGATTACACGTTTTATATTTCGACGCTTAAGAGACAACACCCTCTATCGACCATTTTTACGAAAATGAGATCTTAGGTTATTCCTATTCCTCTTCTCCCGTTACGTATTCTTTTGCGAATTTAGTGTCTTTTCATCACTAAAAATTGGGAAAAAATTCAAGATAAATAAGTTTGAGGCAAATTTAGAATTGAGCCATTCAATGTTATAAATATAATAAATCACTAATAATAGGTCTTCTTCGACGAAGTTGAGGAAGGAACAATTACATAGAGTTTTTGGCTTCAAATTATTCCTCCTAGATGAAGGAGTCAAGGAAACTGGAAGATGACAACCCCTATCAACATCATTAATGGCAACAGCCCTTAGTAACCGGTTTTTTTCTTCTCCTGAGAAGTTGGGAAATGGTCGATAGGGGATGTTGCTTCTAAAGCGACGATTTATATTTTATGAGATATTTTCTGATTCGTCAATTTGCGTCTCGAATACCATTTTCATTCTGTAACATTTCTATTTCAGAGCTTGGCGAAGAACACTTGGACCACAATAATTCAAGCATGCCCACTCTGAATGTCAATCATTCTTACATTTCGTCAAGACAAACGAGTACAGTTGTAAAAAAAAGTTCATTAAATAAATGATGTGAAATGTTTTTTCTTCTTTTACGATAGGACTCCTAATCAATTTTATATTTGAGAATTTTCCGTCACCAACGCACTGCCGACCACCAAGATGGTTTAGAAAGCTTGAGAATGGAAAAAGCAAATTGAAATATTTTGACTTTCGAAATTTGTATTGAAGATGGAGAGTTAACGAAGAAAAATGATAAGTTCATTATTTGGGTGCGCTGCCTAGTCTTCAATTCTTAAACGATTTGTTTGACTCAGAGATCTTTGCCAATTTGAATTGATTGGACAACACATACCTACATTAATAATTTTTTCAAGTCTGCCAAGTTTATGTGGCACATAGCTTCCTTGTAACTAGAACACGAATCTATAGATGATACGATGCCTAGTAGAGAATCTCAAAACACTTCAATCCTCAAGTACCTTCCACAACTCTCCAAATTTTATGATCACATGACGAAGACATTTACAGGGAACCATCTGCAGTCTGCTATCTAACCGGGGAAAATGATTTTCAAAGGGGACCATCCACACAAAACTCACAATCCATGAAAATTTCATCGAATTCGGAGAGAAATAGAAGTACAAGTTATGCCTGTTTAGACGGTTTTAGGTTTGCGCGTGCGAAGAGGCTACTATCTATCCAGCGGAAGAAAAAGATCGTTGACAAATTTGTTTTGGAACATTTCTAAATAATTTTTGAAGCTTCAAACTTTCATATGGATATAATCTCCATATATAGCATTTCCGAATTGAGTTAAACTTTTTCCATTTAGGTTTAAACCTTTTCCACTTAGGTTTAGACCTTTTCCATTTAGATTTAAACCTTTTCCATTTGGATTTAGACCTTTTCCATTTAGATTTAAACCTTTTCCATTTAGATTTAAACCTTTTCCATTTAGATTTAAACCTTTTCCATTTGGATTTAAACTCCATCAAAACGTCAGTAGTTAGCCACATCATAGTAAGTAAGTAATATTATTCTCATTTGCATAGCGCCATAAACATTCTGTTCCACTTCAGATGTGATGAAAGAAAAATACTGTACTTAATTTATAACTTCCGTTCATGAGCAATTCTTGTGTTCAAAAAACATGTGTTCATTATTATATATATTAACATTTCTGTGCATAAAAAAACACTTGCATGATTTAATTTTCAAGTAGTGGCATAATAACGTCGGGTTAGAGGTAAAAGTATAGAAGAGGGAAATTCATATTGTGCGAAAATCAAATTAAAATTTCAAAAGTTAGTTTGGTAAATATGATAATAAATTATTTTCTTAGGTTGGATTCATAGTTTGATGATATTGATCACCAATAATAACAACAGTTAAATAATCATAATATTCTGCATTTGATTTTCCCACGTGTTGAATTTGTGACTTGGGTACTTTTACCTCTAACTCTACGATAATTTCCTGAGTTTAAATCCAAAAGGAAAAGGTTTAAATCCAAATGGAAAAGGTTTAAATCTAAATGGAAAAGGTTTAAATCTAAATGGAAAAGGTCTAAATCCAAATGGAAAAGGTTTAAATCTAAATGGAAAAGGTCTAAACCTAAATAGAAAAGGTTTAAACCTAAATGGAAAAAGTTTAACTCAATTCGGAAATGCTATATATAGTTGAAAATGAGTTTCCCTCCGAACAAACTTGAGCTATTATCCGGCGAATTCGAAGTTTGTGCCAAAATTTTCACAGTGACAAATGAAAAGACGAGCTTGCGAGGCATTATGGGCTATATTAGTCCGTGGAGACGAGTCGAGTATTTTTTGACGTCTTTGAAGACAAAAGGCTGAAATCGGTGAATACAATTTCCCTGAAAATTCGCTCATTCTGTTGAACGAGGTTTTTACATTTACTTTGCATCGCTTAAAAATTTGTTGACCCAGAAAACGTGTCTTAGAGATTTTCAGAGCTTTCACCTCGAACCAGATTCGTCCTCTTAAATATACACCAAGATGTCAGATGACTTCATCTACAGGGACGTCTTCAGAAAGGATACAATACCGTTTATAAGTACACACCATTTTAGTGCAGCTTGTCCCTAGAATAATCGCTAAGACAGAAAAAACTCTGCCAAGTGGGTGTGGCACTCTGTCCTATGTGCCACATAGGAATAAAAATAAAAACGAATAAAATCATTCGCGATGAGATTGTGGAAAACCGTTTTAATAAAAACGGAGTTGAGTAGAACGTTGTCTATTTCCACGAAAATAATGAGTTACAAGTTAAATAACTGAAGGTAAATCACAAAGAGCATAGCTTATAAGTATAGAAAGTGAAAGTCATACCCAATCAGATAAGTCAAAGGAGAATCCTATTGGCTCAGAGCAGTGAAGGGACCTGGGAAGATCATCAATTGCCAATCAAGGCAGACAAAGTGAAAGGGAGGTCGAACATTGGTGATGGTAACATTGTGAAGGGGAGACCAAGCTATTGTAGGAAGGAACCTATCAACGGTGAAACATGTTGAGGGACCACCTCTTTCAGACATTTACCAGACCTATCACTCTTAAGAATCTCGAACTTTTCAAGCACATCCAACATACCTCCCTTCGGGCAAAAATGAGGAAATTCTATGTACTGTCCGTTTGTTAGATCAAAACTAAAGTTATGATAGGATTCTCTTAGGTGATTCGCAAAAGCAGAATCACCTTTGCTATCCCTGAAATCCTTCTCATGCTCTTTTATTCTTTCCCTAAATTTCCTACCATTTTGACCACAATACTCAAGCCCACAAGAACATTTCAGCTTATAAACCCCACTTTTATCTTGAACGCTAATTTTATCTTTAACAGAACCCAACGAAGCTTTAAGATTACGTGGCACATAGCTTCCTCGTATCCATAACCCGATTGTATAGATGATAGATGATCCGATGCACAGTAGGTAATCTCAAAACATCAATCTCCAAGTACCTTCCACTACCCTCATAGGGGACCATCTACACGCTAATCTGAACAATCCTGAGAAATTTTATGGAAATCGGATAGAAATTGTGGAAGTTATGGCTGTTACAAGGAATTCACGTTCGTGCATGCGCAGCGGCTACTATGACTCCGGGGGTGATGATTTTCATAGGGGACCGTCTACACGCCAACCCGCAAAATCCTTGCAAATTTCATCGAAATCGGATGAGAATTGTAGAAGTTATGGCTGTGGCAAGGATTTCACGTTTGCGCATGCGCAGCGGCTACTATCAGTCCGGGGGTGATGATTTTCATAGGAAACGGTCTACACGCCAACCCGCAAAATCCTTGCAAATTTCATCGAAATCGGATGAGAATTGTAGAAGTTATGGCTGTGGCAAGGATTTCATGACAGACACACGGAACCAAAATTGTTCAGAAAGGTCTGAAACGTAAAACGAGAGTGGAAATTTCGATTTTGGAGAACTTTTTTTTTCAACCTTGAAAAGTGAAAACAAAGCTTCCGCTACCTTGGTAGACTCGGTAGCAATAGTCTTTATTGGGGGTTCTAAATGCGAGGAAACTATTTTGAAGCTTTGAAGTTTGGGTTTCAAGTACATACAATGCGGTTTTTGTTGTCAAAATAATGAAGGATGGGTAGCCAGAATGCAGCGCTCTCTGGGAGAGGGTGTATGTTCACCCAAGTTTCCCCTACCACAAACATCATAAATCAGACGACAGTGTTATTGCAAACATAATATGCTCTGGTAAAGCTGCTGATTACCATTTCCGAACCCCTCAACCCCCCTGGGGACCAACATTTTCGGGAAGGACTACAAGTTGTTGATCCGCGACAGCTCTGGCAGGCGGCTGGCAAGTGAAACACCCGCATCCCTCCACGTCCATTTCTCCTCTGAACTTTTTATAGGTGGTCGACCCGCTTGAATGGGAAAAGGGGTAGCTTTTATTTTAGGCCGCGTGGCATCTGAGGGTTCGAGGTCCCTTTCATTACAGAGAGACAATCAGGGTCGAAACTCAACCGAACCTTGTCGAGGGTGCTTGAGGGGGTTTTGAAAGACTCGTCAAATCGAGAACCTCCCCCTTCGCCAGGAGAATAGTCAGGTCGCCAGTCTGTCGCCCCCTTTGAAGGGCCCAGGAAACAGTCGCCTATGGAAATCGTTTCTGGGATGGGTGCTCGACGAAACACAAGTGAAACCAGTACCAAAACAAAACAGAAAATAACAATCATCCGACAAGGCGAAAAATTCGGAAAAAAAACAAAAACAATGAACGTCGGATTCTTCAAAAACATAAGAGTTAACTGGGGCAAGTGCGTTTATCGTTTATTATTTTCAATAATGAACCTTTCGAGCTGTCAGTGAAAAATGTTTAATTTTAGGAAACTTTTCAAAATGTTTTCAAAATGTTTTTAATGTTTTACGTTTCGAGGACGTAAAATCCTAAAATCGAATTAAAAAGCTGCAAATTATTACAAACAGGTTTATTATATTTCTGTATAGATCACTCAACGAAGAAACGAACAACGTTCGCATTTTGGTCAGCTAAATTTTAAAAAGTCTCTCTTTTGCAATTCACACTCGTGTTTCTGATTTATCTTAAGTCCAACCCTTCTCATTGGGTGTGAACGGGTTGTCTTACGGAGCTCTGGGCGGTCTCATTCGATTCAAAAACTTCAATTCATATTTAAATTGATCAAAAACCCACACCTTTATATTGAAAGTTTTTGAGGTAGGGCGTTTGGAAAATATCAGCTCTCATTCCATTTCAGCCGAATAGAGTTCCATGTCACAGAGTTGTGCTTTTTTAGTAACAAAGAACCGAATTTCGTTATGAAGGTGGTGTTAATGGAGAAACCGTGTTGTTTGCGGACGGGTGATCTATACATAAAAATAATAAACCTTGTTATATGCGTTTTATCAACCGTGGAGAAGCAAAATGAATATTCCAAAATTTGAACGGTATGACCTCTCGCTCGATCTCAAATTTTCAGAGCACATACTAACAAGTAGGTTTTCAGAAAGCGATATTATTCATATCGCCCCAAAAACCGAGTTATCTCATGAAAAATCATGGGAGACATCCCCTAGCTTCCGTGGAATGTCGTCACGCAACGACCATAATCTACACTTCCTTCGCCTCTGACCCCACAGCGGCAATCTCTACATTCCTGGGTTGTCAGTCTTGTCTTTAGACGTCTGTTTATATTTCAAGATTCAGACAAGACGCATCATTCGTTATCAAAGCAAATTATACAAATCTATGAAAATGACAATAAAGGCGTATAGCAATTAAGGAAGTCACGTTAGGATGTCACGTTTGTGCAGTGTCATTTGATCATCCGATTCATATTCAAAGGGGATTTATAGCCAAAAGAAAAGAAACTATTGCTGGATTAGACTTCAATCCATTAAAATAATCTTGGTGATTGCCAGATCTGCATCAAAGGTAAGACGACTAGACTACCGTTCAAAACGACAGACTCTCCCAAGAATGTTGGACTCCTCGAAATCATCCATTCAGACGTATGGGGACAGTACCAGACACCATCACCAGGAGGAGCAAAGTACTATGTTAGTTTTTTTACTGATCGATACTCTAGATATACAAAGATATACTTCCTAAAACGGAAAAACGACGTACTAGAAGCTTTCAAAACATATAAAAATGAAGTAGAAAACTCAACAGGGAAACGCATAAAATTCCTACAAACTGATAATGGCAGGGGAGAATATTGTAATGCGAAATTTGATAAACAACTGAACCAATGGGGTATTCAAAGACGATTGTCAGCACCTCATACACCTCAGCAAAATGGGCTTGCCGAACGAAAAGATCGATCCCTTATGGACAAAGCTAGGTGTTTATTAATTGAAGCAAAACTGCCACAAAAATTCTGGGTAGAAGCTATAAACACAGAGAATAATTCTCTGTGTTTATAGCTATTATTTATAATTATTATATCGTGAATCGATGTCTATCAAGTTCACTTGATGGTTCAACACCATTTCAAAAGTGGGTTAGACGAATTCCATCGGCCAGGCACTTACATTTATTTGGAGCAAAAATATTCTTCTTGGACAAACGCAAGAATAGAGGAAAATTTGACCCTCGTGCAAAAGAAGGGATATTCATGGGATACTCAGGAATCTCCAAAGCTTATAGAATCTGGGCACCTCATCTGAACAAAATTGTGACTTCCAGGGATGTCAAAGTATTGGAACAATATTCCGAACTCTTCAACTCGGACGAAGAACTGAAACCTGCGGAAGAAGAAACTGGAGGAACCTGCGAAGCCAATGTTCTACAAATTCCAGTTACCAGCAGTTAACAGGTTAGGATGTCGTCAGGTTAGGACCTGACAGAGATCATTGAGCCTAACCCATGTAATCCTAGGACATTTCATCAAAATCAAATGACAATATTGTGGAAGTGTGGCAAGGATTTTTGGAAATGCAGACATTTGTGAAACCAAATTTTTTCAAAAAATACGAATGGAAACTTCGATTTTGCAGGAAACACATTTTTGGTGGGTGTTAAACTCCAAAAATGATTACTACTTGGATGGGGCCTATTTGCCCATCAGAGAGAACGGTTCCACAGTGACAATGAGGACTTTTATCCAAAGTAATGATTCGGACCAGCTTCTTCTCTCTGGTTCATACATTCAAGTGAGGAAACTGCCCTAAATTGGTGCCTTGCCAGTAATTCGTTTCTGTTGCACTTGTTTAACGCCTCCCAAAGATGTTTACCAGACCGAATTGAAAACAGAAATTCCGCTTCAAAACATCAGAACAAAGATTATGTCGAGTTATCCTGAACAGGTTTATGTGATGGAATCGTTTCGATTCAAGAAGCAAAATTCAATTAAACTATTTACTACCGGCTATGACGCTTTCAACGATTAACGGGACTCAACTTGGTTCTTTGACTGCGCTTCACGCGTGAGTTGAGAAGAAAAAAGATTAATTTACATTCTATCTCTGCATCCGGCACATGATATCCGTGATACTGAATTTCCGGTCGTAAATGAATACCGACCGTCGGAAATCACTATTTCCACCTCATCCTGGTTCCATCTTTTTGAGTCCAATAATAAATTAATTGTAATAAATCCGACGTAACTGCGGTGTCCCAAGACCCAAATTTCTTAAAAAGCTATGAGCAAAATTTAGTATTATTTTAGTATAATATAAAAGTATACATTGAGAAGATTTAAGTTTAGGTAACGTGATGTTCATGCGTTGAACGGTAACTACTACATAGTTATGATACGATGCGAATGCAAGAAGATCCACAGGAAATTAAGAGATTTTCGTACTTGCACACCGTGAAATTACTCTAGTTTCGCTCGCCAGAAGGATACGGAAATGACTGCACATTCATAACTGGAACTTACGTTAAACTTTGATAAACGAGTAACCTAGTTTGATAATCAAACACAGTTCAAGTTTAGTAGTCTGTTTATCTGAAAATGTAACTACGAAATATTCGTAGAATATTTTTCTTTGACCTCAAGTTCCTTCGTGATGTAATTCTTAAAATAAGTTAGAGTTCAATTCATTGGGTAACCACAGGTATGTTCCTCTCTGAGACTCCAGAATAGACTGAGACCTCCCTGATCAGCTTGGCGAACTAAATTCGCTCCTGGTGGTCCGGTTAAGCTGAAATGTCACAAGGAGCCTCCCTTACATCCCTTCTGACCACCAAGGGATGAGCCTCTTACAAAATTACCCGGGTTCTCACAGGGCATGGGAAGAACAAAGACTATTTTCAGCGTTTTGGTTTGCTGAGTGATGAGACATGCACTTGTTGTGAAGGAGTGTTACAGACATGGGAACATATAATTCTCCAGTGTCTGTTGTTTGACCGAGTAAGAGCATGACTCGTCAGGAAAGTGATGCTGAGCAGTTCACTTTGCCCGCAGCAAGTTGAACTTTTTTGCAGCAGTTCACTGCAGAATATTATAATTGAATAAACAAACATTTATTTGATTTTAAAGAGTTTGTGAACTCCATGCATGTATTATAACTATGAAGAGGAAACCTATTAGCACGGCTATTCTATGGAGTATTTTGAAACCTACTTCATTTTGTTATACAAAGTTGAAATTCATTTTGAAATATTTAATAATGTCAACCACCAGTATTCAGGGAGCAGGCAGAATAAATGCCCTGATTGAAGGGTTACGGGGAAAAAGAAAAAGGTGAGCTTCAAGAGACTCTTGATCTATTTCTTTGAGTATCATCATCACATTTTGTCTACGATTTATATTACTTCCGAGTCGAAAAAAAGTTCTCCAAAATCAAAATTTCCACTCGCATTTTACGTTTCAGACCTTCCTGAACAATTTTGATTCCGCGTATGTCTGTCTGTGTGTCTGTCATGAAATCCTTGCCACAGCCATAACTTCCACAATTCTCATCCGATTTCGATGAAATTTTCAGGGATTGTGCGAGTTGGTGTGTAGATGATCCCCTATGAAAATCATCACCCCCAGACTGATAGTAGCCGCTGCGCATGCGCTATCGTGAAATACTCGCCACAGCCATAACTTCTACATTTCTCATCCGATTTCGATGAAACTCTCGGGATTTCGCGGGTTAGCGTGTAGATGGTCCACTATGAAAATCTATTTTTTGCGCAAACGTGAAATCCTTCCAACAGCCACAACTTCTACATTTTCCAACAATATTAAGAGACTGTGCGGGATGAACCCCTATGAGGGTAGTGCAAGAGAGAGTGCACTTAAAGATTGATGTTTTGAGAATATCTACTATGCATCGGATCATCTATACAATCGGGTATGGATATGAGGAAGCTATGTGCCACACCCACTTGGCAGATGTTTTTCAGCTGAAATATTCTTTTCTTCTTCCATTTTCTCACTCCTCCTACTCATGTGTTTCCTACAATATATAACCGAGGAGAGGTAAACATATTTTCCTTTGCATTGACAGAAGTATCTTATAGATACTCGTAAATGTTGAAACTCAGATAGGAACAACATTTTCAACTACTAAATCAAATTGTTTACATTGAGGTAGGGAATTTTTCAAACAAATTTGGTAGGTTTGATCTAGCTGATGAACATTCGAGCTAGAAAACTGTCTTGGGAAGAGTGAGGGCTTCTTCTCTTCTGTTAGAAGTATACATACCTAGCACTATTAACGTGCTAAACCAGTTGATTGCCACAGACGTCCAAGATCCCCCATCCACGCCAACCCTTATACGTCAGATCGTCGGACGAGTTTTGTTGTAATAAGAAGACAACCGCCAAAGAATGCCGCTGAGCGAGGAGGTAGTGAAGGGAAAAGCAGTTATGTTAATTGTCGTAATGGTCATTCCCGCCACAACAGCCCTTAGGAAAGGAAATCGTAATATCAGAGAACAAGTACTGACGCAGCAGATCGACTTCTATAGAAGTAGAATCTCGTAGATACGACTTTCGATCGAGACAATTTGCAACGACTTCATTGCAGTTTGCAATGACTTCAGCTCATAACATCCAATCAACCATCAACTTCCTGAAATGTTGACAGTAGGAATGTAATCATACCATCCCGGATAGGATATCCTGTTAACTACAGTGGCAACAATGCAGTGCTTGATTGAAATCGAAGCTATAAGAGTGCGCTACATGAATAACAAAGGCCGAAGAACCAGACGGATTTTGGTCTCAAGCAGTTGAGTACCGTGAAGGACAGCACCTACTCGTTAAAAACACAAAGCCTCAGGACTTCCAATATCCCATATCACAGTCTTGCGCAATATCTTGAGTCATCGATCCAGGGATCCACCGACGCTGAAGTCACGTGAAGTGCAAATAAAGGATGGGAAATTGAAATTAAATAATACGATTAATTGGGAAGAACGACCAGATTTTACCTTGATGGCGTTGAGTATGTATTCCATGGGAAGTGTTCGGATTTGGACTGAATGGGGTTCTGATAAGGAGAACTACTGGGTAGGGGGTATGATGCATCGGAGGTATGATGAAAAGGATGGAGCGGTATATCCTCGAGGTCGGGAATGATTCATTCACCTGTTGAGCTGGCATTCTGAAGGGAAGGGGGTCAGGTCTCCCGCGGGATGACTCAAAACCCGGCTATACGACGGGGATTTTCGCGTCTGGGATTCCAGAGATGGGTTATAAGATATAAGAGAGGTTCAGGTCTTTTTATTTATTCGGCTTTCATAGTACGAGGGTTGTGAAAATGCCACTTTCACGTGAATTGAAAATGTCTCCGACGAATAGTGTAAGAACGAAGCAAGAAGAAACACTTTCTGCCAAATGGATGTAGCACATAGCTTCTAAGATGAATTCCATAGGAAATGAAGAAATTTCTGCCCTTGTGTTCAATACTACGACGTTATTAGATAGGTATTGCAAAACATATTTGGGCCCAACAAACTTTGAATGAACATTGGATTCACCAATTTCTCAATTCTATTGATAAAAGCTAACACTTTTTTAAATTTTGGATTAAAAATACGATTGATAAAATTGGTTGTTGACAACAGCTGGAAGAGAAATGTAACTCCGGTAGGTCTGGCGGTAATTAGATGCTTGGGCTCTGAGATTCCTGTCGTTTAACTACTCATCCATTTTCCAATTTTGAAAAAAAAATTCAATAACATCCATTTTGGAAAAACTTGAAAGAATTAAACGCTTAAAATTACTTGAAAGTCAATTTTTAGTAGAACAGAAGAACTTTCTTGAGGAACCATCATTCATAGCCATTGGACGTGCCAGCTTGATATTCGTGGTATAGAAGATGTATTGAACCAGTTTTGATTATATTTGAAGAGGCTATCCCCTTGACCAGCGGTTCCCAACTGGTGGTCCGCGGACCCCCGGGGGTCCGCGAGGTATGGCTGAGGGGTCCTTAGGATATACAAATTAAATATATATTTGCAGCTTTTGAACGTTGACTTCTGCGTCTGGCTTCATACGACAACTAACGTTAGCACTCTCTAGTTTGGCTTTATGTATTCCGGAGATGTCAGTTATTGCTATATTGTTAGTTATTTATTGCTAGTGCTAACAGAGTACTGGAGACAAGTTAGTGCTAGTGGAGTTTGCTAGTGCTAGTGCGGTCCCTGACCGAGTTGTTTACATGTGTGATTTTGTGCACCTTTTTTGTGATTGAAAAGCTTTGTTTTTCACGTAAAGTTGATTACGCGTACGTTATGGACCGTTGGTTAAAATTTGGATCGTTAAAACGGCCTAGGCATACAGACTAAGAACTAGAAAATGCTTTCGATGTTAAATTTAATAAGTCAGTGACTCTCGAACCGAACTTGCTAGTATCTCTTGAACCCCAACTCGTCGGCGTCTCTTGAACCTTGAAAAATCTCTGTATTTTCACGAATAAATTATAAGTTTTATAGCATCAGTTTGATTTATTTTTTCACATATTTTGGTTCTTTTTAGGTAACTTTAGATAGTGGGGGTCCTCGTCATTGGTGAAGGGGTCCTTGAAGAATTTAGTTGGGAACCGCTGCCCTAGACTGTTTCCCATACAATAGGAAGTGGTATTCTGAATGAGGGAGTTATATTGTCCATCCAATTGGCAAATCACTTCTTAGAAGGAGCTTGACAGACCAAAAGGAAGCAGAACCTGATCTGCTCATCACTTCACCGAGGAATATTTACATCGATCAAGAAACCAACTGGGATCGCATCCCTCCTACCTATCTGGTCGGGTTTCACAATGTGCTTGGAACCCGCCTATGAATCACGAAGGCTGGTGTTGCCTAATGAATGGACCCACAAACGCTTTGAGGAGGCGTAGATCTACTACGGCCTACTATAGCTAACGGTTCTGATTGAAAACGTCTCTATAATGATCGAAAAGCACGCTGGTTGTGCGTTTCTACACACTATACTGTGAATCAAAATAACTACGGTAAGAATAACTCTTACACCTAGGTGGTACAATACTAAGACCGCTAAATTTTTCTGGTTTTTGCAGTTGATAAAAAGTAGTCAGCCTAGGTAGAAAGGAACATGTCTGACGAGTGGATTTATCACAAAGTACCTCATATTCACAACATATGTAGTTTGCTCGTTATATGGATATGCGAATATAGACCGACAGTCACAATACCAAGAAAGGCAAGACAAGAAATTATCGGACATTCGTACGATTTTTCAAACTTGCTTGGAAACTCTAAGAATTACGTATTCAAAAATACGTGAATTTCAGCCTCTTTTTCATCACAGAGAACACTAATTCGCTAAATAATTAGCAAGATTCGTATGCGCGACCTCTAAGTCAATAGCGTTATCTTCCACAAACCTGCAGTTCGCCTAGTGAAAACACCCGTCAAGGACCTTGTGAAACATCAAGGAAGACTTGTTTTTTGCGGTAGACGCTTAATAAGTCACCGACGGTTTAGCAAGATACGTTCGAGCGTAATTATTGGGAAATCACGTTCTTCAAACTACCTATGTAAATGAGAAACGAACGAGAATCAGGGTTGAGAACGTGAGAAGAAGAAAAACAAATAAAACCTACCGTCTTACTAATTTAAAGAGAATATAAAATCTGAATCTAGTCTCTCCGTTATTTATTTAAAAATTAAAAGTTTCCAAGTTCTCAGGTCGTGATTTCAGTCAGTCGTGACCAATAAAAATAAAAATAGAAGGAAATTAAAGGAAAAGGAAAACTTAAATTTAAGAAGGATTTTAGAATTATAAGGATTTTATTATATTAATAATTTAGGAAGGAAGAAATGAATTGGCAGGTTCTTTACTTTAATGCTCCGTCTAACAGAAGAGAAACACACAGAAGAGATACGTACACACAGAAGAGATACACACGGGAGAGATACAAAAGAAACGCAGAAATTCCACAAATTTGAACCATTTTCCTGAAGGAGATAAAATATGAAGAAATTATTAGTTCTTGCAAGTGAATAATTGATAACAAGCTATCGACATAAATAAAAAATTTAAGGAAAAATTAAAAGGTAAAGCCACTTCATTTACCATCTTTATTTGCAGAAGATTAAACATCCCATGATCGTTTGTGGATTCTATGGTCAATTTGAGAAAATATTGTTCATCATGGAAATCAATTTTAGTCAAATTCCCAAGTTCAGAATACTTTGAGTATATTTATTTATATTTAAATACAACCAGGGTGATGTCAGGCATTGGAAATTGGTTAACGAATTGAATCAATATGATGCCAACTTTAACTTTCGTGCTTCGAGTATGTATTCAAAATTCACTCTACATTAACCATTGACTCAAGAAAGAGAAAAGGTCTTAGAAACATTGAGTAAAAATTTAATTTTGTTTGAAAGACAATAATTTTTACATTTAAGATAGCAACAACAGGGTAGAGAAAAGCAGATTATCAAGTGATTCTTTTATACGAATGAATCGAGGCATCCATTTTGGTCCTCAGTAAAATCCAACCACGACATAGATCGTGTTTCCTCGTTTCCTTTACCGATCTGATATGCAATCCTCAAATAGTTAACCGCAGGTTATTAACACATTCAAAATCTCTAGTTTGTTATACTCGGTAGAATCGTGAAGAAGCAAAAATGAATAAGATGAAAGGAAATACGCCATAGAAACTCGAGTCGATTCCCCCCACACCAACTGGCTGGTGTTAATTTCTTTCCTTGAATATTCCCGGTATCGATCAACTAACAACGTTCAACTTTCATGTGATTAGAACACGATTCAATTAATAAGCGTTTGGTTCCAGAATTGAAGTTTTGCTTCCTCACTATCGAAGAAGCCTTGCATTTTGTAATCAGGTATTCTGGACAATTTTGCTATACGAAAATATTAAAAGGCGTTAGTTCCCAGACTGTCCAGAGTTTCACTGCTGTACTACTAACGATAGCGAGAGCAAAATAATGAATGTCCTTGAATATTTTGTCCCAGTTTGTAATAGTCCCAAATTGCTCAAATTCGGGTAGTTTTTGGTTTAGGCCCCTAGGTGATTGCCTGTAAATGTCATTGCATTTAGGATCAGCAGGAGAAAAAACGTTTGGGAAAAAGAAGAAAAAAGTAGAATCCCTTGTTTCGGGCTGAAAAACGATTTTAATGACATTTTCAGGCATTACGAAAATCAGTTTCTAGATGGTCCCAAATAAATTGCATACCCGCCGTACGAAAAATGGTGAACTTGATTTTAAACATCGATTTCACACTATATAATGTAGTCGTCCAGTTTCGCTCCGACTTGCAGGAAAGTTAGAAGTTAGATCCGTAATGAATTGAATAATCATGTTGAGTTTGTTGAACAAAGGGTTCTGAAAAATCAACATAAATCCGAAATAATTCTCATTCATGTTGTCGTTTCTAGAGGTAGGAATGCAGCAACTAGATCGTGAATTTCATATTCACATGTGAATACGTAGGTACTGAATTTCTATGATGCATCATAGAAATTCAGTACCTAAGTATTACTACTCTGAGCAGCAAAATAATTTTCGAGCCAACAGATCTCATATGTCCATGTTATGTTATGATTACATGAGAAATCTTTACCTAGTTTTAATTGTCTCTCCTAGAAATGTTTCACCAAAAAGCCCTTAATCTTGTATATTTTTGGCACCCTTCAATAAGTACTTTAATTGTTGAGGTTTTCCGAAAGGATCCAGTCCAATATGAACGTACATTGTCGAACGGTGTAGGAAGAGGCGCTAACCAACTAGTTAGTTTACAAAGCGAAATGACTATTTCTCCGGGTGAGTTGTGAAGTTATCTTGGATCGCCACTCCTCCAACACCTAGTTGCCTTTCATTGTGAGTGGCATGCAAAACGATATCCCACAGCCTGCCCGTCCCTGATGATGACTTGTGTTTCGAACGCTGATCGCTAATGGCTGATTTGTCGGATGTGGTTTTGGTCTCACTCACAACGGGATCATTTCATTTCCTGCCTCGCCCATTCCTCTTCAATGCAAGTCAAATTTGCTAGTTGGTCGGTTGAAAGGATTCATCAAAAATTACAGGCACAAAAATGAACCTAATAAATATGCCTAATACAAAAAAAAACCAAAAACCCACAAACAAAGGATAAGAAAAATATAAATAAGCCGCAGAAAAAATATAAGATTCTAATAAAAAAAAAGTCCATTCATGCAGCATGAATTAATGAGCGAATTTTCAAAGAAATCTTTCAGTTGATGGTATCGTTAAGATCTTAACCACTGCATTGACCACTCCACTCCATGTCAACACCACATCCGCTCTTCATCGGATTGAGTCAGTTATTGACCAATCAGGGCGTAAAACTCATTTTCACCTGGATTAAGAGCTGCTGCATACAGAATCAGAGTTTGACAATTATTGCATATGAAAATGAATTTTAGGTTAGTTAACGGGAAAGAACCGATCTTTTTTTTCGATTTTCAGCATACCTACCATACCAACATACTGTATGCATTGGGTATGCTTTGAAGATGTTAAGAGTCCATATTCTTGTTCTACTCGTCTCTACGAACGCACAGAGTACCCACACGGCTATAGTTTGTTTTTTTCGATTTTCAGTATACCTACCATGCCAACATACTGTATGCACTGAGTATGCTTTGAAGATGGAAGGAGTCCATATTCCAGAATGTTCCAAAACGGATTTCAGTGAAACATTTTTTCGAAAAAGTCAATTTTAAACATTTTGAAGCCATTGCAATAGCTTCAATTTTCTTGAAAATTCGCTAAAAAGTGCAAGATAACTCATTAATGGCTTAAGTTGAGTAGAGAGTTGAGCCTCCTCACAAATTTCAACACAAAAACAACTATCTCAAATCTATTGTAAAAAATATTCACGATCAAGCTCATAGTTTTCTCCTTTTAAAAACATCAAAGTGATTGAGGATTCTTCTCTATTTATATCTATGTACACTTCTAGGAATATGTGCCGTAGCTTCTGCTGATCGGACCTCCACGAAACTCAGAAGTAATCAGCCCCAAGAACCCTCCTAATTTATTTAATTTAATTTACGGGAAAATCCCATGGCACAGAGATATAATATACAATTCTGTAATAATACAATAGTAAATTATGATAATCATTCAACAAGAAAATATAAAATTGAATTAGATCAAAAACGAAGGAACTTAATAAAAATAAAAAACCTTTTGTTAAGAAAACTTATTAGTGAGCTTTCTGGTTTTACGGGTAAAGTTGAGCAAAATCGGCGGGAAAGATCCTGAGAAATTCTTGCTTTGGGGAAATCAAGTTCAATACCTACGTTGTGGAGAGTGGACAAAAGGCACCTTGGGTAAAACAGCGATGAAACATATAGAGGACCTCGCATCACGGCCCAGAAACTCACTTGTGATTGGTCTAGGGTAGTCCCTAGGATTAGTATCCGTAAAGTTCCTGAAAGTTCCATCTTAATACTTTCCTTAATTTTGAATAGTTTTTCAATTGCCAGATTTTGACTAAATTTCGGAGGTTGGTTTTAAAATGTAAATTTGTCTTATTTCATCCATTTTCATCCTATTTCAGCCGATTTTTAATATAAAGAAGCTGGGAGTTCTCTCATTTTTTATCTTTCAATCACAGGTATGGGAAAAATATAGGACCCGGAACCTCTATAAATGCCTTAGAAAGGAAGATCCTCACCGAAGTATCCGTTCTGAAAAATCGCGGTGAGGAAACCTATTTTGTATGGATAAGATGACACATTGGGATTCACGGAAACGAATGTGCAGACATGCTGGCCAAAAATGCCATAAAAAACGCAGAAGAAACCGTAGAGCCCGTCTTCCCACCCTCTGATTTTCAATGAAAATAGGGATATTTTTGATTTTAAAGAGAGCGTAGGAAGCTTCAGAAAGAAGTATAAAGTTATTTTACAAAATAAATATAATGTATCAGAGTAGGTAGGATACTTTTTCCTTATTCGCAAAAATCATTTATTGGAAATAAAAGTGACAATTTAATTTGTATACCATTATTTTATTATGTTGTACTTTTAATTTTAAATTTTGGTTAAGTTTTTTATTGTTAATGCATAATTGTAATTGAGGTATTATATGTTGTATTAATTGTTCCTGGGGACAGGGAAGAGAGGGCCTTAAGGCCCTACTGTACCCCAGGTGTTTAAATAAACAATTCAATCAATCAATCAATCAATCTGATCTACACGGATATTTAAAAAAAACGGCACATTCTCAATGGAGTTCCCTTTACAGAAACTATCATGCCGGTAGAACTTATAGTGATATGTTTCCAAACCCACCTAAACAGCCGTGGTTTTCCAGCTTTCCGGGAAAATCCAGAGAATTTTTCAAATACATTTCAAGAGTCCGATGTGGTACATGTATCACGAAGTCCTACCTGCATAAGATAGGTGTGGAAACATCTTCCGACTGCCGATTTTGCACTGCTTCCGAAGAAACAATACTGCACATATTGCTGACGTGCCCAGCACTGGAAGAAGAACGAAGACCCCTGCTTCAGGTTCTCTCGCGGGAAATTCCTCTGCCCTTCTCAATGGTTACGATCATTTCAAGTGTAAACCATAGAATAGTACACCATAGGTATAGTAGTAAACCATAGGTATAGTGAAATTTATGCTTTTTTAAACAGAGTCCATTTTAAACCATAGACTGTTTCATAGTATTCTGTTTCATTTCATATTGTTTACAGATCATTAACAATTATTGAACTTTCATTTTACCGCTGTTGGCTGATGGTTTAATAAAGGCCGATGCCATTTATAAAAATAAAAAAAAAATAAATAAAAAACAGGTAAGGCAATGAAGAGGGGAGATGCAGAAGGGTCGAGGCTTTCAACTCTTGTTATGAAACCTGTTTATACCGTTTATCTGTCGCCTGATGGCGTTACAGGAATATTATGTTGACTTGGTTGAGATAAATCAGATAGGAACACATGTCGTGTAGTCTAGGGGCTGACGTCTTCAACCCGGACATGGTGGTATATTGGCGAGTAAAATATTTGACGAGATTGCATGCGATCATGGCATTGGATTCATGAATGTGTAACATTGACTAGATAGATCGTTTAAGATCAGAATAGATACTGTCTGTAGAGTCGCGTCCTAGGAAAAAGTATATGAGGAATAGACCGCTCATCTAGGAAGTGTCATGAATTCCAATGGTTGGGAGGCGGGGGAGGAGTCAGCCCAGTTCCATGAGTAAATACCGCATTCTAGCGAGCTAATTGTGAATTAGGAGTTACTAATAGTGGCCAGTTGGTTCGCAGAGAGCCAATAGTATTTTTGATTAATTTCAGAATCAACTCTCATCAGGTCCTTCAAGGAAAGAACGGTTGGGTCCTACAGTGCTCTGGATGGTCTCATTCGTCTTTGGAAAATTGAACACTATCTTAAATTGATGAAAAACGTCAGTGAACATCCATTTGCAACTCACTCTCGTCTCTGTGAGTAACTATTCGACTAACCCTCTAAGGGAGCAAACGGTTGGTCCTACAGAGCTCTGGATGGTCTTATTCGTCTTTAGAAAATTGAACACTATCTTAAATTGATGAAAAACGTCAGAGAACATCCACTTGCAACTCACACTTCGTCTCTCCAAGTAATTATTCGTCTAACCCTCATAAGAGCCAACGGTTGGTCCTACAGAGCTCTGGATGGTCTCATTCGATTATAAAATAACAATACTATCTGCAACCGATGGAAAAAGTATCTTTATCTCGGACTTTTTCAAGCCAGAGCGTTTTGAAAATGCCAACCCCTTTTTTTCACGTCTCAGAAGTGACTGACAACCCAAATCTTCGGGGCACAATTAGACCACAAATGAAGTCCATAATACAAAATTTAATTAAAATCGGTGTGGTATCAAAGGAAAATGGGCGGAAAGACGGAGTTTTCAGATTCCATGTACCTCGAAACAAAAAAAAACATAAAATTATTTTGAAGGAGGTTGACTTTTTCTTGTCCCATTCCAGAGGTTCTTTATGGAAAAGAAAAAACAAAATGAAAGTTCGCGGACATTTTTTCAATTATAGGAATGTTGGGAAATAAAACAACACTCGAGCCACTCACACAAAACTTCACATAAATTTAATCGTTTTCTTTGAATCGTCGATCAATAAAAACTAGTTTGATGTATACCTTACTCGTGCTTTGCCGCGGCCCTCCTCTGATAACGGTGTGGGTTATCAGAGTTATTTATCAGTTGAAATAATTACAAGCATCCAGTTTACATTTCCGAATCTATCAATATCAACTCCCTTTGCATTTTCGGTGTGGAAATGGGATGGTTCATTATCGTACTTTCTAGACCTATACTTGATGAGTATCAATCAAAGACGTCTTCATACTCGTCAATTTCGCTCTCTTCTGCTTCTGACCAATGCCCGGCAAAATGCTCGTCAAATTATTCGGTAGGTAGCTAAGTAATAGGCAGGTAGTGAGTGTTATAACCCGTTCCACTTTTACCTTCGGGTTTAAACTGGATCAGTCTCCTCAGGGACGGGAAAATTCCGCAAGAGCCCGAAAAATAAACTCGCTGAATATTAGAAAACCTCGTTAGGCAGCCCGAAATTGCTCCACCGGAGTTGAGACACTTTCTACCGTCAAAACATCGAGTCTTCCAAACAAGTCGAGATTCTCGCGAGTGTCACAGATCTCCGAACGTTTAAAAAATCGGTCACTGTTAGTATTGAGTAACATGTATTTTGACTCCATTAGAGCAAAAATTGCACTATTCACTTAAGGATCATATTCTAAACTGAAGATAGGGCATTAGTTAAAAGTACTTGAAACGTAGTGAGTTCTTCTACATGAGCGATGCAATACTGAATATTTCATAACATAACGTGGGGTACCATTTCGGGCTGTTATGAATGTTCAGAAAAAAACTCTGTTTTATGAATAACTGTAACAACTCCGAAACTAGTTTTAATATCGAACTAAGACTGGCCTCATTCAATTTATGGTTAATGTACTTTTATTTTATCTATTATTTTACAATATTTCATTACTTTTATTTATTTTTAAAAAACGCACTCTTATGATTCAACAACAGGTAGAGTTCAAAACTCAGGATTTTTTGTACAAATTTTGTTGCGATTACGAAATTAACCTGGGGTGGAGTCTTATTCGATATAAAGTTTAAACAAATAAGAAGTTAACGATGCACGCGTAGAATGGATCCATATCGATACCTTAAAGCACAGAGGTGCTATCTATGTCCATCCATCTTCCACATTTTTAATTTTCTTTTAATTTCAGAAAAACTCAAATTCAAAAAACTATTATTGATCTTCTTGACGATTATAGCTTGAAAATGTATTGAAGAAATTAAGGAGTTTAGTGTAAATAGCCATTATTTTAGAGATTTTGCACTGGTGATAATTTCTTTGGCGTTTTTCTCAAAACTCCGTTTTTGGACATAGCACCTTTGTGCTTTAAGGTATCGATATGTTTGTCCCATATCGATACCTTAAAGCACAGAGGTGCTATCTATGTCCATCCATCTTCCACATTTTTAATTTTCTTTTAATTTCAGAAAAACTCAAATTCAAAAAAACTATTATTGATCTTCTTGACGATTATAGCTTGAAAATGTATTGAAGAAATTAAAGAGTTTAGTGTAAATAGCCACTATTTTAGGGATTTTGCACTGGTGATAATTTCTTTGGCGTTTTTCTCAAAACTCCGTTTTTGGACATAGCACCTTTGTGCTTTAAGGTATCGATATGTTTGTCCCATATCGATACCTTAAAGCACAAAGGCGCTATGTCCAAAAACGGAGTTTTGAGAAAAACGCAAAAGAAGTTTTCACCAGGCGGTTTTCGTGTGATCATGAATTTTGGAAAGTTATTCATGCATAACACATGGATTACTAAACATCAATAATTATATTTTTCGAATCTTTTATTCTCCTAGAAATGTCAAATAATTACAAAATATTAATATTATATCAATTAGGAGCACAAAAATTGAAGGAACTTCTGGTTTCAAAGGATCACCAAAATCGTCTTCTTTACCTACCTATCTGATCTTAAGTTGCCTACTGTTTACTAAAATCTGTATCCTGTTTGGTTGCGAAGAATGCACAACTGAATGCTACACAAAACTCATTTCAATGAAACGATCAATGCTCGAATTTAATAAGCTGAAATCTGAACGAAAATTAGGCCTATTTCCTATAATGATCAATCTTTTGGGATTCAGTTTTGGTTTTCTGATTTATTTCAATCCCAACCCTTGATTTCTTACAGGGAGAGAACGGTGTTTTTTCTCTAAGTAACAGTGTCCACCTTCCATTAACCTAGTGCTCAGAAGAGCTATGTCCGGACAAAGCTAGTGTCCACAACACGATTGAATTTTATGGCTATCTTATTGGGACATGGAACCATTGTGCATTCCTCTTCTGGACAAAGCACATAATGGCATAAACGATTTTTCGAGAGAGGTCATAGAACCCTGTCAATTTTTCCGTTTTTAAGGAATTTTCAAAGATTTTAGAGCTACAATCGTGTATCCTTATGAAAGAGAGTCCTATGATGTGACTGACCCATTTATCTCAAAAGTGACTTTTTTGGACATAACGCCTTTGTGCTTTAAGGTATCGATATGTTTCAAAAGTCACCACCACGTTGTGTTTAAAAATGGAAGACAATTAATTTCTGTTTTCCTATAGAACGGCTTGACCGATTCTCATGTTGTTAAGCTTTTTGTGAAAGTTATCATCAAACTTGGGTTTATACATCCGATTTTGTTTTTGAAAAAATCGCCTTCGATGTTTTTTTTTTTTGTAAAAATTTGAACATTTTGAAGTTTTACGTATTTTGTAGGTATTTGGAGCATTAGTAACAGAATCCAAATCAATTTTGGTTTATTATTTTCAATGATGAACCTTTGGAATCGGGTTAACACGGTTAAAAAATCGGTTCATTAGATCGAACAGCCTACCATAAGACTGCAGATTACAATAGGTGACCACTAATCCTTAGGGGCAGGCTTGAGGCTAGGTTACAAAACTCCATTATAATGCGCTAGAGAGTGAAATTGATTATCCTCTTGGTAATCCTGTAGCTCGGACTTCTCCTTCTGAAAACTTAGAGGAATAATGTGTCTGAAGTACCTATGATATTAAGCATGGACCCCCGTGGTTTCTCACAACCAAATGTGAAGGATACTCACAAAATTTGTGAGTCAATTTAAAGAGAGAAAATTTAATTTCTCACAACCAAATGTGAAGGATACTCACAAAATTTTGCGAGTCAATTTAAGTGAGAAATCAAATTTGTGAGTCAATTTAAGTGAGAAACCAAATGTGAAGGATACTCGCAAAATTTGTGAGTCAATTTAAAGTGAGAAAATTTAATTTCTCACAACCAAATGTGAAGGATACTCACAAAATTTGTGAGTCAATTTAAGTGAGAAAATTTAATTTTCTGACTTCTTGATACTGAACAAGAGGATAATAATTATCCTTTACAATAATTATCCTTTACAATTAACGTTTACAATTGTTGAAATAAACAATAATTATTATTGTTTATTTCAACAATTGTAAACGTTTCCGAAGGTCAATCGTTTCATTACTACAATAAAAGATAGAAACTGTTGGTCGTAACTTCAAATTTGACGGTACGATCGGTTGGTCTCATTCTATTCTGCGTTTAAAACCGTGCGTAGGAAACTACCTTTCAATCAATGAATTTTTGTTCTAGCATAAATTCCAAGTGTTTTCTTCACTTCTTATTATTATTTTCTTTCCTAGTGGTTGTGTCGTTTGGTCTCATTCAATTTAGTATAGAAGAATGCGTGAGATTTTTTCTAATATCAATTGGTTACTGGAAGCAGAAGGGGACGCTATTTTGACGTATTTGTCTGTAAGCACAGCCTGAATCAGTCACACTTGCCCACCTTCCCATGTCTTTCACAAAACTCCTTCTAAAGGGTACGATATTTCCTAAGTTTGAACCAAAAATGAATTTTGGAACACATAATCTCCATTCCTACGTAACTGCTACAGAATTTTTAAAATCCAAAAATTGGACCAAAAAATGCAAGTTGGCCCTTGGCCCAAAAAAGTATGCCAAAAGTTATACCAAACGACTTCCTCTGCAGTTTTATTACGAACCTGAACCCCACTTACCTACGAGTTACATTCGACCGAGTTTGAAGGGTAGTTGGAAACTAGTTCATAACAAATTCCATTAAACATTTTCATAAAGTAGTAGTTTTCATTAAGAGTTCCTTCTTGTTGTTATCAGCGACACCAACAACTTAGTTGTACACAATAAAACATATCAACATAGTAGCTAAAAGCGAATGAGATAATTACACGATGATTAGAAGCATTTTCATGATTACAGAATTGATGTCATCACATTACTTCCTTTTTCTATCTATTCCACTCAGAAGATAATTGTATTCGACTTCTATTTTATGGCAACGTTTTCGTTTCTTAGATTACTGCATACTACAATTGAAGAGATAAGGATAACCGGAGTTCTTGAAGCTATCTACGACAAAATTACTTACAATACATCTCAAACCTACAGCTGATAACTCTTCGATGTGGTGATGAACTAATTTTTACTAACTCAACTACTAACCTACTTTAGTATACCTACTTTTCTTTCTTTCTTTAAATAGTAATAAATAAAATAAAAATTCAATTTTTTGACTTGATACATTTGGACTTTATAGACAAGATGTCTATAGTTCTGGTCTTGAATAATGACTGGAAGTCTTATCAATAAGAATGAAATGATGTTTTAATGTCAGGAGTTCGAAAATGACGAGTCCATAAGTCTGGTCTTTAAGAATGACAAGATGTTAACATCAGCTCATTATCATCAGATTGTGAGATTTAATGAACTTGGATGCTGCTGTACGAGTACAAATATTCCCTATCTTCGATAGTAAGGAAAGTTACCTCACTTCAAACAAAATTTCCTATACAGAGTGTCACTTCGGGAGTAATTTCTGCAACTAATTTTCAACAAAAAATGTCTCTTAGCAATTTTCTTTTAACCCCCTTTAAAATCCGACTTTATGGACTTAATATTTTTTTTGTGTTTTCGACCTTACACCATTTAAACGGTCATAACTCCCTTAAATTACACTCAAAAATTAAAAATAAGGACACCGTTGGAAAGAGCGTAAAACTCCTCAATACATGAGCCGTTTACCAGTCGAGAAAAACAAAATGCTAGAGTAGTATTTTTACCTCAAACTTAAAAAACGTCAATTTTTTTTTTGAAAATGATGATTTTTCCTCATTAAAACAAGGTATTTGCCAGAGGGGCTCAAAAGCTTAAAAACTGCTTCATTTCATCAGCTTTCCATCGGTGACCCGATTTTTAGTTTTACTGTGAAATTTGAGGGAGAAAATGGTGTTTCAATGCGAAAAAACGTGAATTTTTTCAACGACATCGACGGTTTGACGAGAGGAATCCGGGGTCTGCTCCACCACCTCCCAAACACCAAGTCAAACCGTCGATGTCGTTGAAGAAAATTCACGTTTTTTCGCACTGAAACACCATTTTCTCCCTCGAATTCCACAGTAAAACTAAAAATTGGGTGACGGAAAGCTGATGAAATGGAGCAGTTTTGAAGCTTTTGAGCCCCTCAGGCAAATACCTTGTTTTAATGAGGAAAAATCATCAGCATTTTCAAAAAAAAAAAAACAGAAATTGATTATTTGTTGAGACTGGTTTGTTGACTGGTCAACGGTTCATCTATTGAGAAATTTTACGCTCTTTCCAACGGTATCCTTATTTTTAATTTTTGAGTGTAATTTAAGGGAGTTATGACCGTTTAACAGGTGTAAGGTCGAAAACTCGAAAAAAATCTTAAAAGTCCAAAAACTCGGATTTTAAGGGGGTTAAATGAAAATTGCTAAGAGATATTTTTTGTTGCAAATTAGTTGTAAAAACTACTCCCGAAGTTTGGTGGATAACTTATGGGACACCCTGTATAAGAATCTATCGCGATATTTTATTGCCGTCTTATCGTTCTTTCCGACCACTTTAGCTCAAGAAGGACTCGACTATCTGCCAAATGTGGTCGTAGTAGAAGATCAGAGAATTTAAAATTTGCACAAAATGACTTTTACGACCAGCTGCTCCCGCATTATTCGCCCAAATCGGTCCTTTCTCGCGAACAGATGCGCATGCATTCTACAGGTTCGGCCTGATTTACATAACAGACGCTTTGAAAGAGGGCTAGTTACCACAACACCACTTCCCAGCACAGGGGCAGGTTTTTGACCCTCGTCCTCAAGGTGCCTCTATTACTAACGATCTTGTACGACAAGTTTCGGTTCGTTAGATGATATTTCTTCGGGAGATTAGATACCTAATATTTACAGCCTACGTTATCCACTTGAGTTGAAGATGGGGTGATGCTAGAGGCAGCACTCGAGTTGCAACATCTGGTTCGGTGAAATCACTACTTGTAAATATAAACAGTCTATTCTCTTCTATATGTCGTAGATGTTGGATTTTCATGCTATATCTTGATACGTTGGACATTTGGATACGTTCACTTGTCTCCAGTACCTACTCTGTGGATACGTTGTTTAAAGAAGCTGCAAATTATTACGATTTTCTGGACGTCAGATCACTCGCCTGCAAAGGACACAGCTTTGGCATTGTCATTATTATTTTCGCTTCACACTCAATTCGAAGAAATAATTGTGGGAGCCTTCATTAGAAATTTGATTACTGGTTGATAAGGACCCAAAACTGAGTACAACTCGAAGAAACGAACAACGATCGCATTATGATCGGCTAAAACTTGAAGAGGCCCCTTTAGCGATTCACACCCGTGTTTCTGATTTATCATAAGTCCAACCGCTTAGTTCTCATAGGGAGCGAACGGTTGGTCCTACAGAGCTCTGGGTGGTCTTATTCGATTATAAAAATGCGATACTATTTAAAATTGATGAAAAACAACACCTGTGCTGTTTTGAAGGTGTGTGAAGGCGAATGGGTTCACGTCGGCTTGTCGGTTTTTATTGGTCCCTACTCAACGAAGACAAAGGACGGGACAGCACTTTCTACCCGGCGCGTGTTACCGCCAACCGCGTGCAGGAGTGCTTAAAGACTTCAGCTCAGCTACGGACCTCGGCGCGATTGCTCGCCTACCGGAGGGAGGTAGCACATTTACCTAGGCCTAGTTGGGGGCAGACAACGACTAGGTGAAATGGGAGCAGAGGCCGGCGCAATGAGCGTATCGCCTGCCGAGACCTCCGAGGAACTTGTGGGCTTCTGAGAGAAGGCGAGGTAGAGCAAGAAATAATCGAGTCGAGTTTTCAAAGACGAATGCATGAAGGGGAAGCCCTGAGTCCTCCTTTTATATTGGTAAAACAAGGTAAGGGGAGAGTGGAGGAAGGTGACGTCAAGTGACGTGTTTGTCCCCCGTACCTCACCTTACCTACCTGGCATGATGAGTCACAAGGGTTTCCCTTGTGTCCTTTATTGGAGAACTAACATAGTTAAGAGTATGAGTCATTACATAAGCATTGAAAGTTTTTGAGCTAGGGCGTTTTGAAAAAGTCAGCCCTTATTTTTCACTGCTTAGAAGAGACTGACATCAACCAAAAGCTTCGGAGCACAACTAGACCCCAAATGGAGCCCAAAAAGGTACCAAATTTCATCAAAATCCATGGTAACTAAGGAAAGTACGGCGGCCAAAATTTGATTTCGATTTTCGGATTCTACGTACCTTGAAACGTAAACCGTCAAATTTAGGGGGGTTAAACATTATTTTTTTCTTGGTCGATTCCAAAGGTTCATTATTTTCAATAATGAACCAAAAATTAGATTTGTTCCAGATTTATGGTCTTCAACCATCAATTTTTCTCATTTCTAACGGTAGGTCTTACAGAAACGCCATGGTAGGTTGCCTTTACTTCTGGCTCCACGTAAAGAGATCGACGTAAAACTCTTCCGACTAGAAGTGCCCCTTAAGAAAGAAAGGTGGTAGTGTCTCTTAAGAAAGAGAATCGAGGATCAGAACTTTGAGGATTTTCAAAGCTCGACATACTACATAACAATACAAAACCCTCGACACTCAACGAGAAAAACTTCCTCAGATCTCTTCTTTTTCAACGGCAAAGTAGGTAAATAATCTTTATTTAGTGTTTCGATTTGAGGAGAAGAAAAATTCTCTGAAGAAGCCCTTCAGGTCCGCCATAGTGTCGAAAAATGATGATAGGTTGAAAACTTAGGGTCAGTGTTTTACCAAGCTGATTTAAACATGATAAAGTTACCCAATCATGTTGCACAATCGTGGATTCGAATAATCAATTAATTAAAGCAAAACGTGTTATCTTTCTTATGAAAGGTGTTTTTTCAGCACATCTGCGATAGGTACTTAGATAATAATCACTAAGAATCAAGAGAGCAGACAGGATGGATAGAGAGCGATGAATGTGTTATGCAGTGTAATTATACGTAAGTAGAACGTAGTTCGAGTAACCCACAAGCTTCTTGAAACTGATGAGGGTGACCTTTAGGAAATCCCACAGTTCAATCGCTTTCCAGGTCACTTTACCCCACAACGACGAAGTACTTGTACAGTACCTCTAATATTATTCATCTTTATATTAGTGGATGGAAGAGAAACCAATTTTGAAGGCATTGATGGATCATCTCCACAAATTAGTAAGAATGGATTTTATCCTCACTGACCATAATCAGGGGACTTGCCCTTCGAGTTTAACGATTTTTCATGTAATCTTCCGCGCTGATGTTGACAATTAATTTCAATCGAACGAAACGAGTGTTATTTCTTGATTTATTATTTTCAATAATGCCAATTGATAGATAGATAGATATGTTTATTTTAGCCATTTTGTACACTTTTACAATAATATAATTGCATGAAGGGATGCGATTTGCTCTTGGTATTCCTTGAATTTCGAGGCATACCAAGAAAAAAATTGCCCTTTGCGAAAAAATTTGCGTTTTCTCCTCCATGCTAAAAGAGGTGAAGAAAGAAATCAACCAAGTTGGGTGGGGAGTAGTTCCTCAGTAAAAACAGTGATCTTTTTTCTGAGCTCTCTGCATTTGCAGCGTTTTTGAGATAGTACCTGTTGTGCAAATCAGTTTTTTGGCTCCCCTGAAAAATTGGAAAAAATGAGAGCTGGTGTTGCCACTAGCGTGACGTAAATGCGAAAGTGCACATGACAGTCCAAAAAGCCGAATACACATTTCCTCCCCATAATTATGTACCAATCTACGAGTATACTAATAATCACACAACTTTCTTTTAAATAACGCACTTTATTAGCTTTCAAACGTCATTCTCTCCATTATTTCCACTGAATTTAGATTTTGAAAAAGTGTTTCCCGCCCTGAGTATTTTTACTCATATTTTTGAGACGTAGTGCGATCTGAATAGTGTTTTTTTTTAAAAAAGATGCAGTTTTATATCCCAATCAAAACAGAAACTCAAATTAGCCGGCAACGCTCCAAGCCGCCCAGAACTTTCCTGATCCCCCCAGTCAACAACAGCTTGGAAATAGAAACCTCCTGCCCCGGATGGCGAAATGTTTTTACCAAAACAAAACGTTCTCCAAGGGAGGAAAAAAAACCTCTGAAAACGACAGGGCAAAGGGACCGGGTTGCATTCCGTCAGAAATAGATTCGTCTACTAGATTTATACCACGGCAATGACGAACGGGAAGTTCCTTATTTTCCGCTAAAAATACATAGGTGGCGAAAAACTCCGTTTTGTGGAAGACTGACAGAATGAGAATTGGGATGATGGGGGGACAGGACGATTTAAGATGATGGAAAGAATGTAGGAGAGAGCGATGTGTAGTAATAAGCTGGTATTCAATCGATAACATCCTCCTTGGCAACGGAAATGCGTGACGGTTGGAAATAATTATGCACCTTTCCTGACAGTCGTTACCTGCATGGCGTTGAATGCGTCGTACTAAAATAGAGACTGAGTAATAATAAAATAATACCTCACCTTCCCTTTTTGGAAGAATTCCATAAAGCCGCTGAGCGACATCGCGTTGCTGTTGATATTGAAAACCATTAGATTATACGCGAGGAAAAACGGACGAACTTCAAACGATTTTGAACGAAGAAAATCACTGGTGAACCTCCGATGGGGGACGTTGTCATCGAGAAGCTTTCGACGGAAGATAACGAGGAAACGCGGATGAAAATTTGTCTCGATTGATGAACGAAAAAAATAATCAGTGTGGGGGGAGACACGCGAGATCAAAACATTGTTATCTGAAGAACGGCCGATGTTGTACTGAAGGTTGGTGCGGTGGCCGCACTTGGCGCTAGCGGCGATCCCCTCCTCGAAGATTGTGGTCTTGTTGTGGTAGAAGGGCGAGAATCGATATGATGAGCGGGAAATTTGAACGAAACCGGTTAACCGAACGAAATGGGTTAACCCATTTCTGGCCACTGATGGATTTTCGCATATTTTATGATTTTTTAAATATTGAAAATAGTGAAAAATCTTTACAGAACAATTTTTTCTCGTTCATGCTGTTCCTAAAATTTTTAGAAAAAATTTTCTTTGACGTTCGGGAGCTGAAGGCGATTTTGGAAATGAGGCTTTTTGGCCAAATGCATGATTATGATGGCTCAAATTCGATTCTGGGCGGGTGAGCGTTCTGGGTCATGAGTTGAAAGAGATTCCGATCCTCGGACTTTTACATTTTACCAAAAACAATAAACTGGATAAATCATATCGCTTTGGAAAACTCTCAAATCTCATTAAAAAGTAAAATTCATAAAATATCGAGTATTTTTGCCCTCGATTGATGAGCAAATGATGATTTCGGCCGGCATTCTGTAAAATAGTTCATCCTCCTCTCCTCATTGTTCAGTTATTTCTACCCTTGGCTTGAAATGGGTTAATCAAAAACATAAATATGAAATGAGAGCGGATTCTACCACCTCCCAAAAAAAAAAAATCTGCCACCTCTTAAACGTTAAAACAATGCACCCTACTTACTACATTTGATGGAAGTAAAAATGGAAGCAATTCGTGTTCATGTTCTCATCAATCAGCAAAAAAATGGTCAGAAACACAATAGTAATTTTTTTAATAGATTATTTTTGTTAATGTACCTACTTAACACTAAAAGTAACAACCCTGTTGCATTAAGTTCCCAGGTAAATGCAACAGAGCCAGCCTTGGTGGGCAAGGTATCGAGCTAATTTGTTTTCTTTTTCATAAGACTGTTTTCTATCCTATTCTTTGTATCTATGATGTATTTTTGATTGTCAAATAAATAAATCTCGATGTTGGTGGGTATCCAGAACCACGCACCTACCCTGGTCGTCAAAGGCATTGTTCTCGTAAATTATATCGCTCAGCACGAAGGGCGCCTTTCGTAAGAAAAATGGGGTATTTCAGTCAATTAAAAAAAAAAAAAAATTTCAAAAGAGTATGGCTCAGGAATAACGGTATTCGGGTCTGTTCGTCGAGAAAATGTTTTATAAAATCAGAGATGCTAAGGAAAGTTGAAGATTTGAATGGTGTGACGTAGCTAGCCAACTGTCTTTGAAAAAAGTATCCATGCACAGAGAAGAGATGAAACCCTTGGAGGACCTCTTGGATACTACAGAATACTACTCACACACGCGCGTGGCGTAGTGTGTGTGCCTTTATGGCGGCCCGCCTTTTTTTCAAACTTGTAATCTCTTTAATTAATTTTTCTACCACATGTTATAGTATCATTGGGCTTAAAGTTGGAGTATATATGTTTTAAAGGGTGCTGAATCCAAATTTGGCGTCAAAAACCTGAATTTCCGACCCACCGAAATACCCCATTCTCAGGTAGCAGAAGAAACGGAAGACCGTATTGAACCATCAATTTTGAATGACTTGTCCGGTGAAAATGAGACGATTATGAGCTCAAACACGAAGTACGAAGAGAAGAAACAGAGCTAGCTCAGGAAATTTACCCGTTTGGTTGAAGACACTAAAAATTGTGTTCAACTCGAAGAAATCGAAAAAGCTTCATTGCCTGTAGGTACCTACCTACGGCACACCCAGAGTTGGGCAAAAATGAGTTCTGAAGCTGAAAACTAAAACTAAATTGTTTTATGAAACTTATTTTATTATGAAACTATTTTTTTTCCTCGCGTTTTTTAATGATTTGAAGGGAATGTGTGTTTCAACGAAATACGGGTGCCAGGTGCGAACAAGTTCTTTTTTTCAGGGTCGTAGAAGAATAGATTCAAGTTTGCTCCTCCCCCCCCCCCCACTTTGAGTTGAACATCAAATGTTTTCAGAAACGTAGGTATCGAAGAATTGAGGGTGATGAGACATTCATCACGACTGGAGGAAAAAAATGAATATTTTATTGGATTGACAAAACTTTTCGAGAAATACTACAGTACAGAATACAGAACAGAAATTTTCTGAGACAATGGAAAAAATACCGAATGAAAAGATGTTTTATAAACTCAAAACAGTTCTGCAGTAAAGTAGTGTATCATTGTCTTACAAATTTCTGTTTTAAAAATTTAGTTTCATTTTGCTTCCGAGTCTACCAAGGTAGCGGAAGCTTTGTTTTTTTAGTTCTGAAACTACTTTAGTTTTTATTCGCAACTTCGAAACTAACTTTCGGGACTAAATTAGTTTCGAAAGTTGAACTAAAACACTAAATTAGTTTTTAGTTTCAACTTTAGTTCAACTAAATTTTTATTCGAAAAATCCCAACACCATAAAGTTAGGCTGGATTCATTGCCCATAGGTAACTCAGTCGGTCGCCCTTCGTTCCTCGTTCTGGGTTAGTATTTTCTAATTAGTAGGGGCAAAAACATTCAGTTGAAGCTAAATTTGAAATTTTCAAGGACTTTAGAAATTCATTAGTGCATGGCACTAGGGAATTGAAAAACTGAAATCATCAAAAGCCGCTTGAATCATCAAAATCGAACAATAATAGCCAGAGAAAAATGGGGAAAACATAACTGAATAAAAAACCAGTTCTGTTTTCCCATTTTGGTTTATAATTTTCAATAATGAACCTTTGGAATCGACCAAGAAAAAAATTTCTAACACCCCCTCAAAATTTGTGGTTTACGTTTCAAGGTACGTAGAATCCAAAAATCGAATAAAAGTCCGCCGTACGCGGCACTTTCCCCATTTAGCATTGACCGATTTTGATGAAATTAGGTATGTGGGCTCCATTTGGGGTCTAGTTGTGCCCCGAAGATTTTGGTTGATGTAAGTCACTTCTAAGGGTCAAAAAATGAATTTTTGGAAACTCCCTAACTCAAAAAATGTTTATATATAAAGGTATTGTTTTTCCTTCAATTTAAGATTCTATAGAGTTTTTTGAGACCACACGGAGTCCTGTAGGACAAACCGTTCGCTTCCTACGAGAATTTAAGGGTTGGACGTACGATAAATCAGAAACACGAGTGTGAATAGCAAAAGAGGCCTAATCTCCGTTCAAATTTTAGCTGACCGAAATGTGATCGATGTGTTTCTTCATGTTGGATGGTTGGTAGCATTGCAGACGAGTGATCAATATAAATTTAAAAAAAAACCATTGTGTAATAATTTGCAGACCATTTTTCTCTGGCAATTATTGTTCGATTTTGATGATATCAGCGGCAATCTTTTAGTTTTTCAATTCCCAAGGCCCGCACTAGTGAATTTCTAAAATCCTTAAAAATGAAAAATTTAGGTACATTTGAAAACATACTTAACTGAATTATCGGGGTTTCCCATATCTGGGTGCACCCTCAAATTCGTCGATTATACATTATATAAATAAATGATTATTTAAACCAAATTACTCTCAGTTGGGTGAGAAAAATGTCTTGTTTTTTCTCTCTGAAGAAATAATTGGTCTTTGTACACAACCTGTGTGTTGATTTTTTTATCGTTTTGATATGGATAATTTCAAGTTATTATCAGTAATTTAATTGCAAGTAATTAAGTGCCTACCTCTTCTAATCTACAAGTTGGTACACGAACGTTAACGTCATGCTTCAGTTGTTGTTCAAAGCAACAGTGCAACATTTTCATCTCTGAAAGAATGAGTTGAAGAAATTACTTGGATAATTAGTGCTCTGAATAAAGAGGAAGCCCTCTCAAACCCTTTTTGTTTTTTGACAATCAACTTATTATATTTTGACGTGAATTCCCAGGTGTGGGTGATCACGATTATAATGTGAACAATCGAAAAGAAGTTCTCAACCTTGAAATAACTCTACTTTTCGAGAAGGGCGAGATGAATCGCTTAGTTGTCTCGGGCGATTCGTAGTGGCTGCATGACCGAGCCAATTCGACTTCGCAAAATTGACCTGGAAAAATGTGAGTTTTTCAAGTGTTTTCTTAAGAATAGGCACCGAGTAGGCAGAGGGTTCTTCCTTATTTACTGACGAATTCTGCCAAGTTGGATAGGCAGTATGGTTTTCTCGCAAAGAATAACAAGGACATATAGAAATTCAACTTCTGTAGATTAGAAAATTGGAGCATTCATCAGACCACAAGAACGTTTGTAACTAAATAATATTTTTTATATAAATAATAAAGAAGCATAAATAAATTATACAGGGTGGCTCACGAGTTCTCCCCCCCCCCCCTGCTAAAATCGTCCAGATAGTGGTAAATTTTTTATTAATCTTCATTATTTTCTCTCAAGGATCTCAAATATGACCACGGTGCGCATTGCGCACGAGCACAAAGCACACCAACTTTGTTATCTCAAATGGGAACCCCTATTTTTATCGCAGATTTGGATTCTAAGTAAAATTTCATGAATTTTAGACCCCTCAACTGATTTTTTTTGTTGGCGCACAACCCGTCCGGTGGGCAACCCCTGGATTGTGCCAAAATTGAGATAAAGGTAGACCCCAAGTGTGATACATGTTTTTTCATTAATTTTCGACGCTGAATCACGTGGTGGTATCCATTTTTGGATTTTACTGGGATTTTTCGAAATGGCGGTTGAAAATTAGGTGGTTTTTAATGGAAAATCGCTATTTTTCCATCCTTATGAGTTACGACGCAATTTTAATTAGTTTGGGTGGCTAACTCTACCCCTAAATTTTATTGTCTTTCCCCCCTCCCAAAGTTGGCGTGCGTTGCGCACGTGCGCAATGTGCACCGTGGTCATATTTGAGATCCTTGGGAAAAATCATGAAAATTAAAAAAAAAAAACGCTGCAAATTATTACAATAAGGTTTATCATTTTTCTAAAGAGATCACTCGTCTGCAAAGAACACGGCTTTGCCATTGTAACCACCAACCAACTTGAAGAAAAACATCGATCGCATTTCGGTCAGCTAACATTTGAACGGAGATTAGGCCTCTTTTGCGATTCACACTCGTGTTTCTGATTTATCGTACGTCCAACCCTTAAATTCTCGTAGGGAACGAACGGTTTGTCCTACAGGGCTCCGCGTGGTCTCAAAAAATTCCAAAAATTCTAAACTATGTTAATTTGATGGAAAAACAAAACTTTTATATCAAAATTATTTGAGTTAGGGCGTTTTCAAAAATTTTCAACCCTTAGAAGTGACCTACATAAACCAAAATCTTCGGAGCACGACTAGACCCCAAATGGAGCCTACAAAGCAAATTTCATCAAAATCGGTCAATGATAAGTGGGGAAAGTGGCGCGTAAGAACGGCCAAATTTTTATTCGATTCTTGGATTCTACGTACCTTGAAACGTACCTAAACCAACAAATTTTGGTGGGCGGAGGGGGTTATACAATTATTTTTCTAGGTCGATTCTAAAGATTCATTATAGAAAATATTAAACCAAAATGAAGATTTTACCAGGGGGGGGGGGGGAAGACAACTAGTGAGCCACCCTGTACAATATGATACACAAACTTGATCGTTTCCTATATCTAGATACAACATCTCGATTAAAAATTCTTACCAATTTATGACGATTTTAGCGAATTTTCAAAGAAATTCTTTTGTGTAGTTTTGTCCGGGAATAGGAATTTAGTGGTTTTTATGCCTCCTGCTGCCCCGAATGAAATTTATGAGCAATGATCTTAGAACATTAACCCCCAAACCATCTTAATTTGAGCGATTTTAGGAACTGAGAAATCGCAGTTTGAAGGAATTCACGTTTACGCTTTCACAGACGCTACCACTAGTCCAACAACAATGAAACTCATAGGAGACAGTCTAAGGACTATCCCGCACATTTCTTTAAAATTTCATTAAAATCTTAAGCGCCATATTTTCGTATTGTATTCCGTTTGAGTTCAGCTCCAAGTCCCACGTGACTCGTCTTTGAGTAGGTAACTTTTGTCGTTGCATTTGGCGGGATTGGGAAACTGATAAATTTCCTTATCACCTGCAATTTTTTGGAAAATCTACTTTTGTGAGGGAGCCGACTTTTGTTTTTTTTTCAAGGCATTTTCTTTTTAAAAAATATATATGTAAAAAAAACCACGTTCTTACACCCTATTACAGACCAAATACACGATTTTGCTGTATGCTGCTACAGCCTTCAATAGTGCGTAAACTTCGCATTTTTTAATTTTGGCTGCATTGATATTTTCAAGTGAAATTTGTCCAGTTTCTAGAGACCACCTACATATGCAAAAACGGTAACATTAGTCTAACAACAATGGAACTCATAAAAGACTGTCAATGTCAGTTACTAATCTGCACATTTCTTAGAAATTCCTCAGTCAGTATTGTAACGTGCCTTCTTTATGGAAACACTTGGAGATTGTTTATGCCATCTGCTTAGCAACGACTATTCGAGACGACGTACAAAAAATAATAACGAGTTGAGTTCTTGGTGGACTGTGAAAAGTTATTTCTCGTTCTGATTTCCAATCTTTAATTTAATTTACAATCTTGATTAAATCAAGATATGATCAATATACTTGTGGTGTTCCCACTATATAGAATATAAATTTTATATTCTATATAGTGGGAACACCACAAGTATACCATATTTCCGTATAGTTTCACCCCAATAAAGGGTCTTGCCTCTTATAGTCAGACAGGCACGAAACCAAAATTATTTCGTCCAAAATTCGTTTGCAAAAATGCAAGTGACTTCTCTTTTCGGTGAACCAAGATTTTTGAATACAAAGTTTCTTATCTTCCTTAGTGAGGAAGACATTGACGGTCCTTAATTAATTACAAAAGTTATGTTACCAAACACATGCGCGATCTTAACAAGCTTGATTTTGATAAAACATCGGTTTCTCACGCTGTAATCGCCCGATTATGCACACATTTTGAGAAAAATTACAAAGCAATCCGATCCATCTTCCTTAAATTCTCTAAATTTTTTGGATGCTTTTTCGAGCAGCACACTAAGGTTTTTTTCCAAATCAATCTTTCGAGAAAAAAAAATTAAAAAAATTTGAGGCAAATTCCCCATTGAGCGTGATGTTTATTTTTTCATATCTTTATACAGACCTCTGGGAAATAGAATAGAATTGACAGGAAATGTGCCGGTTAGTCCCTAGACAGTTCCCAATGAGGTTAATTGGCGTAATGTGAATTTTTTCAACTGCGATATCCCAGTTCCTAATTGTCCTAATCTACATTTGGGTGGTTTTTGAGTTTAGGCTCTAACACGATTGCGTACGAATTTTTAGTATTTAAACTAAAAATTCGTAAGCAATCGTGTTAGGTTAGCCTAAACCAAGTTTTGGTTCATTAGGAGAGAAAAGGCTGAAAAATGCTAATTCTTTGTCCAGGGGCGAAACTGTTTGAAGAAAATGGTTCGATTTGGATTAAATTTTCAGGCATTACTAGGTTCATACCCAAGACGGCCCCTAGTGAATTTCATTGCCATCGCACATAGCCTAAAGTGGACCTAATTAAGCAAACTTTTTTCTAGTGCTATACAATTTCAGTGTTCTGATCTATTAAATAATTTTTACACCAACAGTTTCTATACAGGGTGTAACGCCTAAGTTCCTGCCATAGCCTAGGGATTGATTCTACAACTAATTTATGATTTTTTGTAACCCCCTTAAAATCCGATTTTTCCATTTTCAAGGTTTTTCCCCGTGTTTTCGACCTTGTATCATTAAAATGTTAATAACTCCTTCAATTTACTAAATAAACTCAAATTTGACGATACCATTGGAAAGAGCGTTAAATTTCCTATCTCTCTAGTGCTAAATAAAACTTTCTAAAGAAGACTCAGATGTTGAAAAATGAGCCCGAATAGTAAAATCTCGAAAATGTACAGTTTTTTCGAACGTTTGTAAGCCCAACTGAACTGCCGGTTAATTTCCCACTGCAACCCTAAAAGTTGACCCAAAAGCTCAGGTTTCCAATGGTATGGTCAGAATTGTTTCCGATATTTTTATTAGTGGAGAAAACCGAGCTTGAATGAGAAATAAAGTGATTTTTTTTTCAACTAAATCGTCGGTTTGACTGGAGGATTTGGGGTTGGATGGTGAGTGACCACCGAATCCTCCCGTCAAACCGTCGATTTCGATGGAAAAAAAATCACGTTTTTGACATAGATGTGTCTTAGTTCTGGGGGTCATTCCAAAATTTTCGACACACAAAACAATGCAACGTTTTTTTTCTGATGCTGTTGAACGCAGGAAGCTGAAATTTGAGAGGCAGGGTGTTCATTGAAATTTAAGAGGCATTATTATTTGTGTTTAATAATCCATTTGTCTTTCGCGCTCCTCCCTCTATGATTATTACTGCATACATCACGTGTTTTATGGTCTTGACTGCTTATGCTCTTTCGATGGGGGTTTTCAAACGTACAATGAGGTTGTATCTTCTAATTGACATAGACTATTTTTTCTACTTGACATTTCCTAATAGAGAACCTCTGAAGGGGTGCTGTAGAAAGTGCAGAATACCTCAGAGCGCTGTGATCACATAATTTATAGAAACGGTATTTACTTCTCATTCAACCGCGGTTTTCTCCACTAATAAAAATATCGGAAACAATTCTGACCATACTGTTGGAAAGCTGAGCTTTTGGGGTTACAGTGGGAAATTAACCAGCAGTTCCAGTTAGGCTTACAAACGTTTGAAAAACACTGTAGGTACATTTCCGAATTTTACTATTCGGGCTCATTTTTCAACATCCGAGTCTTCTTTAAAAAGTTCGATTTAGCACTAGGAAAATCGAGAATTTAACGCTCTTTCCAACAGTATAATTAGATTTCAATTTTGACTTAGAAACAATCGAGTTATGGCTGTTTTAATGGCGTAAGGACGAAAATACGAAAAACATCTTAGAAGTGAACAAAGTCGGATTTTAGGGGGTTAAAAAAAATCACAAATTAGTTGTAGAATCAATCCCTAGGCTATGGCAGGAACATAAGTGTTACACCCTGTATAAGATCATGTTATTCGCAGTTTAAAAGCTATAAATCTACCCACTGAACTTATTAGATTTTTTTTCTCTTGGAGATCGGAATCTTATTCAAATTTACTACGTCGTTTTTTTTCTATTTCAAGAAGAAAATACTCCCATAAGTTCGAGCTTCAAGATGACCTTCGTTCCTCTCAGTAAAGAACGGGAAGACGAGGTGTTGAAGGAGGTGAACTACAGCCGTGGACAGCTCGTGAGGGATATGGGACTTCTAAAGGCTTGGCTCCGAGAACAAAGGCATCTCCCCAAAACCAGACTTACAGGTAATTGGGTACCAGTAATGGGCGATGAGTTTGAATGTATTCTGAGTTCCAAATTTTTGATTGACTAACTCATAGATTGAATGTGAAAACGCTGCAAATGATTAAACAAATAAATTTTTGTATAGCAAAATAAATAAATATAATAAATAAATTTTTGTAAGTATAACAAATAAATTTGTATAGATCACTCGCCTGCAAAGAACATAAATTTGCCATTGCCTGAAAATTTCAGCCCTTATTTTTCAACCCTTAGAAGTGACTGACATCAGCCAAAAGCTTTGGGGCACAACTAGATCCCAATGGGAGCCCATGTACCAAATTTCATCAAAATCGGTCCGTGGTAACTAAGGAAAGTGCTGAGTAAGGATTTATTAGAATTTTGGATTATACGTACCTTGAAACGCAAACCAACAAATTTTAAAAGGTCTGCGGGGAGGGGAGGGTTAAAAAAATATTTCTTGGTCATTCCCAACGTTCATTATTGACAATAAAAACCAAAAATCCACTCAGATTTTATAAAGAATGGAATATTTCAATTGAATGTCACAATTTTCATCATTGAAATCGACAACTCCTTAGGGATCATTTATTGATGTCAAGGTTGGTGAATCCCTGAATTTTATTAAGGCGTAGTTTCGCACTGGATTTTACACCGTTTCCATCATTTCGAAGATATTTTCAAGCAGGAGGACAAAGATGTAACTTCTGGGTCTTGTCTCTAAAAAGTTATTCCGATTTTCGAAATGATAGTCACTGCCTATACCTTTCTGTAATTCAGCATCTCTTCTTTCAGAGAAAGACACTTTTCTCGAGCATTTTCTCGTGGGTTGCAAAGGCAGTTTGGAGAACGCCAAGAAGAAGTTGGACGGGTATTACACACTACGAGGAGTCACCCCCCTTTTGCAAGAGCGGGACAACGTTGAGATGCTGAAAAGAGCAGGAGTGAGCCAGTGAGTGCTGAATAACGTGGTGGTGTTCTAATAGGAATTCAAAAACTGAAAGTTGAAATTAATATTCATTTTTTTAAATTACCAATTAAGTCAATTTTCAATGCTGCTAAAGCCTTTAACCCTAATTGGACCATGGTGTCTCTAGTATCATCGAAAATATCATGTGAATTCCACAGCTGTCCCAGAGTGTCACCAGATCAACTAGATTTAAATTGCATTTAAAAAACTAATGGATAGAGCTGAATATTTTGAACCATTTTTTGTAAGTCTTTAGAAGCCAATAAATGACAAAAAAAAGTTGACAAAAATTTGAATTTTTTTTTCATTGATTTCCTAGAAAATTTATGTCATAACTTAATTTTGAGACTTTCAATGGCCCAAAAAAAATCTGCTGTCCATTAAATTTAAAATTGCAATTTAATTTTGGTTACTCAGGGGACACTTTTGTACAGCTGTGGAGTTTCTGAGTTCGGTGACACTAGTGACACCATGGTCTAATTAGGGTTAATAGAAGAATTATATGGGTCATTTTCCCAGAAAGGGCGAATCGTTGTCCAGAGAAGATTCCGAATGCACATTTATGATTTGGGTGTCAAAAAAAAAATTCTCCATAAACTATCAACTTTGTTCTACTTCGGGCAATCAATAAAATATGCACTTATTCACGCTAAAATATAGAAATTAAAGTTTAAACTGCTTAATGTCCAGTAATCTGCCATGTCCGGACCCCTAGGTAGTGAACTTTGCTTGAACACTATGACTCACCTATGAAAGCAACGGCCTGAATTTGTAGTGATTCTTTATTGCATATACCTGGACATGAAAAAAATGGATTTGCATATTTTTTCAGAAGCAAATAAAGCGAGCAGGAGGATAAAATGTGCTTGTCCGGAGGTTTTTGTCTTTAATCTGCCTTTTTTGTTTTCGTATTTTGGCAGCTTTTTATCGTTTCCCGCGGTTTTACTACATCTGTAAGAGGTGAGGTTAGTCGTTAGGTTATCAAAGAAAGCGGCGGGAAACTTATTCCTTCTGTGTGAAAGCGTGCGCAAGTGGAGTCAGTTGCGAAATTGTGGTGTCACAGTCACCGTCTGTCTTTCATCTGCCCTCTGTAAGAACGGCAAGAAATCGAAATCATTTTTTTCTTTAGGTCTCTAGTTCTTGTTTTTACCGAGCTGGTTCCAGCAATATGGTTACACTTCAGCAGAACAGCACCAGAACGCGGGAAAAGCTGAAAAACCTAAGTGCCACCCAGGAATTTTGTGTCTTCCATCTGCCAGTGATGGTGGCTTTTGGAGAGATGAAAGACTTTTTTCAAGTTGTTAACAATTTAATTTGAATTTTCCGTTGCAATTTAAAAACTTTACATTTTTCGACCTCAAAACTGCATTCAGCAACCGTAAAAATCCCCTGGTACCAAGTTTTGGCTCGAAAAACCGATAAATTGAGATTACTTGGTTACTTTCAGAGGTTTCTAGGTTGCTATCAGAAAAACCGTGTTCCACGTTGGTTTAACCCTTTCTACACCTGCGTCCCGCCCTGGTTCAATTTTTGGAATAACTCCCAGTTCTCGCTACTCATGGAGATGGGGTTCCGAGTATTCTCCTTTACGCGGAAACCACGCCAATAGGTTTCTTTCGATAGGGTTTCTTCTTTAATTTTTAATTAATTAATTAAGCGTCCCACTGTGTGTTCTTTCGTCGAAATTCAATCAGTATGGTGTGAGGTTAATCCCTGATTTTTGGCAGAACTTGAGTCGAACTTTAAGTTTTCTGAAATCTTGGGATACCGATTGTACCTTTCCAGGAAAATGACCCATATGGAAGGAGAAAGGTTCAGTTTTATGTAATTGGGGTGCCTGAAAATTTCATCAGTCTATTTTTGAGTGTTTAAATCAATACCACGTTGGCCGGACAAAATTTGTATAATAAAGCTTCCTTTTATGTCAAACTAGGGGAGGAAAGCAAAAGATCTTCCAACATGTCTCGAAGAATTAAAAATTTGAAATCTTTTTGTAATTTTGTTGTTGAAACCACAAATTTACAAGTGGTTCCAGCCCAAAATCCAAGCTTTTATCAATAATTAATTATGAATAATTAGCTCACAAACGGTTAATCGTGACTCTGGAAAATTTTCAAGTTATAACGCAGGATGTCATTGTTATACTTAGTTGACAAGGAAATTTTATGTTTAAGGTTCTTGTGGGTATCAACAAAACCTCTCCCTGATGGAACATTGATTTACATGATTGGCGCCAGGGATGCCAGCTTGGATCTCTACGATGCAGTGGTTTGTCTAAGACGGGCTTTCCTCTCTTGTGAGTACCTGATGAGGAACATTGGCATCATCAGGGGTAAGCAGGTTCTGATAGACGCAACGGGCTTCAGCGCTGGTCATGCTTTGAGGACTCCACCGACCAGCTTGAGAACCATAATCACTTTTATGAGGGTGAGTCAGAGGAACACAAGTTAATGGAGAATTTGCCTCAATTTCAGATTCTGGAAATTTAAGTCAAATTCTAAATTTTTTTAAAATTTAAAATTCTTTTTTCTATTTTAAGGCCCTAGAATAACGTTTAACACCAGGAGTACCCAAAGGGAAAAAAATTACCATAGAAGAAAATGCCAACAAGCGAAGCCTTTGTTAAAAAAACACCGCGAAAATCGAGGGATTTCGTTCACGTCACACGAAAAAAACGCTGCAACTTATTACACAAGGGTTTATTATTTTTCTACATAGATCACTCGTCTGCAAAGAGCACGGCTTTGCCATTGTTACCGCCAACCAACACGAAGAAAAATATCGATCGCATTTCGGTCAGCTTTAATTTGAACGGAGATTAGGCCTCTTTTGCGATTCACACTCGTGCTTCTGATTTATCGTAAGTCCAACCCTTAAATTCTCGTAGGGAGCGAACGGTTTGTCCTACAGGGCTCCGCGTGGTCTCAAAAAAGTCTATACTATCTTAAATTGATGGAAAAACAATACCTTTATATCAAAATCTTTTGAGTTGGGGCATTTTCAAAATGTCAACCTTATTTTTCAAACCTTAGAAGTGACCTACATCAACCAAAATCTTCGGGGCAGAACAAGACCCCGAATGGAGCCTACATACCAAATTTCATCAAAATCGGTCAATGATAAGTGAGGAAAGTGCCACATACGGCGTATAAACGGAAATTTTTTTATTCAATTTTCGGATTCTTCGTACTTAACGTAATTTAACAACGTAACCCAACAAAGGGGGGCTAAACAAATTTTTTTCATGGTCGATTCCAAAGGTTCATTATTGGAAATAATAAACCAAAAACGAAGCAAAAACTGACTGGATTCACATGCTCTGTGCTCTGGCGTAGAACTCCCAGATAGTACTGCAGAACGACAACAGGTAGAGTTCTAAGCGCCCTTCTAAGTTCTAAGCGGGACCACACAAAACGAAATAATAGAGGATGAAGACTAATAATGCTTGATAAACTAATGGGTAGAATCGTATTGTAAAAAGAGTGAGTAACATTGCTTCTTTTGGTTTTTTTCTTTCCCAGTTGCGCGCTCCTGTGTTTGATAACGTAAGCTAGTTTCATTTGCGCTTCCAGAGGTAGCGCTACCTCAGAGGGGCACAGCTCCTCCTTTGAACTCAGATTGGTTAGAAAATCTGTTACGTTGCAACCCATGCCCCATGAACAGATTGCCGCTATATTCAAAATTTCCATCTTCCTTAAATTCTACAAATTGTTTGTATGCGTTTTTGAGAAGCACACTATGGTTTTCTTCCATATCAGTGAACCATCTTTCGAAAAAAAATGGGAGGCAAATTCCCCATTGTGATAATCACTGTTTAGCCTTAAGGTTAATAGTGATTCCATTGTCATTGATTGTTTTGATGACCTGCAGTCGTAAGGTGAAATTCTGTGACTTCAATGGTATCTCAGAACCTGTAGACATATTTCAATCACGTTCTCTTAATGGGACCCAGTTATGCAAATACCTGGTAAGCGACAAAAATCGAAAATCGAGTTTTTGGTATCGTTGGATTCAGCTTGTCAAGATCTACGATTCTGGAGTGGTTTCATTCAGTTACGTTTATTAAAAGTAATTAAATTATTACGTCAGGTAAGCGACAAGTCTTGTATCCGCAGTTTTTTATTTTGCAAAAACCTGGTAAGCGCCAAATGTTGAATTTTATTTCGCAAATACCTGGTAAGCGCCACTAGGTTTCATTGCAAATACCAGGTAAGCACCAATTGGTCACTACAGTAGTTACGCTAACACCTGGTAACCGCCAGGTTTGTTGATTGTGGCGAGCGACCGGTTTTACGTACCTATAGGTACTACATAGTTCACGAGGAACACGATTTAGCTATGCCCTGACTATCACAAAACGTATCAATCGAGGGAGAGGGAACTATATCAATGGCGTAGAACCTGTTAGTTATAACCAAATTTATTTTGTTATCATCTACTATCTTTTTATAAACATTTTCAAGTAAGTACAAGTACTTACATGAATTCGGTGACCATCATGCTTTCTTTTTTTTCGTGCACCCTCAGTAAAAGGTTAGGAGTGACATTTTCCTGGTAAAGTCTCTGTTCTTTTTGATGTGACAACAAACAGGAAATCGACAAACTGGCACTTACCCTGTTATCAATGTTCTATTTTCTGTTCAATTAATTTCGCAATTACCAGTTAAGCGACACATTGGCGCTTACCAGGTTTTCAAAATTTAGATTTGGTCTCTGGGTGATTTTTGCAAAAACCAGGTAAGCGAAAAATTGGCGCTTACCAGGTTATTGCAATTTAGGTTTCTGCTCTTGGTGATTTTTTCAAAAACCAGGTAAGCATAAAAATGATACTTGTAGACATTTTTCTTACATTTTGACCGAATAGCTGGAAAGAACACACCAAAAAACCCCCAGAGACGAAGTTTAACCTCTTAATTCCCATGCCAACTACCAAAACAACGTGTATACTCGTAAAAACTTTGGACGCGTTTATCTCAAAATCGACTTTTGTCGCTTACCAGGTATTTGCATAACGAGGTCCAGGTATTTAAGTTGTGCTCCAGATCTGAGGTGGGTGCTAAGATCCATTATGGATCTTAGCACCCACCTCAGATCTGAAGCACAAATTTTTTTTTTTTTTTTTTTTTTTTTTAAATTAACTCCCCTCAAGACAAAATGTCTTTGGTGACGGAGGGGGCACGCCATAAATTAAAAAAATAAATAAATAAATCAAAAATAATGGGGAGGACGCCCAGGACTCACCCGACGCCGGCCCTAGGGATAAGGGAAGATGAGGAAGGTGGGGGTGGGAGAGAAGGATGAAGGGAAGTGCCTCTATAAAACGACCACCAGTTCAAATATGAGCCGAGCAGGACACGGGTGGTGATACCACGGAGTACACCTACCGAGATGCCCAACTCGCGCAACTCCGTGGCACTTTTCCCGCACCACACACCGCGCCATGACAAGGTCGCAGCCATCACCCTGATGTTGTTGGGTGCCACTCCTTTTAGCTCCGACACTGCTTGCCGTAAATCATTTGTGTCATATTTCCTTATCTTAGCCCGCCAAGTCTGCTCCATGTCCAAGCTGCCATTGACAACTTGGACATCCAGGATAATGCAAGACCTGTCGGGCTTGACGGCAACAATGTCGGGCTTCTTACCCTGGTCACTTGGCATGTGATACAATCTCTCCCTCTCAACATCCCAGCCGCTAGATGACAAAGCACCTGCTATCTGCTTGGCGACCGCATCATGACGTAGAATGCGGCCACCATGAGTCTGAGGACACTGCTGCACTACATGGTATAAATGTTCATTTCCACTCCGACAGGCGCGGCAAAGGGGTAGGGTTGTCCCGTGACTACCTCTTGAACACCTCACCGCAGTTGGCAAAGATGCCACGCGGATGGTGTGAAAGTGTCGGTAGTCGCGGGCCCCAATGCCCTCCGAAGCCCAATCTACCCATTGGGATGAGACAAGGCTTTCGGAGCACTGTCGGAGTTCTTTACCATCTACCGATTCATGCAGCGCAGCAGCAAACTCAGCAGACGAACTGGGTTTTGGAGCAGATGGTGTTGCTCGGTCGCACCATGCTAACTGCTGCCTGACAAAATCAAGATCAGCAGCCGCACGGGCGACCTCCCAGCTCGACCCTTGAAGGGCTAGCAGGCGCCGGCGGCGCAGAGAAGGGATACATGCCGAGAGAGACACAATGCCAAGCCCACCGGATTTGACCGGTGCATGAACGTAGGCACTTGGGACACCAGGTGGGAACTTCAGCCAAGAGCGCACAGCAGAGCGACCTTCTCGATCTAATTCTTGCAGCCTCCCCGCCGTAAGCCTGCCAAAGACTAACCCATAGGTTAGCTTTGGCAGTAAGTACGTGCGAAGGAGGCGCAGCTTCTGCTGTGGCTTCAATGGAGCCTTGGTAACGCGAGCTAGCGCTCTACCAAGGTCCACACGGCTGGCAGTTATAGTGGCCACCCCCATGAAGTCAACTCCGAGGTACCGCCAAACCTCCAACACGGATCGAGATGGGATGGGGGACTGTCCTACGACAAAACCCCCATCCACAACTTTCACCTTATGTTGGCGACCCGACGGGACCAAGGAGACCGACCCACACTTATCAGGGTTAACCACAAGTCCACACCCGGCTAGCTGCTTAGCAAATGCATTGAGGGCGATCTGCAAGCCCTCACGGGTTTCTGCGAGTAGGATAACATCATCGGCAAAAGCCAATGCTCCTACTCGCACCCCAGGGGCGAGATCAAACCCTACTTCTGTGGGCAGCTTACCCAAGGCCGTATCCACGACCAGGTTGAAGAGGAGTGGTGATAGGGGATCCCCCTGGCGTACCCCACGCCCGATCCGTACATCCCCTGACACCTCACCTCCTGCCTCGAGGACCGTCACGCCTTCCTGGTACAGACAGGCCACATACTCGATTAACCGAGATGGGGCCCCGACACCACGAAGGCAATCGGTCAGGGCAAGGTGACTGACTGTGTCAAAGGCCTTAGCGACGTCCAGAGCGGCGAGATGGAGTTGCCGGCGTTTAATACGGGCCAGCGAGATGACAGTTTGGAGAACTGTAAGGTTCTCCGCTGTGCCATCTGCTGGCCGAAACGCTCTCTGGACATCACCAATGACACCAGCCACCTGGAGGCGAGATGCCAGTACTTTTTGGAAGTGGCGGAAGACTACCGAAGATACAGAGATCGGTCGATAGCCTCCAGGCCCACTTCCCCCTTTCTTGGGAATAAACACGGTTTGGGTACGAGTTAACGCTTTCGGGGGTCTTCCCGCAAGGAGGAGCAGGTTGAGGATGAGCAGCTTAATCGTCTTAGGTGCTTTATTCCAGCGTCGGGCGGAAACACCATCGGGCCCAGCGGAAGTGGAGTTCCTGACACGGCACTTGTGTGCCTCGTCAGACAGCACCGGCGAGCACATGATGCTGCGCAAGGAATCCCTGGTGGAGACTGGGGGAACCACACACTCCCCAGGGTCGTGACTGGGAGCACTCAGAAGTGGCTCCCAGAAATCCACAAACTCCTGGAGAGGGGGTTGAACTTGATTTTCCCCAGGCTCCTCCAGTACCTCCGCAGCCACACGCGCCGGATGCTTCCTCCACAAACTCTGAACCCGGTGGTACTCCCGCCGTCTTGCTTGTTTAGCTGCTCTGCGACCTCCACGCAACACCATTAATGCCTTCCTGATCTACTTCCTTAGATGCGTATTGATAGATTGTTGAGTATGTTTTTCTTCCTAGAGACGCAATCTAGCCAGAAATACTATATGAATCCATTACAAATCCGAAAATCCAACTTTTTTTTCCATGTCGACAACAATTATTTGTTTTTATATAGACGGGAGAACGGTAATCACTGGAAAGTGTTAGTGATGTAGACCTGTGTGGGTGCTTCCAAAATCCTTTTTATCCAAGATAGGTAGTGCTGGAAAGCCACTTCAGGGGATATAGGTACTATTTATTGTATTTGGGTCAGTCCCACTTTTTTTTAGGTGAGCTTAGGGGACATCTCAACCATGACTTCAAAGGATTCATTGACTAATCAATATTACTTTTCTATTCTTCAGGAGGCGTATCCCGTAAGGGTGAAGAAATTCATTATTTTCAACGCACCGCCCTACGTGGAATCGATGATCAACACTTTTATCAGACCGTTTTTGCCTCAGAAATTTCAAGAGCGAGTAAGATACATACAAATAGAATAGCTAAGCTAAGAACTAGTACCACTGAGGAAACCACCAGTCGTTATTCTCTGGCTGTGTGTTAAAGTCTAGGACAAAAACAAATCATAATAGGTACTCGTACTGACCTCGCGAGATTACTTTTTCCAGATTTCGAGGCTCTGATGGAGCTTCCAAGTGACTCCTGGCGTTACGACAAGAGATCCAACATCTCGCTCATGGACAGTGCATCTCACGTTTAGTAGACAATAGGCTAAAGATTTGTGTAATAGAATATCGAGTCAAAAGTAATAACCTTGAGGTCTAAGCAGTAACTCCCAGGTAAACTTTGTTTTCATTCCAGCTAATAGTAACGAAAGAGAACATCGATAAATGTTTTTCAAACATGGATGACCTACCTACAACTTACGGTGGCAAGCAGGGAGACATCTTTGAACTCGCTGGTTAGTATGAATTACTTGCAAGCTAGATAAAGTATTATTTGTTGTGCTCCAATCAAAAATTTAAGCAGTTTTGGTAGGCGGAGACAATTTTTTGCAGACGTGGTTTGAACACAAATTTTAGCACACTATATTGACGATTTTATCCCTGTTTTATAGTTATTAATAAGAAGGTGGTCTGGTATCTAATAACATTATCAGGCAGATTTTATCAGCGGTTAAAAATGGGGTGAGGAGTTTGAAGAATCCAGAAAACAATAAAAATAGTAAGGAAGTACTAGAATCAGTCGACCATCTCCAGATTATATTCTCACCACCTTGAGGCTGTCACCATAAGTCTAGCACAGAAAGTCTGCATCCGTGTCTCCCCATAAGTAGCGGGCGCTATCCTGCCATAGTGATACCTTTGCAGGGAAATTCGACTGGTGCGAAAGTTTCATGGTCGCACTGCCAATATTGCGGAGTAAAGCTGGGTTCACATGAGCGTGGTCAACGCAGTTGTGCGAGGAGGCGGTTACGCGTTCAGCCATTTGATTGGCAGCGCCTCAGCCTCCTGAGTACTTTTGGAGTGGACTGTCGCGTTTCAAAAATTCTGATATTCGACGCCCTTTGTTTACATTTTTTGTTATCACGACTTGTTATCACCACTTGTTCCATCAAATGGTGTGTTGTGATTTTTCCGGAAGCTTGATCCAAAATGAATCAAAGTTTTAGTGAAATTGTAATTGAATTAGTTAAGAAGAGAAGAGAGCTGTGGGAATTTAAGTTAGGGGTCGACGAGTATTTTTTACTTTACTTATTTTCATAATTTTCGTTTATTTTGGTCTCTTGTAGACATTTGATGAATGCATCGTAATGAAATAAAACGTATACCTATCTAATAAATATTATCTGTAATTTATTTATGTAATGGATACTCAAATTGATAAGAATTTCAACCACTTGAGGTGATTTCCAAGATTTTTTTGCATAATTAGCACCTACAATGGAATTATAGATAATTACGCTTTTCATAGGAATATTCTACATCATAATTCACATTGATAATAATGATTACAAATAAAATAAAGCTATCAGAATTCCGATTTTTGGAGTTGGTAGGTAACGGTATCTATCTCGATACAGTAGGATTCTTTTTATCTTTGATGCATTTAAAAATGAAATGGAACATCGTAGGAACAGAAAAAATGTACCTACTTGATGTACCCCCCAGTCACCCTTGATGAGGAGGTACATTGGTGATTTTATAGTGATTCATATAGTTCGGACGAGCTGAATTGAATCACAATGTGAAAATAAAAATGATAGGATTCAAACCAGCTAGGATTCAAAACATAATAGGATTTCAACTGAAGCGCGGGAAAATAGAAGTCGAAAAGCTGTCGCGCAACCGCGACCATGTGAACCTCTAGACACCCGCCGCGTCCCAAACGCGTAACCGCCTCCTCGCACAACCGCGATCATGTGAACCCAGCTTAAATCACCCTTGATGTTGCTTCTATACTTCAAGATTAATTGATTGAGTCTTGACAATCATTAGAACACAATTCATAAAAAGGTTGTAACGTTAATTTATTTACCAGATAAATGGGAAAGTGCGTTGCTATCCTGGGACTACCTTCCTAATCTTGAAGAAACTGTGAACGAAGACGCCAGACCCAGCACTGACAAAGACCGGCTGAATCCCTACTTCGGCCTACACGGTTCAATCAAGGCTCTCGTCATCGACTGAATATAGTATTAACCTGCAGAATCTCAATTACCAGAAAGACTGGTTTGAACATGAACATACTCATACCTGGTAGCTTGGAAGACGCTGGGCTGATGGTGAGTGCAGCTGTGCAATGAGCTCAGTGAGGACAAGTTTTTGTCAAACGATGCAGTTGTATTTCTATTGCTGAAATTGAACGAATAAATATATTATAACGTTATCCTCATAATTTACAATATTGCGTTATGAAACTTGCCTCACCTTATGAAAAGTTGAAGTCCAATGACAGAATATTTGTAGTGTATTCTTAATAAACTGAAATAAGAAGAACGATTTATTTATGCTACACCATACTGCATCACTGAGTCTTATTCTGGACCAGTAAGAAACCCTTCGCAACAAGAGCACCACATACTTGGTTAGCACCAAGCTGCTTATGACGAGCTTTCCACTCATACATCATTCCCATCCAGTGAAAATGGGGTATTTCGGTGGGTCGGAAATTCAGGTTTTTGACCACAAATTTGGATTCAGCTATATTGAATACCTATACAGGGTGTCACCCTTACGGGCGCACCACCGGGCAGGGTTAGATTCTACTACTAATTTGCAACAAAAAACGTCTCCTAGCAATTTTTTTAGAGGCTTCGTTTTTTACTTATTTCACATTAAAGATTTTTTTCGTGTTTTCGACCTTACATCACTAAAATGGCTATAACTCCCTTAATTGATGGAGTGAATTCAAATTTTATTATATCATTGGAAAGAGCGTCAAATTTCCTATCTCCCTGATGGGGTTTTAGAAAATTTCAAATAAAACGAACGGGTGTAAAATAAACCAAAAGTAAAAAATTGGTAGTTTCGAAAATTTTCACTTTTCTCAAAGTTTGTTTCTCGAAACGTCGTGAACGGAAATTTCCATGCTGTAAGCCTAAAAGTTGCATGTGAATCCCAGCCTTCTAACGGTGTAGTCATTTTTTTAAAAACACCACTTATTCAGATAGAAGATGACGTTTTTATGGCAGAAAACGTTCATTTTCGGTTGTAAATCGGCGTTTTTCACCAGAAATGCTTTCAAACTTTATAAATCATTGGACATGAAATTTTACGTACTTTTTGACGCTGAATCGAATGGTAAAACTTTCCGATCTCCTCGACAAACAAATAGTACTTTTCAAGCCCTTTCTGGGTTAAACAGTGTACAACAAATTAGTCCTCGACTCCCAATTTGTTATCTATCGAAAAGATAAAGCTTTCCGCAAATGATCGGGACGATATTTTCAAGACAGAGGGCAAAAATTAGGTAATTACTCCATCGATTAAGGGAGTTATAGCCATTTTAGTGATGTAAGTCGAAAACGAAGCCTCTAAAAAAATTGCTAAGAGATACAAATTAGTAGTAGAATCGAACACTGCCTGGTGATAAGTCGAAAACGAAGCCTCTAAAAAAAAATTGCTAAGAGATACAAATTAGTAGTAGAATCGAACACTGCCTGGTGATAAGTCGAAAACGAAGCCTCTAAAAAAAATTGCTAAGAGACATTTTTTGTTACAAATTAGTAGTAGAATCGAACCCTGCCTGGTGGTGCGCCCTTAAGGGTGACACCGTGTATACTCCAACTTTTCGCATGCTACAATAACATGGGGTAGAAAAATTAATTAAAGAGATCACACGTGCTTTTTTCCCCCGATTTTCGTTTGAAGCGCACACCCTATTCTTGCTTGGAGTCGACCAGCCTTGGCTCTCCTTTGGGAGAATATAGTGTCAGTTTGGCTAGTCTTGTAAGTAGAGGGTGAAATCATCATCGTGAGAAAATAGTAGTCAGTGGTCCTATTGTAACGTACGGGTGAAGGGGGAGTGAAGATAAAGGATTAGAAACACTTGGTTGACGTTGGTCTGTCTGGCAGGTGAAAGAGGAGAGATGAACCCAAAAGCTGTTTATTGTTATGTGGCCCTGTTACCCTTTGCTCTTCACTTTCTAATCCTTCATAAAATGCTCTACGACCTCTAGTTTTCGAGAAAAATCGATTTTAATGTTTAAAAAATCGCATTTTCAACTTTTGATCATGGTTTCTGATAGATTTTTTCACGCTGAATCCAACGCCGCCAGCCAAAATGCTCTACGACCTCTAGTTTTCGAGAAAAATCGATTTTAATGTTTAGAAAATCGCATTTTCAACTTGGTTTGTTTTCAACTTTTGACCATGGTTTCTGATAGATTTTTTCACGCTGAATCCAACGCCGCCAGCCAAAATCATTCATCTTTATCTTCACTTCCCCTACACCCAAACGATACAATTGGTTCACAAAATGGCTTTAGCATTCCCTTAAGAACCATATACTGAACCATGGTTCTAAAAAAATCTATCATTAGTAGGTACTTCCAGTTAGATTTATAGAATTATAACATGAATAACAACGCTGATGGTGAATTATAAGACTATAGCTTTATTACAAAGTGAATTTAATAAGCATACACAAATTTTACTGTTAAGAAGCTAATAATAAGAAAAATATGATCACAGAACAACACGTAGATCACAATACAATGGTAAACCAGTACATAATCAAATACTTTCTATAAACAAAATTTGGTATGTACCTCAACAACTACATTAAACAAAAAAGTACCCTTATTTTACGATATATTATTTCTTTGTATATTTCTTAAGTATACAATGATTCCTCCGTAAACAACAAATAAAGTTATAACACTTTTTGTTATATTGAACAAAATTGTCTACTATTTTCGCTAGTGCATCTTTTATCTGGTAATAAGTTTGTTTACATCTATAGAATGAACACAGATCTCACTATTTTAGGCCCCTAAAAATGGGTAGGGCTCGGAAAAAATAACAGGGAAAATCATCCAGTGATTCTTTTAAACCTTAAACAGGTACTTTAAGCGTTCAATCACAATACATTTAAATTTTAAGAAACAATATTATGAACTTATGGATTGATCTTCCATTACACACATATTGTCAGTCACAATTAAATAAATGGTACTTATAGGACAATACAATAGAACGTAAGCATCTTTCAAAGGTGCATTCACACTTTGCGCGTAATGATGCCATTTTCTGCAGGTAAACTGTTTTGTCTAGGGAAAACCAAATCTCACGATTTTGAAAGATACTAATGTAACGAATGGTATCCATGAAGTATTCTCCTTAAAAATTAATAATGAATTATTCTTAAATAACTAAGCTCTTTTGGAGGGTAGAAATGAAAAAAAAAAAAAAAAAAAAAAACTTGTCGATACTTAAAATTTTAATGGAGTATTTGAACAGGCATGAAACAACGTTGGTTGAATAGTTCCTTGAATGTTTGAAGGGAGTAGTAATGGTTGGTGACCAGCCAGCTCATGTCAACCATTTCTGGGCAAGTTGAGTTTGTTGCCTTTTCTTGAGTGCAGAGCGCTTTTTGGCTTCCTTCACTCAGTGAGAACATAAGAGAGTTTTTGCTGCCAAAATTAGAGAGTTTTTGCTGCCAAAATTAGAAAGGCCCCGTTAGGAGGAGACTAGCGCGAGCGATCGAGGATGCTACCCAGCTGGAGGAGGCCTGTTAACTATGGACAGGGGGGGGGGGGGCCTCTAGAAACAGGTGACTGTCTGGGGAACTCTTTCATCATCACCTGCTATTGGCTGGAGGAAAATTCATCGACAATTCATTTGTGAAGAGGTTCCACGGGCCCCAGTAGTGGCGTGCAAAAACTCTCTGTTGATTAGATATAAGAACCTTAGCTCTTGAAACTAGATTTTCGTTTTACATCTCCCCCCTTGGCTCTACGTTTTTACTGATGGCTCTGCATGTAAAGCCCTGTCGGTCGCATTGCCACTCACTTTGATGGATTACCTTAGAAAGCATTTACCTACAGGGTATAGGACTAACGAACAAGCCAACATGCCTTCTGGGCACAATGAAGAGATGACGTCATCCCTCTAAAAACAAGCACATAACTAGTAGAGGAAGCATGACAATCGTTGATGACAATTGACTGATGATTGAAGCATCCCAGTACACACAACAGAGCTGATCAAGAGCTCATGCCAGCACTTCCAGAACTACCTAGTAAGCAGGAAGGTAAGTTTCTCACATCACCACTAGATCGGACAGTTGCTGCAGAGTCTTCAACTGTGCCCATCTCAACGAGGTTAGAACCAGCTGATTGAGGCGCTAATAACTTAATATATGTTGGCGGCATCGCCAGTATTCAAATTACGCCACCGAAATATAATAAGGTCTCTGAATCGGCTTCTCAATGGATCGAATGAATATTGAATCAGCTATCTATACTGGATGGGTGTATCGATGCATCAAGAGGGGGGCAGGCAGTTTGAGAGACCCCCGCGAAGGGAGGTCGGCCTGGTAATGTTTCACAAGTTAAATCCAATCGTAATGCTATTGAAGAGCAATGAAAGTGGTGTGATAATGTAGAGTTATGATTGGTGAATACTCCCTCTACGTCATATACAATACGATGCACCTCCCTTACATTTAATTAAAAATATATTACAATCTTTTCTGAGAAGAAAATGAAAAACATATTCCATAAAGATCAATAATTTTTCCTCAGTGACTGCAAAATGTGGGTGCACCTCAATATTATATCATTTCACAAGCCTACAGATAATTTTTCATAATTCAAAATCACTTGGGTGTGATTTACACCTGTGCCAAAATATATTCCCAACAGCTGAAATTACCGAAATCAAAAACCTTTTAGTTGAACTGAAAAATTTTTCATCTCAAGATCGTCATTTTAATGACATTGTACGTAACGATATGAAAAATCTTATAATGAGATTCATATTTACTTGGAACTTTCCTGAATTTGAAATCTCCCCGCGAGTAAAATTTAGAAACCACTCGAGTTTTATTACTTTAAAAGAGTTCAAGTTGTTTCAAAACCTGAAAATGTGAATAAAGTTGGCTGAAAAAAAAAATAATAGAGAGTTTTTGCAGGCCACTAACTTGCCCGTGGAACCTTTTCACAAAGTGTAGTATCCACGGAACCCGTGAACTTGTCGACTTGTTGACAATTGGTGACGATCAAGCTGCCAATTTTGGCGGAGTCCGTTTAGAATCCCAGAACCTGGCTATCCCGTGACTAACCTTTCTATTTATAACAGTACATTTTTTTTGTCAGTTGTCATCATTTGCCATCCATTACCAAGGCAACATAACATAAACAAAGCGTGCCTTCAGCACTTTGCGTCTCTTGGGACATCAATGACAACGGACCAACATTAATCCCAGCTGGCTTTACTCGCTGGGGGCAGTTAGCAACGCGATTGCGCGCTCTAGGTAGAAGTTCACGGGCTCATTGAGCTGACGTTGCCCATTAGCTGCAAAAACTCTAATAATAAAAAATATCTACGTCCGCAAATATTTTTGCGCACGATGTGGCGTCTTCTCATTTATGCAAAATACGTGTCAGGGGACATTTACCCTTAATCCTTCTCCAACTCAAAAACATAACATTTTATACCTAATTTAAAATTAAAATTCTTTCTGAGAACAGTAGGTAACTAGATACTTACTCCTAAAGCTGGTGGGCGCCTAACTTCCACCAAATTCGGGTTATTAAACTCTACACAGAAAATAATCGAAATAAAAATAAACATGAACACTGTGGTACAGATAAAAGTGCTTTAGGTATGTAACTGTAAAAGCCGATATCACTCATACGAGGGGTCTCCAACTATTAAAATGGGGACCGAAACGCCACGTGAAGGTCCTTCAATATGGTTGAGTGTCAGCGCTTATCGAATTGGACTTTTGTGAAAAAGACGAAGACACATCGACCATAACTGTGCAAGCTCCAAATCTGTAATAACTCGTGATTTCTTTGATAAATCAATGGTTTACACGTCGATTTTTCTGGTTCCTGAAGTGAACACACACTGGCATCTAGCTCAATCTGATAGGTAATGACTTATTTGGTTTGAATGGACAATAGACGGGCATATAGGGCAGGTCGTTAAGTTATCTTGGTAGGAATACATGATATATAGGTGTCGCCTGCTTTCCAGAAGTACGATTATGACTCGAGGTGGAAGAAATGACTGTCGAGGACTGAAATTGGGTGACAGTGGAGGGAAGAAGAGGGTTTACAGCTTAAATTAAGTCACATCGCTCAGACTTCGTGATCACCTCATCTTGCCATACGTTGGTATGAACCACAAATATATTCTGAAGTGGGCAAACAGATACAGAGCTACATCTACTTGTCATACAAGTTTACAAGATGTAAATTTAGCCCATCAAAATAAGAATGGGTAAAGAGATCATGAGAGGTGAGCGATGATCGGATTTAGTGGTTGCACCTCCTTTTTATCCCCGCTAGAAAAGAACTAAGTGTCCAGGCTTTGTGAGTTGTTCTGTCTTTTGATTGGGTCACGAGAAACAAAATCCATAAATGGCAGTGATTTTATTAGGTGCAGTAATAGCCTGGGTTCTTCAATCAATGCACTAAGGACTCCACGGAAGGTCATCAATCATCTATTTATTATTATCTTGAAGACAGCCTAACTGCCTTAGAGAGCTTCCTTTCAGTGAGGCCTTGTGATTAATATCTAGTATGTCTTTTATTCCTTGAGTGTAATGTGTACTTGTGAACTCGTTGATTATTAATATTCGCTCTGTAGAAAGGGTAGCTATGAAGCAACCACTCACGTTTTGCCACACCACTGATGGAGAGAGGACACGTGGGTATATTTGGACTCAAGTGCTCCATGAGTGTGAGGTGTACGGTTACTCGAAACCGTAAACAACCTGAAAGAATGTCTGCCAATTGACAATAGTGTCTGGTGGACACTACATAGGTGAATATTATCCACTTTCAGTTCATCTAAGCACTGTAGGAGAGAGCATTGCTGGGAGGGAGGGTGAAGAAGAGTCTTTCCTCTGTAAGACTACTACACTCCATGATGGATGCTACATGAGTGAATATTATTCAACGACTACACTTAATGTGCTCTCACCTTACCTCAACAAACTAACAAAGTAAACTCTTTTTACGTGAAATTTTCCAATTTAAAGATACCCTTAGAACCCTCCCTTAAGGGGGTCTCAGTCGGTCGCTGTTCGTTCCACGTTTCGGCTGAGTACTTCCCTAAATTACAAGCGCTCAAACTTTTATACCTAAATTTCAAATTTTCAAGGATTTTTGAAATTCATTAGTGCAGCAGCCTAGATAATTGAAAAACTATAAGATTGCCGCTGGAATCATCAAAATCGAACAATAACTGCCACAGTTCATTCAGTTTGTTTTTTCCATTTTTCTCTGGCAATTATTGTTCGATTTTGACGATTCCAGAGGCAATCTTTTATTTTTTCAATTCTCAAGGCTGATGCACTAATGAACAGTGAAAATCCTTTAAAATGTCAAATCTAGGTACAACTTTTAAAGGTTTAGCGCCTGCAATTCGGGGAAATACTAACCCGGAACGAGGAACGAACGGCTACCGACTGAGACTCCCTTAAAGGTAAATGTAGCTGAACTCCTGAGGATAGTATTGATTTGGACTCTTCAAAAGTGAAACAAAGACGAAGACTTATAATCCAATAACTTTCAAACAGATCCGACAATGGCCAAATGTATCTTACAAAGCTCTTATATTTATATAGGTACGTTCTTTTTCAAGTTGAGAACATTCATTGCGAACCTGCAAAATGAGTTCCCAGGATGACGTCGAAATACTCTTCATCCCAACAGATGTCTCCACAATCGTTGCAGATTATGAACTGAGACACGGAGGAAGGGACGGTATCGGGGATCTTCTTGAGCTGAAAATGATGGAAATAATTGAATAATTAATACAATTTGTTTGTACGAATAGATAATAGACAATTGAAATAACCAGTAATCAGTGACTGATAAATCGAAAAAAAACTACAAAATTCACACGTTTTCACCAGCTATGTGGCAGGGGTGTGAGGTCAAAATATTCGTCGGCAAACAGCTAGGCCAGTCTTAGAGGAATAAACAGTAATTAAAAACGCACCAAATTATTATACAACGGTTTATTATTTTTCTGTATAGATCAAGCGCCAGCAAAGAACAAAGCTTTGCCATTGTCACTACCTACCAGCAATGTTTTCGCTTCATAATCGAGTTTATTCAGATGAAATAAACGCTTCACTCCATTCGAAGAAATAAAGAATAAATTACGCCATTAAGAAATTTTATTACTGGTTGCTAAGGAATGGTGGTGAGATAATGTGGGTTGATTCATGTCTTGCCATGCTGGGTTAATTAGTATCCATGGCTCATCTTCCAAGTTTCTCTTATTTCAAGGTCACAAACAGATCCTCAATTGTTTGCCTTGGCTGATGCTGTGTTATAGCACCATATAGTGGGGGTACAGCAATACTAGACCCCACGCTACCTGCTGATCGTCGCCTGTCATCCAAAACTAACTAACTAACTACACAGCACTACAGGCTGATGTGGCCCTTGGCTTCCCGAACTCCCTTCCACCACTGAGAATGGTCACCCGCCTGAGCCCTCTGCAATCCCACCACCCGGAGGTCCTTCAAGACATCATCAAGCCAGTGACTCCAAGGACGACCTCTTCGTCTTCTAGTTTCCATCCTAGCTCGCAGCATCATTCTCGGGCAGGCTTCCACCGGGATGCGGTCGACATGTCCCAGCTTTGATGAATCAGACTATGTCTTCATGTTTTAATAATTCATCGATTTCAGCATTATGTCTTCCTCTCTACCCTTGACCCTCTCTGACCGCTCCATAGATCGTTCTTATAATCCTTCTCTCAAATATCCGCAGTCTAGCCTCATCCTCAGCCCGCATAGTCCAAGCCTCCGATCCATAACAAACCACAGGCCGCACCAGGGATCTATATAGCCTCATCTTCGTTGATCTGGAGATCACACGGCTCTTGAAGAGTTTTATATTGGCATAAAATGCTCGGCTCCCTGCCATTATTCGTGAGCATATCTCATCCTGTACTTGGTTTCTATTCGTGACCAAGCTCCCCAGATAGGTGAAGGACCTGACTTCATCAAAATTATAAGAACCAAACGTCACCCCACCCCTCTGGGCACCCGCGGGTCATCCAATGCTGTGTTATACCATCATATATTGGGGGTACAGCAATACTAGACCCCGCGCTACCCGCTGATCGTCGCCTGTCATCCAAAACAATCACGCAAAATTAATTTTTTTGAACTGTTTGCCTTGCATTGCCGGGCCCCTGCGCTAGTTTGCGTATCATCCGCAATCGATCGTAGTTACCGACCTCGACAACTCTCTGATGTGTTGCGGGCAAGTATCTAAAGCAAAATAAGTACTTATTCCATTCTCCTATTTCATCTAACTTCCTTCGAAATCATGAAATAGTCCCTAAATTGTACAGAAATTTTCCAAAATCGACTTAAATTTTAATTGCGAAAAATGGAATTGTAGGAGAATCTCAATAACAATTAATTCATTCATTTTGCATGTCTTTAGTAAGGCAAACAGTTTTTGCTATGTTTACCTGGAGGAGACGCCACTGCTTTGTGGGAACATGGTGATGAGAATGTACCTACTATATGACGGGGATAAAGATCAAGGTAAACGTTGATAGTAATTCCATTGTGCTCCAATAACATAGATGATTTATAGCTGTTGATGAGGATAGAAACTAGTTTGCGTATCGTCTTTGATGGAAGCCATTCAAACCGAATGAATTCAGTGATTACTGTTAAAATTCCTACATCTACGTTCTATTTTTATTGGTACTGGGTTGTAAGCTTACATTGATCACTTTGTTTTTGTAAGTACGCCACTCTCGAGGAAGTTGAGGCTCAAAAGATGGCTGTGAACTGTGATAATAATCATCCGTATAAGGTTCATAAGACCAGCCATCAAGATCATCATCATGGTCATACTCTTCACCAGCTGGCATCCCAGTCATGGGCGACTGAGCATTCAGTTGATGTCCAATTTCTGTATCACTAACAGTAAACAAATCCTCACTGTTGCACAACTGAAAAAAAAGTCAAGAATCAAAATATGTACATGTCGAGAGGGAAACGAACGAATCCAAAATGTTTTTGGCATAGCTAGACTCATCACTGACGTATTTAAATACACTTTGGACAAATTGAAAAACGCCATCATTATTAGATTACAATATTGATATAAGATATTGACGATAAAGAAAACGGAATTATTCACTCGCATGACAAATTCATAGGACCAATCGACTGAACAAGTCGTGAAAGATGGTCGAAATCTTCGAAAATAAATGGTTTAATCGAGAGACAAGACCACTTCGAAGGCTTGTTTCTACCTCCAAGCGACTGAAAAAGTCGTGAAACAAGCTCGATAATTTCGATAATATATATTTACATATTATGTAAATGTAACAAATTTCCATTTCAAATTGGATTGTAGATCTGGTATCTGAGACATACAAATTCTTCGATTTACCCGAGGCCCAGATTTGATATATCCCAGTCAACCAAAAAAGAGGTAAGTAAATTAATACCTGACATCGAGTAAGTAGGTCTTCTTTCGTAACGATAATATTAAAGTAGGTCCAAATGTCCGTCATCTGCGTGTTAGGATGTTTAGAGTTGATAACGTAAACTCTATCAACTGGAGGACATTTATCCTTGATCTGAAACGTAAGGAAATAGATATAGTGAGATACTGCTGGAGTTAATATTCTGTGCGGGTCTGAAAGAAGATCCCGAAAGAGAGAACTTGGTTGCAAACACTATACAGGGTGTAAGCCTAACTGGTCTGCCATACGGTACCAGTCGATTCTACAACTAATTTGCAACAAAAAATGTCTCTTAGCGATTTTTTTAAACCCTTCGTTTTCGAGTTATTTCAACTTTAATTTGTTTTCGTGATTTTGACCTTGTCATTAAATCGGTCATAACTCCTTCAATTTACTTACTTACTTACTCCTCGGTGCTACAGCCCATGTAGGGCCCTGGCCTCCTCAATGACATTCTTCCAATCAGCTCGATCTTGAGCTCTCAACCTCCATCTTCCAGCCCTGACTCCTCTCAGGTCCTCTTCCACATCGTCCAGCCACCTCTTCCGAGGTCTTCCTCGCAGTCGGCGGCCTCCTGGCTTTCCCTGGTATATCTTTTTCACAGCTCGGTCTTCCCCCATTCTCTCCACATGGCCGATCCATCTGAGGCGGCTGGCTTTTATTTCAGCAACAATGTCAGGGTGCCCATACAGTCCTTGTAATTCAAGGTTTGTGCGGATCACCCAACGTCCATTGATGCAGTTGGCGCCAAAAACTTTGCGGAGGATTTTCCTCTCAAACCGCCTAAGGAATTCCTCATCAGCACATGTCAGCGTCCAAGTTTCGGAGCCGTAAAGCACTACAGGCCTTACCATCGTACGGTACACTCTCAGCTTGATGTTCCTGCTGAGTGATCGAGCTCGAAACACTCTGCTCAAGGCATAGTAACACTCCTTCAATTCTCCTGTGTAAATAACAATTTAAGGATACCGATCGAAAGAGCATTAAATTTCCTATCGGATAGATGCCTTAACTTTCTTTTGAGTCAAGATTTGAGACATGAAAACGTCCTTCAAAAAGAGAATTTTACGTAATTTTGGAAACCTCGCATTTTTTAATCTCAAATTGAACTACGAGAAGAACCCATACTTTTTCAAGATGCAAGAACAGTGAAAACTTCGCCAGAATCTCAGCTTTCCAATGGTATAATCAAAACATATTTTACAACCGAATTTAGGGGAGAATTTTGTGTTTGAACGCGGAAAAACGTGCATTTTTTCAACGAAATCAGCGCTCTGGCCTCCTGTTTCCGGAGGCCTCGCGGCCTACTGCGGCGCCGACCCACCCACTCTCATCGTCCGACCCCTCAGATTGACTAGGCGGAGCGGCGATTTCGTTGAAAAAATGCACGTTTTTCCGCGTTCAAACACAAAATTCTCCCCTAAATTCGGTTGTAAAATATGTTTTGATTATACCATTGGAGAGCTGAGATTCTGGCGCAGTTTTTACTGTTCTTGCATCTTGAAAAAATGTTGATTCTCGTAGTTCAATTTGGGATTGAAAAAATGCAAGGTTTCCAAAATTACGTAATATTATCTTTTTAGAGGACGTTTTCATGTCTCAAACCTTGACTAAAAAAAAAAGTTAAGGCATCTATCCGATAGGAAATTTAATGCTCTTTCCAGCGGTATCCTCAAATTGTAATTTACACAGCTAATTAACGGAGTTATGAAAGATTTAATGACATGAGGTCAAAATCACGAAAAAAAGTTTAAAGTTGAAATAACTCGAAAACGAAGGGTTTTAAAAAAATCGCTATGAGACATTTTTTGTTGCAAATTAGTTGTAGAATCGACTGGTACCGTATGGCAGACCAGTTAGGCTTACACCGTGTAGATAGGGAGGGTACGATAGGTCATCATTTCTCCATATAAATAAATAATTGCTAAGTTTATTCATTCGGTTATTAGAAAGTCACAGCGGGCCAAGATACGTAAAAAACGCTAGACTCACCTCGAGAACGGGAGCCTCGCGTATGACATGAGGCTCATGGAACACGGTTGTCTCAATTATTATCTACGTACTGTATTGGAGAATTCGTCGTAACCAGCAAGTCGAGTACAGGAGGCGAGCGCTTTCGATGTAAGGACATCATCTTCAGGCTGTCGAGATAGCACTAAAGTTTGTCAGTCTGTCGTTCTATTTATATAGTTTCGGTGAAAGGATCAGAATAAAGGAGGCCACGTGGTAACGAGACCACACGGTGAAAGGTTGTTCGTCTGTCATGTCAAGTGAAAGTCTTTTCTGATCCTTTCACCTCCCTTTCACCCAGACTATATAAATAGAACGACGGACTGGCAAACTTTAGTACTCTCTCGACGGCCAGAAGATGATGTCCTTACATCGAAAGCGCTCGCCTCCTGTACTAAACTTGCTGGTAAAGATGGATTCTCCAATACGGTTGTCTCGGCTCTCTTGCGTATGAAGTGAGCCACGTCAATCCCAGAGGGTAACCTACTACACAACTCCTTGTTTTCGTAGCTGAGCTAATGGCCGCCATCAATCAGCTGATCTGTCAGTTTCTTTCGTTTTGAGGTGTTTCTATGAAATTTTTTTTAGAGTTCTTTATCATTAGGGTCGCGGTAAAGTGAATAATTCACTTCTTCTATTATTCAATTATTTACTTCTTCAATTATTGAAGATTCAAGATTTTGATCCCTTATATATTTTGTACATCACTCATACATTTCGGTATGTTACAATGTCTGAAGTGTGGATGGCGGATGAGCGATCTGGATGAGTTCAGTTGGACGATCAATCTCGATTTCTTTCCCGTTGAAGGCAAGTTTCCTCTACCTTTTTGACCGACTTCGTATTTATTTCACTTCGAAAAGGTAACATTGGAATATAATACGAAAAACAGATTAGTACGAGGTCGATCATAAACTGAGTAGGTACGAATCTTGTTGAATTCGGTTGCCTGTCATCCACTCCTCAGACAAGGGGACAGACTGAAATGCAAAATTACTCACATTCATTTTGCATATATTTATTTATAAATTTACGATTATTTTGAGTGATAAACAGGAGTACCTACTTAATTGATTTCCTTATATTTTCCTTTCATTGGTCCAACGAAAACAAAAAATCGCGGATTGAGTTATGTTACCTTATGAAGTGTTGTAAAGTCTAAAGCAAGCACGTGACTGACGTGAGACTTACATCGGAAAGTTAGCATCCACTCGATGCTCGCCCTAGCAGCTTCTCACGGAATGACGGTTCCAAATGTCGATTTAACTCTCTTTTACTGTAGACCTACTCTTACCTAACTTTTGGCTGATAATGTTTAATGAAACAACGTACTGCGTTGTAGATGGTTGATTTTACAAGGAGTATTTTGTTGTCTTCAAGATTTTCCATGCAAGAGATGAGTTCCTGGTGGGTCAAGTGGTTGGGTAACGTTTCTGTATCGATTCCACATCTTCTCAATTTGAGAGCCAGACGCCCCATCCCACTGCTGCATACGAACTTGAATGAGCGGACGCTAGCTGGCTGGAAAGGTTCTGTGTTGTGCGGCTTCCCCACTGGCTGAATACCAATACCCTGAAAACAATCATTTTAGAGAAAATGAATGGAATAATGAGGAATTTCACCATGTCGGAATTTCCTATTTTTGACCCCAAAATCGGATTTAGCACCTCGAAAAACCTCCCAAGGCAAACTTTCAGCCCGAACTTCCCAATTTACGAATAAACAAAACAGTGTAGAAAATACGAATGTTTAAAAAAACCGGGAAAATTACGTCATGCTGGAATAGTTCATTTATGGCCGCTTGAAGCGCTGAGATCAAGAAATCTATAGTCCCCAGATGCAAAATTTCACGAAACAGTAAAGTTCGAAATCGAAAAACTGAAGAAAAAAATAGAAAAAGTGAGATGGGGAAAATTAGGTTTCCCCTGTTTTTGTTTGATAACTTTTCTCTTAGAAAACACGATTTCGTCGTCCCAATGGGCAACACTGGGAGGAGACGGCGATCCGAACAGCCCAATCAGCGAGCGTTCCCGCTTCACGTCCGTTTTCCCGGTTAGTTTTGAAATCAAAAATTTTGATTGTCTCCCAAAAATAACAGGAGACTTGTTTTCCGAAATCAGCCCGATTTTCATCGATCCCACACCATTAACTATTCAGGAAAAATGCAAACAGAATTCGGTGAAATTCCTCATTTCCAGTAATGCAATATAGCGATCTTGCAATCTGGAGGGAACCAATCTATAGTTTATTCCTGAATAACAGTACAGGAGAGTTTGTAGAAATTGACTTTCTAACTCCCTAAATGATGAATTATAGTTACCATAGCAACGTACAATTGAAATGGAGAATTGAATAAAAAGTATTTATTCTGGTTTTACCTTCGAATCTGGGTTTTATTCAGAAACTAGCTGAAAAGCCTACCAAAAGCAGGCAAAAACGATTCCTCCAACTCTCCCTACCACCAACTCCCTCTGATTCCTCCCGCCCCCAACTCATCTAACTCCTCCCGCCCCCAACTCATCTAACTCCTCCCGTCACCAATTTCTCCGACTCTCCCCACCCCTACGTCCCCTCTAACCCCTCCAACTCCTCGCGATTGGCAACGTGCATACGTACATACATACATATGGTTGGGGTTTTATGTAATTAGATATTTTTTTTAAGATTGCTACTTGTGTTAAGTATTCCTATAGAAATTATATCGCGATAAAATGTAAAAAGCATGAAAAGCAGATAGTTTCAGTTTTGGTAGCCATCAGAGGATCAGGGATGTTCCCAACCTCCCTGAAAATCACTGCATTTCGTGGATTTTGAACATGACAGAGTCATGGTCCAATCAATGAAGATAAAGGCTCGCAAAGACTCTGGGAAACCCACTGCTTAGCCCGCATGTTGCCTCTAATTATTCCTATCTCCATTTTCACGTTCCAATGAGCGTACAGATGAAGTTAAGCCGAAGTAAGATCTATACTAACACAGCCGGCTTCAGTAGAAAGCCTCGGTACAAGATTTGGCAACACTGCACTAGTTTTCCCATTCAGGGGGGCGGCTTTTTAGAAAGAAATAATCTCCTAGCTGAATTTATTATCCTGAGTTATTTGTTGTGATTAATGCAACAAGTTATAGCCTATACTCCGAGATATTTCTGCTTGCGTGGGACGACCCCCTCTATTTCTTTTCTTTTAACTCCCCTGAAAGGGGACGCCATAATAAAAAAATAAATACTAATGGGGAGGACGCCCAGGACTCACCCGATGCTGGGTCTTGGGATGAGGAAGGTGGGGGTGGGAGAGAGGGATGAAAGGATGTGCCTCAATAAAACGACCACCAGTTCAAATATGAGCCGAGCAGGATAACACAGTATTGGGTGGTGATAACACAGAGTATGCCTACCAAGATGCCCAACTCACGCAACTCCATGGCAATTTTCCCGCACCACAAGGTTGCAGCCGTCACCCTGATGTTAGCTCTGACACCGCTTGCCATAAATCATCCACCGAGTCTGCTCCATGTCCAAGCTGCCATGACAACTTGGACATCCAGGATAACGCAAGACTGGTCAGGCATAATGGCAATGATGTCGGGCTTCTTATCCCACTCAGTTGGCATGTGATAAGTCTCTCTCACTCATCTTCCCAGTTGCTAGATGACAAAGCACCTGCTATCTGCTTGGCAACCGCATCATGACATAGAATGCCCCCATGAGTCCCCGTGGACACTGCTGCACTACATGATACAGATGTTCATTTTCACTCTGACAGGCGTGGCAAAGGGGTAGAGGGTTGTCTCACGACTACCTCTCAAACACCGCACCGCAGTTGGCAGAGTTGCCACGGGGATGGGGTGGAAGTGCTGGGGTGGCGCCCAGTGACCTCAACTAAGGGGAAAAGTATCACTGCGGCCAAAACTGACTCATTCTTACAGTGCCAGGAGGGAAACGTCTCTTTTGGGGAAAGGGGAGAAGGGAAATATCCCTGCACGCAGCATCGCTGTCATGGAGCCACCCAACGTTGAACGCTCACTATCACCCATGCACTCAGAAATATCTGGCATAGTATAGCAGATAGTAGGTCTGACAAGCAAAGTAGTCAATTCTCTACTGCCGCCTTCTACTGAAGCTGGCCATTGTGAAAACCACATTCCGAATTGATTAATAAAGTTGGAACCCAAAACTTGAGGTTTTCCAACTGCAAGAAACAACAGTTTGCTTAAAATAAACTGAAATACTCATTGCAGTCACTTGAATATGAAACAGAACCACATCGTACGACGTACCACGTCGTACATTGACCATACCTTTGAATTTTTTGACTTCTTCGATTTCGTCGAACCAGAACTCGTCATCAATTCTACGACAATGTCGTCAATTGGGATGCCATATCGAAGACATTTCTCGTATATCGTCGAGTAAACGTCCAAAAGACAGTACGCGTCGAGAGCTGAAAAAACACGTTTGATTTCATCAGAACTACAAACACAGCCTACAAATCAACGGAACAGGAGGGAAATATTACAAAGGTACCTGCATATAAGATTTGAGTCTCTCTTAAAGGTCTGCTGTCCCAGTTTGAAAACTGTTCAGTTTTGTTGAGAGGTTGCCCGAGGCACATGGCTACAAGGCGGTTAAGTCCGTTACCATATTCTTCTCCTAACTCTAGAATTAAGGAACGTTTGATTTATAACCAATAAAAATGGCAATAAGGAAGTAACTGGTATAGGTTGAAGAACAATTATGGAGAAAATACAATTTGCTACTTTATTGCATTACTTAACTTATAAACTCTGAACCACAGTGTAACAGATACAGGCTTCCTTTTCCTACAGGCTTCAAGGTGAGTCTCTCTGAGATCTAAGAGGCTAAGCTAAACTTACTTATCTCAGTGAATTTAGATACCTTCAAATGGAAGATCTATGTGGTAATCTTTGGTCAGCCGTGTCCACAGAACCATCAAATCTAGGTATCCACAGTTAGACCCGAATTGGGCGCCACCACAGGGCAGTGTAGCCATCATCTTCAGATCGGAGGATAAACCGAATCCTAGAAACATGGAGGAACGAATGAACTTGGGAACCAGAGATCAAAAATATCTGCGGGAATCCAAAATCCAGAAGAAATCCAATAAGCTTGATTTTACACCTGCACTTCTGCGTTTTTTGATCATCAGTAAACATTTAAAATTAAAAGGTCAACGTAGGGTCCAAGGATATTTTTTACTCACCAACTTTGATAACTTGAGGATTAGCCAAACAAACTGAACTGAACTCCGTCCAAAGGTGGCTGTATTTATTGAGTTGTGGTACGTCCAAAAGAAAGACGTTGTCCCTGGTCGCGATCTGCAGCAACGAAAGACTTGTGAACATTTTGCCAACCATAGTTGGTTTCCATTCGCAGTCGAGTCCGATGATTTTGTGTCTGTCCGCCAATTCTATCAGCGCCTCAAATTGGCTTTCGGAGTCGATCATGTGGACTTTGGAGCGTGGGATAGCAAGCTGAAGGTAACCTCGAGCATCCTCATGAGCGAAGGAAGAGGTTGATTTGTCAGCCCACCAGGCGTCCTCAGCTGGCGCATCAACTTCCTCAGATTCACTGAAAAGGATTTGGCAAATTCAGTACAACTGGTTTAGAGAGAAAGCAGATTTAGGCCCACTTTCACCAAAAGTTGTTCTAAACTTACTTAGCTAAACGCGTTAATAGTTAATCTGAAGGAATAAACCCGGTAAGATGGCGAGCATCTTTCACCAATCCAAATCATCGTTAAACGTCGTTAAGATAATCGAGTTTGTCTAAACTTGAAATGTTGAGCAGAACGAATGAAAGTTGGACATTATGACGTATTGGGGCAATAGAAACGTTGAACAACAACCACTCCCGCGCTTGCTATCAGCAGATTACCGCCTTGTGTATCTTTATCAGTGTCAGTTTTTCGAATTCCTTGTTCTTTAATTCGCTGATTCCTGTGGTTTGTTTCGTTTTCCGGTTCCCTTCGTTTTATTTTGCTGAATATTTTCATCACCTACCTATTGAGTTATTACACTTCATCACTTTGAGCCGCAATGAGCGCTATAACTCCAGTATTTCTCCAGACTCAAATACCTTCCTTGATGTATCCTAGTGAAATAGAGTGACCGCCGCCTTGTTCTGAACGGTAGGAATGTACTTCGATCATTTGAATGATTACCGATGGATGTAAACTCGTAGATGAGGGCCCCAAATTTCAAGTCAATAGAAATTTATTTTGGTCGAACTGGTATTTTTATATAATGGTCAATTTGTGTAATTCGTCCGATTAGAAACAACCAAGGAATGTAGGTTGCACTATTATGTTATTGAAAAAACCATTATTCATTTTAAATTAACGTGCTGAACTTATTTGTATGACGGGAACTCGAGGCGAGTGTCAATCTAGTCGAGCAGTTGGACAACTCGGGGCTTGGAAAGGCGGAAATTCAGTACCGTACATAATTTTGGAATGTGGAATCCGATCCAGGATTCGACTCGGACGTCGTCGTCATCGCCAGACGAGTCAAAAATAATCCGAAATGCAAAAATAATTCGCAATTTCATTTCGAAAACAATCACAAATCAATGCGCGGCCGTATTGAATTGGTAGTTAAACGAGGTAAGCGAGTTTATTCGGCCGATTTTCGACCGTTTAAACTCGAACGCCCCGAGATGGAGTTTAAACTCTTAAATCGCTCTGGTGAAAGACGATTATTACTAAACGTCGATTATCTCTCGCCGCTTTTAGTTTAAACTCGTTTCGAATGTTTGGTGAAAGTGGGCATTAGAGCTGCATCATAACAGAGAGGTGCTACTGAAGTGTCATTAGAGATTTCCTAGTAGGTTTGTTTCAGCTAAGATACGGCATGCTGTAGCCAGATCGTTCGCCATGTTTTCAATACGGCACGCCGGATTGCCTCCTAGTGACGTATTCTACCATAATATTACGGAGCGTTCTTATCACAATACGGCGCTGGATTGAGAGTGTGTGTGATACCTCACGCCGTATTATTAGGTCAAATTGTTTTATAAAACATGCATTAGCGTAAGCCCCTCAACCACATCCAGAAAGATCTATTTCTAAATGAATCCCATGAATAAAGCACATGCTAAGCACTCCTTACTTTGAACTAGCAGAGGAATAGCAAGGAAGCTCCAAGCCTTGATAACTGGAACACTCCTGAGTGGAAGGATATTCTTCCAAATCTTCTTCTTCTCTGTAATCAATTCTTTTTCATGCAAATCGATCCAGCGACTTAAGGATTTAACTAAACAAGCAGGAAAAATGTAGCATAACTTATGTTCCTGTAGGTTAATAGAACTGCTGGTGTATTGGCAAGCTGGTGAAATGTGAAAAACAACGCACAAGCAATGGATAAGCAAGTGTTTCAAAATCATGCATATTAAGTTAATAAAAATAGGTGTCTTGTCCGTAGTTAGGTGGTTTAAAGCAGCTACAGGCTAGATAATTCGAGGAATTGTGAGAAAAAACATTATCGAGGGAAGAAATTCGCATCTGAAAGCTTAACCCGTGAGAGGTGACACGATAGATTTTCTCTCACCCCAAAACCAAATTTTGGCGTAAAATCTCAGATTGGAATCGGAGGGCGTTGACCTTCGAGTTATGGGTATAATTTGAGGTCACATTGATGGTTGTGTCATCGCTGGTTTTCCCCGATTACCTGGAGGGGTAGAAATGGAACGCGTGGGGGTTTATCTCTCATGTCATCTTCGGCGTGCCAAGGTTCAACTGCTCTAGTCAACAATGTTTTAAATTTTTCGTGGTCTCCGGTATTTAGTTACATCGTAGAAGTGTTGATAGTCATTACTAGAAGATTGGAATCAATATTGATAATGGAGGACAAAATGGCTTGGTAAATGAGGAGACAGAACCAGGAGTTCGAAGAAGAGGAACAATTGGAAAAACTCTTGAAACAAACTTATCGAGTAACTGACGATTCTGGCTCTAACAATGACGATATTTGCCACGAAGAAGTTCCAAGTGAACATGTGGTTTTGGAGGAAAAAGGCAGTAATGTAAGTGAATTTATGAACATAATTATACGTGGAATACGAGGAAACAGCAGAATTTTTGAAGTCTCTTACGAAATGATGAAGCGTCAGATGGTCGACCAACTCAGCTCACCTCAACTCCCCTTCACAACTCGACAATGGGGTATTTCGGTGGGTCGAAAATTCAGGGGTTTGACCTCAAATTTGGATTCAGCACCATTGAAAACTTCTATATTCCAACTTTTTGCCCATTGATGTGGTAAAATTAAATAGAGATCTCACGTTTAAAAAAAAGGTGGGCCTCCATGAATGCACATGCACTATGCTGAGGGTGTGTGTGTGTAGTATTTTATAGTATCCAAGGCCATGAGATGTTCGAAACCACACAGGATTAGTTGAAAGTCTCGTTCGAAGGTCAGCAATTTAATACGCCACAACAACATACTACATTTAAATCTTCAGCTTTCATTAGCTTCCCTAATTTCTTCTAAACATTTTCTTGACGAACAGACCCAATTACCGTTATTCCCAACCCATGCTCTTTTGAAAAAAAAAAAAAAAAAATTGACTGAAATACCCCATTTGTCACAAAATTTATGGCTCTACCTTTTTATGAAGAAACTCGACAAACGAATAAAGGGAATTATGAGAGAAATAAGTGCAGTTTTTGCCCAAGAAAGAAGAACAAGTACCTATAGTAAGAAGTTCTGTGATATCTGCTATAAGTACATTTGCCCCCACCATATAAAACTTACTCTATGCCTTGATTGTTTTGGAACTAGTGAGTAAGATATTATAAAGGTAGAGGGACCTTATTTTAACTATAGTGTGTTATGATGGTAGAATAAAAATAAAAATCAAATTCAAACATACGTTATCATTTTAGATTTCCCCTCCCTAGAAATTATTTTCGAAAAAAGTAATAACGGTTCTAATTTATGATATTGCTATTGGAGAACCTAGAAAAAAATCGTACAAATCGGACCATTTATTTGGGAGTAGAAAAAGTTTGGGTAAAAAAACGTTAGGAGAGAGAAAACCTCACTTTCCATGTGATTTTTGACCATGCCACCTCTCGTTAATTGACTTAAAAATATCTACATAAAATTAATGAAAATACCCATGTATTTACAAGAAGATCTTAATAAATAGATTCACCGCGCTACTAGACTTCTTAATAACTACATCTTCTTTTCAACCATCTACGGTACAAAAATACAAACATACACTAGAATTGGGCCCATTGATAGAAGCATAAGCTACGAAGTGTGGAGCGAAAACTACTTGGAGGATATCATGTACGAGTACAAGGTGAGAAAAAAAGCAATAAGTTTAATTAAGGGAAAAGGGTTAAAAACCCAAGATTTGTTTTTTTTTCCAACAACAACCTACCCTCTTCAAGGTAATTTTCTTGGGTAGCGACACACCGTTGGAGATGGCGTTCCACATTTGGTACCAGCCCTGTAAGCCTCAACTTGAATGGTCTTCAATATGTTTGAAGACATGCTGAAGAATACTCCTTTTTTTTAAATGTTTTCTCAAGTCCCGAAATGTGTTCCTTTGAGGACATTTTCGAGTTCAGGAAAAAGAAAAACGCTGCAAATCATTGCTCAAAGGTTTATTATTTTCTGTATAGATCACCCTTCTGTATAGATCACTGGTTCTCCATCAATAGCACCTACCACCATCTGTATTCTCCTTGACCTTCCCTCTCAAATTTCAGCTTCCTGCGTTCAATAGGATTGAAAATGACTTCGGAGCTCACTCAGCTGATCAGTGATCTGAAGAGTGAAGAAGATCTCCTCGAATGCTGAAGACGCCTGGAAGAGCACTTCCATTCTATAGGATTGAAAATGGCTTCGGAGCTCACTCAGCTGATCAGTGATCTGAGGAGTGAAGAAGATTTCCTCGAATGCTGGAGACGCCTGGAAGAGCACTTCCATTCAATAGGATTGAAAATGGCTTTGGAGCTCACTCAGCTGATCAGTGATCTGAAGAATGAAGAAGCTTTTGAGCAATGATTTGCAGCGTTTTTTACCCACCAACATTTTTTTTACCTACCAGCTAGGTACTACCTACCACACCATACTGGCTTCACACCTTCACAATCAAGTTTATTAGAAAGAACTAAACGCTTCACACTCGATTGGAAAAATAGAAAGCTTCATATGGAAATTTGATTACTGGTTACGCAGAAGGCAAAACTGTATACAAATCGAAGAAATGAACAGCGATCGCATTTTAGTCCGATAAAATTTGAAAGGAGATTAGACCTCTTTTGCGATTCACACTCATGATTCTGTTTTATCGAAGGAAAACCTTCAAGTACTCGTAGGGACCGAACGGTTTGTCCTACAGAGCTCCGGGTGGTCTCAAAAATTTTTAAAAATTCAATACTATTTAAAATTGGTGAAAAAACGATACCTTTATTTCGAAAGTTTTCAAGCTAGGGCACTCTTGAAAATTTCAACCCTTAATTTTCACCCCTTAGAAGTGACCTACATCAACCAAAAGCTTCGCGGCACAACTAGACCCCAAATGGAGCCCATATACCAAATTTGAACCAAATCGGTCCAGTGTTGCTAAGAAAAGTGCCACGGACGGCGGACGGACATTGCAAATTTGGATTCTACGCACCTTGAAACGTAAAGTGACAAAGTTTGAGGGGGGGTTATAAAAATTTTTTGCGATACGATCACATAGGCTTATTATTAGAAATAATAAACCAAAAGGACTGAGGTCAAGTGAATAGTGGGGCTGAGAAACCATAGGAGTGCCTTTTCAGGTCAACAATTCTGTTATGGAGAGGGCAGTGTGACATAGGGCGTCTAACCTTTTGCATTTGCAAATGTTTAGTCAAAATTTGATAAAGAATATGTTCCATAGGCCTATTTTATCTCATCAAACATCATATATGCCTGTTTTCTAAGCTTAATGCAAATTAATGGCACGACGTTGCTCCAAATTTCGCTGTTCCATTTTGCGTGATGTACAACCAAAACTCAACACCACTTATAGCAATTACAAGAATCACGTAGTAAAGTTAATAAGTTGAAACTCGTTTTGATTTGTGGGAGGGTACTGATACACGTGGTTTGATAAGGACAACATTGCAGCGTTGCTAAATCACTTGTTGTGTTGGTAGTCTCACTACGTTTCTGCCATATCTCGTATCTAAACTTATTCCAACATGCAATGGAATCAGAGAGGAATGAAAATAGTCCTAAACCTACTTGTAAACTGATATACAGTCCTGGGCACCGGGAGATAGCTCGTCAAAAGGTATCTGATAGAACGTCATCCAATGTATGGCTTCCTTGGGGTCACCTGCTGCACAGAGCTTCGAAATAAGGTGCTGGATAACCTCAGAATTACGATTTTTGATGTTGTCCAGGACCATTTCTCTAAAAGCTTCTTTACCTGCACAAATTGAAACAAAATTGAACTACAAAAAAAAAAAAAAAAAATTATGAATAAATAAAAGATTGGGTATTTTTATCTACGCCACTTCTCTATTAACCATCTTTTATAATATCCCCTCCAAACCATGTCGTTGGCATGGCCATTGGTTTCATTCGACAAGGCTTAGATTCGATTCGGTTTCGATCTGTTAAGTGTGAAGCGAGAAAGCGGCGCTTTAGGGAACCTGTTCGGAACTGCATACCACTCAAGAAGAAGAAGAAAACATGTTTATTTTCAACATGATAATCCAAATTTCCAATTTTTCCATACAGGGTGTTTCACGAAACGGTTACCCCCCCCCCCTTCATTTCCCCAAAATATCGCGTAAAAAATTGGGTAAAACGCTATTCTTCATGATTTTTTGTAAGGAATTCAGGAATAATACTTTCGCGCAAAATAATTGGACGCAATTGACACTAGCTTTTGACACCTAACTTCATTTTTTCAAATGGACCCCCCCCCCCCTTTTATATTACAGATTCGGATTCTACGTCAAATTTCATAAAACCTTCATACCCGAACTGATTTTTTTATTTTTATTTTTTTTTGCGCGCAACCTGACATTTTGTACGCTTCAAGTTGCGCAACACCTCAATTGCACAACCATTAAGTTTTAGAGAACCCTACGTGTGGCACATGTTTTTTCATCATTTCTGACGATGAATCGCAGGGTGTCGTCCGTTTTGAGGAAAACCAAGATTTCATGAGGAAAAATGAATATTTCTTTCATCAAATCATCAGATTTGTGGTCGGAATCATGTTTATTTTCTCTCCTCCTTTTGAACCACAAGCTTTGGAACGTCTACGGTGGAATTAAAAATTAAAGGAGAAAAAATAAACATGATTTCGACCTCAAAACTGATATTTTTCAACTAGACAGGACAAGTGGCCAACATGTCGTACCACACCTACTGTTTGCAGATTGAAAGAATGCGGATGGTTAGGTGAGGTGTCCATGTGTAATACAATCCCAAAAACATCGTCTTTCTTTTACCTGCCACTCAGGCCAGGGAAAATGAGACCGAGGGTTGTTGACTACAGACTCATGATGAAGTGAAAGGATTGATTTATTACAGGCAAAACAAAACAAATACCGTCATTGAGAGCCAAGAGGGTACCACCCAAGGGGACCCTCTGGGGATGTTAATGTATGCCGTGGGCACACTTCCACTCATTCGAGAAATGAAATCCCCCGATTGGGTCCAAAACTGGTACGCAGATGACGCTGCATGTGCGGGAAAATTGGAAAGTGTAAAAAGATGGATGACAAAACTTCAATGTGAGGGACCTAAGTGGGGGTACTTTCCCGAGCCAGAAAAGAGCTACATAGTAGTAAAGCCAGGGAAGGAAGATGATGCAAGAAGTCTGTTCGAAGGTTCAAATGTAAAAATAGTGCTAGGACACCGGTTTCTAGGAGGGCATCTAGGAGAATCAAACTCAAAAACCGATTTCGTCAAAAATAAAGTTAACAACTGGGTAGACAATGTAAAGAGTTTTGCTGAGTGTGCAAAGATCTGTCCCCAAGCGGTCCACGCAGCTTATACAAAGTCCCTGCAAAAAGAATGGGGATTCGTTCAGCGAGTGGTTGGAGAGTGCAGCCTCCAATTTCATCCACTTCGTGATACCATACGTGAGTTTCTCACTCCCGCCATCCTCGGACGAGAAGTAACTCCCCAAGAACACGATTTATTGTCACTGCCAATAAAACTGGGAGGAATGGCTTTAGAAGACCCAGTGCTGACGTCAAACAATGCACACAATTCATCCCTAAGAACGACAGAAATACTGACTGCTGCAATTAAGACCGGGATTCCACTCGACTGCAATGAACATTGGGTCCACGTAAGAAACGTTCAAGCCCTAGAAAGAACAGCGCGAAAAGAGAGGGAAGCCATTAGAAGCCAAGAAGTCATTGCCCTTTTGCCATCTAAGCAAAAGAGGTCTGTAAGTCGCATAGTGGCAGGCAACGCATCACAATGGTTGACCGTACTTCCGTTGGCAGGGGACAACCTAGATCTCTCTCGCAGCCAGTTCACAGACGCACACGCACTGAGATATGGGCAGGAGGTGCGAGGACTTCCTTCCTCCTGTGAGGGCTGCGGAGAGGTAATGGACACCACCCACGCTCTCAACTGTCGAAAAGGAGGACTGGTGATCCAAGGGCACAATGCTGTGCGAAATGAATGTGCGAGACTCGCAACCCTTGCCTGGGGGAGGGTCGGCATTGAACCCGTCATGAGAGAAGCTGAAAACGGAACGACCGCCCTCATCGCAGATATCATGATCCCAGGGCTGTGGGAGAGAGAGAGAGAGTGGCGTACTTGGATAACCGCATAATAAATGCAGACGCCACCTCTTACTCTTCCCAGGACTGGAATTCAATTTCAAGAGATGCTGCTCGAGCAAAACATAGAAAATATGACCAGGCAGCTGAAGACTTACGTGGTTCTTTCACCCCTTTAATATGTTCATGCGAGGGAGTGTTACATAAAGAATTCGAAAATTTCGAAAAACGTCTCACCCACGCACTGTCAGAAAAGTGGGATAAGCCGATATCCGTGGTTGCTGGGTGGGTTCGTACAAAAGTGCAATTCGCGATAATACGAGCAGTATCCTTACGGCTCCGTGGCTCCAGGAGAGAAATTAGGTGTCTAGGCCTCGAGGATGGAGCGCCTCTTCCTCTTCTAAAAGATTAGTGTGACGACGCTTCGCCATCATTCAACACCGCCCCCGTCCGAAAAATGATACGTCAATCAAATTAAATTTAAATAAAGTTTGTACGAACTGAAAAAAAAAAAAAAAAAAATACAGAACACTAATAAAAAATAAAACGGGTTCCTTACCCTTGGGAAAGTCTTATCAATTAAGAAAATGTACATTCATTCATTCAAAAATGAAATCACGCTTCCAGTACCTAAAGGATGTTGCTTCTTTCAAATTTTAAAGGCGACTGAAGGGTAAACAGAAGGGCAAGTGAACTCACATTCGAGATGAAAATCCTTCCTAACAATTGGCTGAGTGGAGGGGCTCTCTACCTTAGTATGACTCGAGTTGCTCGATGCTTGGATTACGATTACTAAGGCTCGACCCTTTCCCCATCCTAACTCAACGGGCTACCTAAGATTTTGGAACAGGTAGTCGTCTATGTTAGCAGGTATACCCTTCGGGAAATTGTTCAACCGCATTCTTTCTATCTGCGAACAGTACTAGTTTCCATTCAAACCTGCGCAGTATCCAACTAAAAGCTGTTTTAATTTATACTGCAACGCCCAACAAAAACATTTAGGGGTACTCCGCCGAATACTCTCCTTGAAATGTTAGTCAGTCATTATTTGTATGAAGAGGACACTAAGTAGAAATAGACTCTTTTAATACGCATGTCACATAAAATAAGGAAATTTGTGCTGCTGCAGGAGCTGGAGAATCATGGACGTGTTACAATATTGTGGATCCAATGAAAAACATCAATCGTCACTGCTGACCAGTAGGTGCCTACAGTTTCCAAGCAACCATTCAGTTTTGATTCTTCCTTTCATCTATCAGCAGGACAAATATACAATGTCAGAGTCCTGGGACTGCTGAGCATGATTACCTATCAATTGGCTATCGATTTCAACTTACTAATACTGGCTTCTGAGTATCGACGGTAGATGAGAAAGTTGATAGAACTAATTCCATGTCTGATGGCACAGTTAGGAGTCTCTTCATCTGAAACGTTGTGGATAGCTCGCAATTTCTTCACCATTTTCACGAGTGTCTTGTACTGGCCAAACTTAGCGAACGTACTGTACTTGACGTCAGGAACGTTCAATTCACTAGGAATGAAATAACAATTGATAAGATTAGAAGGGGAAATAAAACAATCAAATAATTTATGCCGGAAGTGGGAACGGAAATATTGTGTGGAAACGGAAGATTATGCGTCTAACAAAGGCATTGTTCTACCACAAAACAAATTAATTTTTGGTGGAACGAGCTAGATTGTTTAAAACCTACCCCCAGAAGGAAATTACCCCTGGAGGAGAAACAAAATTTGTATCAGAAATACAATTTCTTCGTGATGGATAACGGTTCACAGATACTATCATCTACTTTGTATACCTTTCCTTCTTACGATAAAACTATTCTTACTCGGCTACGGAGGTCATTTCATATCCCGTGTTCCCTCGCCCTATCATGTCGTCCAGAAATTTAATCAACTTGAGGTTGTGTTTGGGGCACTTCTTCAAAAATGAGTCCACTACGTTCCACTTGTCCAGAAGAATTAGAGGCACCAAAAACTCCTTGATGCCGAAACGATCTTCGAGATTGAGTGCCAACACCCACTCGCAAGCCTGGAAAACGTGAAAGCGAATTAAAAATAGCTGTAATTGAAAATAGCTGGAATGAAAAATAGCTAGATTTTGAATCAAACGGTTCGCTATAACAATGATGATAGTTCTGATTCAAAAAGAACTAGGATACCTACATAAACAAGTACGCCACGAAGCTCCAAAATTCAAGATATACACTCACTATATTCAAGTGACATAAATGTTTGCGGATAAAATGTTATCGTTGTGACTTCTGATTGAAGGAAACCATTTCCCTTTGTTCCTCCGTAGGGTTCAGCTCTAGAACGATTATTCTAACAAAAACGAGATCTCCGATCCTTGGGAGACAAAATTCTGAGCCAAACGATTCGCTGCAACTGATATAGTTCCTATTCAAAATGAACTAGAATACCTCGATAGTTCTGATTCAAAATGAACTAGAATACCTCGATAGTTCTGATTCAAAATGAACTAGAATACCTTGATAGTTCTGATTCAAAATGAACTGGAATACCTCGATAGTTCTGATTCAAAATGAACTAGAATACCTCTGTGGCCCCCGAGCTATCCCCTGTATACGGGAAACTGGGAAGTGAAAGGAAATAAACGAATATTACGAAAGAACTCTCTTTATTATCTACTCGTGCCAGATATACCTATGCCTAATACCTTAAACCCCTTTATTACATGTGCATTCGCCCCAACGAAATATTAACGAAAGAACTATCTTTTTATCCACTCGTACCAGATATACCTATGCCTAATACCTTAAACCCCTTTATTACATGTGCATTCGCAACCTACGAAATATTAACGAACCCGGAAATACAGGAAAACCTAATCCCTTAGACTATACCATAAATTCTTACTACGTGACAAATTGATCTTATAACATACTAGTCCCTCGATTTAATTATTCATGTGGTACAATACCGCGGGTTTGCCTCCTTCCAGTCTCTTTGGTCCTCGGCGAATCGCGAGAGTTTCTCCAGTCCCGGGACGACTATTACCGACGTAATCCTCTCGGGGCGATCGACTCGGTTGGGGGGGGGGGGGGATTAGAAGCGAATCCTCGGAATAACTGGTCGATTAACACTGGTCCCGCTTTCTTGTTTCAAGCAAAACTATCTACTTTTCGCTCTCAACTCTTCAACGTAAGACCACACCTTCCAGACTGCTGAACTTTGCGAGAAACGGAGGGGCCTTCAGCAGGACTGCTGCGCTTGCATTTTCATATCGCAGTGCGGGGGCTCCGGGGGGTTTCCTCCGAACGTTGGCCGGTGATCGCGTCCGAAGGAACTCCGAAATCCTGGGGTGGACAGGCTCGCGCTACCTATCGGTGGCTGCCGGCACTACTAGTGGAGGTAAGAGTCGTACGCAGGGCCGAGGTCTGGAATCGAGGGACTCCCGGTCGTTCACAACCTCGATAGTTCTGATTCAAAATGAACTGGAATACCTCGATAGTTCTGATTCAAAATGAACTAGAATACCTCGACAGTTCTGATTCAAAATGAACTAGAATACCTCGATAGTTCTGATTCAAAACGAACTAGAATACCTCGATAGTTCTGATTCAAAATGAACTTGAATACCTTGATAGTTCTGATTCAAAATGAACTGGAATACCTCGATAGTTCTGATTCAAAATGAACTAGAATACCTCGACAGTTCTGATTCAAAATGAACTAGAATACCTCGATAGTTCTGATTCAAAACCTAACTAGAATACCTCGACAGTTCTGATTCAAAATGAACTAGAATACCTCGATAGTTCTGATTCAAAATGAACTGGAATACCTCGATAGTTCTGATTCAAAATGAACTAGAATACCTCGATAGTTCTGATTCAAAATGAACTGGAATACCTCGATAGACAAGTCTGTCACTTGAAGCTCCACAATTCAAGATGTTCAGGTAATGTCATAAGTGTTTGTGAATCAAATGTTATTGAAAGTGACTATAGATCGAAGGAAACTAGTTCCCATTGTTCATCAGTAGGGGTACATACCGATGTGTGCTTTGCCTCCCTATCATGAACCTCCTTAATGTTAGGGCAGTGGTATTCCGTGGAATTCCCAGACAGGAGTAGAACCGTTATAGGGTTCTCCAATTCCCAATTCTCTCCACCCGGCCATGCTATCTGGGGAGAGTAGAAATACTAGGAAATGGTCTTTTACTCATTCCAACTACCAGTATCACAGGACTGACACAGCGACTTCGCCAAAAGTGTCACCTGCCTGCCCCCCAGTTGATGTTGGAATCGTGGTTGAGCATACCCATGCTGGTGGTTGCATACCCAATCTTGGTTGAGCATTCTTGAACTTGGACAATGGAGGCTTAAAGTGGAGAGTCAGCATCCTCATGGGTATATCCATGGGGAATGACACTCGGCATGTTAGTTCTGTTATGAACTCGAGTCCAACAGGTCTTGTTGGTGGAGCATTGTCTAAGAGGCCTGGCCTGACATGTGGTGCATTACAAACAAGTACCAAGGTGGGGAAAATAGTCTTGGCCACCCCTTTAGGGGCTCCTGAGTGACGAATTCGTTCCATTCCTTCTGGATCCCATTTGGGAGCCGTGAGATTCTTCCACCGCTTGGAGGCGGAGAGGGTTGCGTAATCCTAAATCGATCGGTTCTCCCTCAATCAAAAGAATATATATTCTCAACTCTGAAAATATGATTCTTTACAGATCTCCTCTACGGATCAAACCTGGCTGGAGCAGCAGAGTTTGTTTTATGTAGGAATAAATTCTAAGGAATTTTGTTCCAGATAAATAAAATACCAGAGTTGGAACTGGAAGACCTTAGAATATAGATAATAGTCAAACTTTCAAATTACAAATATCTGCAAATCAAATTTTATTGTGGTGACTATGGATTGAAGGAAACTGGTTCTCTTCTTTTCTTCGAAGGGTTCGGCGATTTATTTCAACAAGTTCCATGTCTGAAACGATACAATCGTTCCAGCTGGGACGGGCTTTATTCATTTTAGTTGGCAGTGTGGGTATGTGCAGCGCATGGATAAGAATTAGCAATGTTGGATCGGAACCCTAAGAAAACCCCTTAGTGCTCAAGGAGGATACATGAATTTGTCAACAAAACGCCTTTTTCCTACCCTCTTATGAAAAACTCTTCAAAATAATTTTCCAGGTTAGTACTGTAAGTATACCTCTTTGTACATGTGAAGCTTGAGCATGTTGTTGATATGCGGCAGTAGAAGTTCTTTGTCTTGCACGAGTTGGTACACCTCGACTATGAGTACACTGAGATTCCAATTGCGTTGACGCGATGCTACTTGAAACGCTTCGTGTTTCAGTTTGGGATTCAAGCTGTCGTAAACATTTGGTCCCATGTTCTTCGTCCACAGAGAAAACTGCTCCATAACTGTTTGGCAGAGGAAGAATAGCTGTAAGACTAAAAAAAGTACTTCTGGGCATAAACTAGATGTCGGTAGCAAAAAGTACAAAACAAACGGAGCCCCAAGGCACGCTCTCAGGGTGCTGGATATTTTAGAAAAGGTGTAGAGAATCCATGGTCACCTCATTCTCCCTAACCACTAAATCCATCAGCTGTTTAGTGACGTAATGAACCTCCACTTCCGAGCATAACATTACACTCTCATTCAGTTTGAAATCAATGCCTGCTCTTATTGATAAGTTTGAATGTGTTTCGAGCCCCACTTTACAAGTAATTTCAAGGGAAAACATAAAGAATAAACTTGGAATAAGTAACAGAATGTATAGGGTACCATCGTAATGTCGCCCTATAAACTACCTTTCAACCAAAAGTTCCACCGAGCTCTGCAAAGTAGACGGAGCCAGTTCTGAACTTGTTCAGTGCCAGTTCCGTCGTCTGAGCATACACTCAACTAACCTGTCTCTGAACTGTTCGACACACAGCAAACGCTACATCCTCATGGTACCTTTCTACAAGCTATCGATTCACAAATGAATCCTATTTTCAAAAAGTTGTCAGCGAAGCAATGTATACGACGATTAGTAGACATTCCTACTTACCTGTCAACGCTAGGCTCATTTGTTTGGAAGGGTTGTAGCCCGGTGACTGCCTCACCATCACCAACACTTTCTCGAAGGGTTGATGAACGCGAGAAAACTGAGTTTGAAGCATGTTGTAGAGAGCTTGACACTTCTTGCCTGCAACCACAATGACCAGTTAAATAATATTCCCGATTCAAGTGAAAGGCTAACAAGTATAAAATTAGAGCGGAGTGGCTTCGTGTGTTTGTTTGAAGTTAAAAAGATATGAAATGGGGATCATTTTTTCGCCCACCACCCAACGTCGCTGTTTTTCTCACATTGGGAATCAATTTGGTTTGACAACGAGTTTTATTATAAGTTAATAGCTTCAAAGTGTCTATTGCAGGGGTCAAATGATAATATACGTAATTCTACAGAAACCAATAACGCAATTTCGACCAAAACAGGTTTTAGCTGGTTTCGGAACTCAGCTACGCATATGGAAAGACGCTTGGAAATGGGAATTATTAATTAATTGAAGTACACCCATTTCCTGAGTTTTAGGGCCGTTTTATGCAATGGGGTATTTCAGTGGGTCGGAAATTCAGGTTTTGACATCAAATTTGGATTCAGCACCATTGAAAACCTCTGTACTCCAACTATTTGCCCTAACATTTGCCAATAACATGTAGAAAAATTAAAGAGATCACAAGTTTGAAAAAAAGGCGGCCCTGTAGTATTTTGTAGTATACCTACAAGAGATTCTCATTTCGAATAACGTTACTTTGAAAAAAAGGTGGCCCTGTAGTATTTTGTAGTATACCTACAAGAGATTCTCATTTCGATTAACGTTACTTTTCGGTTCAATCGTTAGAAAAGAGTTTTATCTCTTCTCTGTGTATGGATACTTTTTTCCAAAGGAAGTTTTTTCAAGGCGAGCAACTTAATACGTCACACAACTCGCTATGTCACACTCTGCTGCCATCGTTCAAATCTTCTACTTATATTAGCTTCCCTAATTTCTTCCAAACATTTTCTCGACGAACAGACCCGATTACCGTTATTCCTGAGCCATACTTTTTTGAAAAAAAAAAAAAAAAAAAATGACTGAAATACCCCATTATAAAACCAAAAAATAAATACTGTTGGTAATACTTTCTTTTCATCTTCACTGAGAACTATTGTTCAATAATCGTTACCCATCCCTCATGAAATTCAGAGATGACAAAATTAAACACGTACATTGGGACCATAGAGTTTTGAGGTTCATCATAAACTCGTCAGTCTCCTGGTCGATCTGCGGAGCATTGTTGGCGACGATTATGGTGGGGATAAAATGTGAAGTGGGACCAGGAGCTTCACCAAGTGGCTGCCTTTTTGGGGAAAACAGCGCCCCTCGCCCGACACCTGCCATTTTTGACGCAACTGAAAAATAAAGTGAACAGTATGATGAAAAATCAATAGGTTTCAGGTTGAGGTACAGGGACTATTCGAAGGAAACCGTGAAATAACCCAAACTAGCCGTTCTTGTCCAATGACCGCATATTTTAGCACTTTGAACACCTTTCGTTTAGGATTCGTTTAGGATTACTCAGATTATTTTTACCCTGAAACACTTAAATTGAGCTTGTTACTAACGTAGGAGGGCGAGCCTCCAAAAAGGTAACATTAGACCTACGTTTTCGATTTATAGTATTGACACATTAAGTTCGACCAATATATTTAAACTTTCGACAGATAAATTTAAACTTTTGACAAATAGATTTCAAATTTGGATAAATAAACTTCAACAATTTATACATAATAGCGATTTCAGGGCGGCGTTCCAGCTATTCAAGGTACCTATACGTTCGTCGCTTAGGTAAATCTTCGATGTGTCTAAGGCGGGGGGGGGGGGTCCGAATTTCTTCTGCGTGGGCGGCATAATCTCTAATCATAGCACTTTCAAGGTCCCACAGTGTTCGTAGTTTTTTGAATAGTGATGTGCTCATCGCAAAACAGCAGTGATGAGTGATTCAGATTCTGTTCTCAGTTCACCTATTGCAGGAACTTCCAGTATAAACCGTCGTAATGTGAGACCATTTGAAACAAGTGATTCCGATTCTTCATCTGCACCCCCTATCATACACGGGGCAGTATCAAGAAGCAGAGGAAAATATGAGCGTGTGTCCTTTGACAAGAAGTAAAGGATGAAAAGGCGGGAGTGAAATGGAACACTGGGATGAGTATAGTCAAAACGTATTTAGGAAATCAGTGCGTACTTCGCAGTGATGCACGACGCGGAGGGAATAGTCCAAAGCCAGAGACATTTGAGTGGTCAAGGGGAACATCAACTGGTGGACGTGATATTGCGAAGTGTGGCTTCCATAACTCAACATGACTGTTCCAATTACGACATGGATATGTTTTTAACATTACCAACCGCAACCGCTGGACAACCACTTCATTAAAATCCATTTTCATAACTTGTTAATTAGGTGATTTCGTTAATTTTCATATTATTTCTTTCCTCTTTTCGCTTGAAATTGAAATTTATTTGTCCAAAGTTGTAATCTATTCGTGATAAGCTTAAATTTATCTATCATTGTTGAAATCTATTTGTCCAAAGTTGTAATTTATTTGTCAAAAGTTTAAATTTATCTGTCGAATGTTTAAATATATTGGTCGAATGTTTAACTGGGATTTTAGTGGGATTTTAGTAGGTATGCCCGAGCGGGTGAGTACAACACTGTTGGGGTGAAAACTCCCCTTCGCTCTCCCAACAAAAAAAAAAAAAAAAAAAAAAAAAAAAAAAAAAAAAAAAAAAAAAAAAAAAAAAAAAAAAAAAAAAAAAAAAAAAAAAAAAAAAAAAAAAAAAAAAATCATAAGCAAAAACGGGTTTTATGTCTTATTTTTGGCCAAAATTGAGACATTAGAGAATTTTTGCAGGCCACTAACGTGCCTGTGGAACCTTTTCACAAAGCGAGTAACCATGGAACCTGTGAACATCGACAATAGGGTGTGCGCCTAGGTAGGAAAAAACTGTTTATTGTTATTTTTAATCGAAAGTAGACTACATCCTGAGAATTTTGGCACCAACCGCGACCTTCTAGCGTGTGTAAATCTTTTCCTATGAATTTTTAAAGTTTCGACCGTTTATGACGTCACAGTGGGCTGGGGGGCCCCACCCAGGCGAGAGGGGCGCGTGACGTCATAAACGGTCGAAACTTTAAAAATTCATAGGAAAAGATCTACTCACGCTAGAAGGTCGCGGTTGGTGCCAAAATTCTCAGGATGAAGTCTACTTTCGATTAAAAATCTAAAAAAAATCAAGGCGCACCCCCCATTGGTGATGATCCAGCTGCCAATAGAGAGTTTTTGCTGCCAAAACTTGATTTGCCCTGTTAAGAGGAGACTAGCGCGAGCAACTGAGGATGCTACCCAGTTGAAGGAGGCCTGGGTAATTAGAGAGTTCCTAGTGGTTTTTGATACGGCGTGACGTATTACACACACACTCTCAACATGGAAGAATATACTTCTTCCATGCTCTCAATCCGGCGCCGAATTGTGATAAGAACACGCCGTATCCAATACAGCGCCGTATTGTTACGGTCGAATACGTCACAAGGAGGCAATCCAGCGCGCCGTATTACAAACATGGCGGACGATCTGGTTCCGGCGCGCTGGATTGACCCTACTAGGAACTCTCTACTATGGAGGGGTGGGGAGGCTCTAGAAACGGGTGACTGTTTGGGGAACCCTTTTATCATCGCCCGCTGTCGGCAGGAGGCAAATTCACAGGCCCCCACGAACTCCGAGCTTAGTGAAGAGGTTCCACAGGCCCTGGTAGTGGCTTGCAATTCTCTAATTGCACAATTGCACAACAGTGGACTGCAACTCTCTAATTTTGGAAGACTCCGTTGAGAATCCCTGAACCTGGCTGGACTAACCTTTCTATTTATAACAGTACATTTTTTTATTGTCAATTGTCATCATTTGCCAACAAAACCAAAACGAAGCCTCCAGCACTTCGGGCCCCTCATAACGCTCCCCTATTTATGTGCCATAGTAAAGACATAAAATGTCAAAAAAAAACAAATTTAGTCCTAAGCACGCTAGTGACCAAAGCCCATTGAGTCTACTTACATTTACAAAACATAAAATTACTTTTAACCGTACCCTGGTCATTGTATGCACATAATATTCTGCCGTCCAAAGGAAGAACGTCCTAAGTCCATTTTTTGCATTTCGAGAAAAACGAGGTTTTGTGAAGTTGCCTGCGCCATTCGTCTCGTTGCAGATAAAAAAAAAATTTTTTCACGAAGCACTCACAAATTTGTTCCTTTATTTTGTACTCCATTGACAAGCACAGAAATAATATGATTAGGGTAATTATTGGGTCATTTATGCCCAATGGAAGGACATAGGACTCTTTAGCCTAGCAACCTAGGACTTAGGACAGCTTGACTCTGCTTGATGCAAGGCTAAAATGTCTTAAGTCCGTGGTATTTTGAGTGATAATTTTTTTATAATGATAATGGGTTTCTGAAATAAACATTTTTGAGTTTTGGGTTTCTGAGATAAACATTTTGAGTGATAATTTTTAATATAATGATAATGGGTTATTGAAATAAACATAAAACAAGTGGGTGTGGCACATAGCTTCCTCGTATCCATAACCCGATTGTATAGATGATCCGATGCAAAGGCAGTAGTTAATCTCAAAACACCAATCTCTAAGTACCTTCCACTACCCTCATAGGGGACCATCTACACGCTAATCTGGACAATCCTAGAGAATTTCATCAACTTCGGATGAAAAATTAAGTGAGTACGAGGTGTATCTGATTAGATCAAAAAAAGGTGTATCTGAAGTGTGTATCGTAAGTGTATCTGATTAGATCAAAAAAATGCGCAGTCGCTTTTATCAGTCCGGGGATGATGATTTTCATAGGGGACCATCTAAATACTAATCTGTAACATCACTGAAAATTTCATTGAAATCGGATGGAAAATGTAGAAGTTATGGCCGCTACAAGGAATTCACGTTTGCGCATGCGCAATGGCTACTATCCGTCCGGAGGTGGTGATTTTCATAGGGGACCATCTAAATACTAATCTGTAACATCCCTGAAAATTTCATTGAAATCGGGTTGAAAATGTGGACGTTATGGCCGCTACAAGGAATTCACATTTGCGCATGCGCAATGGCTACTATCAGTCCGGAGGTGGTGATTTTCATAGGGGACCATTTAAATACTAATCTGTAACATCCCTGAAAATTTCATTGAAATCGGATGAAAAATGTAGAAGTTGTGGCCGCTACAAGGAATTCACGTTTGCGCATGCGCAGTCGCTTCTATCAGTCCGGGGATGATGATTTTCATAGGGGACCGTCTACACACCAACCCGCACAATCCCTGAAAATTTCATAGAAATCGGACAATAACTTCGTATAGTTATGCGCGTTACAAGGAATTCATGACAGACAGACAGACAGACACACAGACACGGAACCAAAATTGTTCAGAAAGTTCTAAAACGCAAAACGCGAGTGAAAATTTTGATTTTGGAGAATTTTTTTTTTTTCATCTTTGAAAAGTGAAAACAAAGCTTCCGCTACCTTGGTAGACTCGGAAGCAAAATCAGTATTAGCTCCAAAACCAAATTTTTATTTTCAAAAAGTTTCATTAATTACACAATTGAAATGCAGTATAATAAATTCATTGGATATTAGGAATAAACTCTTGTTTTGACTGTAGACAACTAGAAAATCACAGTTCTTCGTTTTATTTAAAGTCTATCTGTTCAGTCTCAATCGAATGCTACACAGAGATCAGAAAACCTTGCTGTGTTGTTACCGCTGAGAGTGACTGAAGCAGTGCTACTAACTGTCGCTAAACTGACATCATCGAGTGAACATCGTACCTAGGTAGGTACTGTTTTTCTTCAAAACTAGGACTGTTTAAGCAAGTCCAGGTCACAGAACTAAATGATTCGTACAAAGCTTTAGCGTCCTATGGTCCACTTCTACTAAACTAGACTGTCCTATGTCCATGAATTTTTTTCCTCTAAGGACATTTTAGCCTAGTACGCCTTACTTAGGACATTTTAGCCTGGGATGACTAGCAAAACTCGGGAAATGGACTTAGGACAAAGTGATTTTTCTCTACTTTCCCATCGACTTACGACGTTCTAACCTAGCTCAAAAGATGCGTCTGATCGAGCTCTACAAGATCATGTCCCTATCTCAAAAAGTGAAAAAATGGACTTAGGACGTTCTTCCTTTGGACGGCAGTATATACCTAGATATATACCTACAAGTAGATAAGTACCGTCTGCCTGACTAAACCAGATCTCCTGTGATATTGACCTACCAACCATAATTATGGAAAATCCAATCACCTGAATATTAAACAAGGCTAGGCACGTCATGCCTCGAATGACACTGATACATAGCTACATGACAAATACATAGCTGATCGAAATTGATCTGTTACGTACAATTTATTATGGCTACTGCTTTACATGAGGTACCTATCAAGGTGGGAAGGTACGACAAACATATATGCAAACATCTGAATGCAAATCAGAGTTTTGTTGTCTTTGGTGAGTCTATATTGTAGGGTCCGATGAAATTCGGACCCTACAATGTATGTCTGCAGGAAGCCAAACCCCACCCCCAGGATGAAAAACCTTAGAAAAGCCAAGAAAATCGGATAGATTTGTGCACGTTTGGACAAGGGAAAAATTAAACTGTCCTTAGTTACTTTCAAGAAAGTTTGAATCAAACGTATCATTCATCAAAATATGGGAGACGAAATCAGTCATCAACAAGTTTCCTGACCAGATGTGGTTGTACTAAAAACATCAACATTTTTTCAATTGCAATACGCACCTATCTGAAACTGAAAACACGCGATATTGAATTAGCTTACCAAATCGGCCGCAGTTTTATGACGCACACTGAATTGATTTTAAAATTTTAAGGTTCAAACAGCACGTCAAAGCAAACCTTGGTACATCCACAAATCCTCATCAATCAAGCAAGAGAAGGGATCCAGCCACGAGAGAGGGTGATAAAAAAAAATATAACAGCTGTGAAGAAATTTGGAGGTTCATTGGTAGCAGTTGATTTTTATCCTTTTCTTCAAACTCCAAAGTACTCAAAAATACCTCAATCAAAGCTTTTCTCGAGTAAATTTCAATTTTTTCTAGTAAATGTAAACACTAGTAAAATTTAAAAACTAAAAACACTGCTTTTTGATCTGCTCTTTAGTGTTTAGTTTTTTTTCTTCAACTTTAGATACAACACTGTTTGATAAGGTTCCCTTATCAGTCGGTATCAGTTTTTCCATCCATCCGCCTTCATCGATGTTACTTGCCAAGTAATACTTGGTTTGGCCGTTTATAAATTTAATTTTGCCCTGAAAAATCAATAATTTACCCCTAATTGTTCACTGGATTTTAGCATTTTTTGTCTGCGTGTTCACAGGAGCTTGGGTGAGAACCTTATAAATAATGAAGTACTTATTTGAAATTGTGTACAGTATTGACATTTGACAATAATAACGAGTTATTACGGTGATGTTTTGATTCAAACTTGTTTTGAAATGTCTTTGATCTGTTGAGCACCTTCTCAAAATGTATGTCCTTTTTGTGGGAATTTGTAGGAAAGACAATTTTGTATTCTTCTCCATTATTCGTATTACATAAGGAAACATTCTTCATGAAGCCTGTTTTTTTTTGCGACCTTGGATTCACTTCCTTGTCGATTGACCCTGGTACCGGTAGTTCTGCCTGAAACTCGCTTCCTCCTCCAAAATAAGTATGTATACCTACTAGAGGCTAGAACTTGTTCGTCGAAAGCCGAAGCCAGGTTAGTAATCCCAATAACGTCTAGTCTTGAGGGACAAACATTTTGTACCTATTGACAGTTTCAAGAAGTTCGACGATTCCTATTTGGAACCCCTCAATTTATGGACAAAATATATTTATTTCGTTATCGAATTCAAAAACACATCGTTTGGTTGTGAAATAATATTATTGAATAATTCAATTATTGTAGTTTTGATTGAATTTAATCATCAATAAATTCATCGAATGTAAATATCGTTATCCGCTGACTTTTACGTCCAACTGCTATCCAATTAATCCTATCCAAATAATTCTAGAGGCCCTGAATCTGCCCAAGTTGTGGCTTGCCTAATTCTTGTTGATTGTCTGTGTCAGATTCTTCTTCCCAACCAAATCCGCTTTGAACTAGTCTATATTGGAATAACCCGTTATCTTGAAGTAACCTAGGAGTCAATAGAGAGTTCCTAAACTGCATCTTGCTTAACGGCGAACGTTGTAGGCATCGCCGTTATGAATCTGTCTAGGGCGAGTCAAATCGGATGCTAACCCTAGATGAACGTTAGCGAAAATAACGGCGATGTTGAAAATTTTACGGCGATGACAAAAGTGACGCGAAAGTTAAAGTGACAGGAATTTCTGGCTTCGCCGTTAGATCCTCAGTTCGCTATTGTTGACTGCCTTCGTTATTCAAGTTCGTTGTTCGCTATTTCAAGTACATCTTGTCAAGGTGTTTGTTCGAGATGGATAATTTTATGAATTTGTACGTTGTGGGTCTACTTTCCACTGAAGATATGATCACCGTGCTGGAGACGTATGTTGAAAATGTTCCACGAAGATGGCGGCTCTCGGAGTACGGCCGTTTTGCTGGACGAAATTTTGAATGCGGATGCTCGTCTGCAATTGCGTTTTGAGAAATCGGACATATGTCTGCTGCGGGCATTCGAAGAGTCACATGACACACACCGGGATGAAACCCCATGCCTGTGATAAGTGTGATCACAGAGCCTCTCAGCTAGGACATTTGAAGAAACTTTGTGGGGACGTTTTTCATTCCTTGAGGAACACATCAGTATCAATTTCAAATCGAAAGGCCAATCTGCCAGAAACCTACCGCAGCGTTCCATAGGTTGTGTTTACTTCACGCACTCACAGGGGTGCACGATAATGATGACGATTTGAAGACGTCATGGGTCATAGGAGGGGGGGGGGGGGGTGAACACTAATGTGGATAGGCAGGTATTTGATGAAAACCGTAGGACGGGTATCACACCACACATGTGTGCAAAGATGTCATCTTCTTGCAAGCTACCAAGGTACGTTTAATTTCACACCTAACTCCCCACAGACATGCACCATCAGATTCTGTTAACAGAGTACAAAAAATATCTAAAATTTACTTGTAATTTTACTTACACTGAATGTTGTCGTTGTTCCTCGCTTTGATCTGCCTTACAATCGGGAACGTGAGGTGAGGCCTTGTTTTGAAATTGATGTTGGTGGTTGCAAAACTGTTACTGGCATGTCAGGTTCACTCTGCTCTAATGGCAGCCCGTTAGTCACATGGACGTTAGCAAGATGGCCGTAAGTTAGCGGCCAGAACGTTCGCTGTTATTTGCTGGGACGTTATTTGATTGCCGTAATTTTCTGCGCATGGGCAGAAGGTGATCTACAGACGCCGTTAGCTTTGCCGTTATGCCAAAATCATCTTTAGGAACTCTCTATTCTCATGGATTAGGATTGCATCCACAACTACTATAAATTGTTTGCAATAACTCGTACATAATTCATTCAATCTCCACTTTTCTATTGTCCCCAGAAACCAAAATGAGGAGCGTTTTTTCAAGGATCATCTCGCATCAAGTCAAAATGGCGAGAAATTACAGTTGTCAATCCAACAAAAAGTTGGTCGTGTACGAATTCGGAGACCCAAAGAGCGTTTTGAAGTTGGAAGAAAATGAAGTTGACACTCCCAAAGGAGACGAAGTCTTGGTTGAGATGCTGGTGGCATCCATCAACCCTGCGGATATCAATACCATACAAGGAACTTACCCTATCAAACCGAAACTTCCTGGGGTACCTGGTCATGAAGGTGTCGGGAAAGTTGTTGAAGTTGGCCCAAACGCTTGTGGAATCCAACTGGGAGATTTGGTCATTCCCAACACAGAGAATTTCGGAAGCTGGGAAAAGTACAAAGTCGTTCAGAGCGACCAGTTGCTCAAAGTTCCTTCGCACGTTCCTCTAGTCGAAGTGTGCGGCATCTCATCCAACACCAGTACAGCATATAGGATGTTGAAGGATTTTGTGGCCTTGCAACCGGGTGACGCAGTCATTCAAAATGGCGCTAACAGCGCCGCTGGTCAAAACGTTATTCAACTCTGCAAAGCTTGGGGCGTGAAATCAGTCAACATCGTCAGGAACCGACCCGACATAGACAAACTTAAAGAACACCTCAAGTGCTTGGGTGCTGACGTAGTCTTGACCGAAGAGGAACTCAGAGCGTCCAAAATGTTCAAAACTGGTGAAATGACCCCGCCGAAATTGGCACTGAATTGCGTTGGTGGGAAAAACGCTATGGAAGTCCTGAGGCACGTATCCCAGAAAGGTGAGTATTGTCGATCACTAGGTATAAGAATGTAGGCTTGTACATAGGACGATAATTCAAAGTTTTAAGTGGTAACTACGGTAAAATCTAAAGTATGTTTTTACGATGGGTATGTAGAAAGACGAGTATCTACACTGCATGCAGATACATCTGTACATGGATATGTCTTTTGATGGCAATTTAAATGATGAGCTCACTCAGCTGATCAATGACCACTCAGGCGCCTTCAGCATTCTCCATTGACCCGCCCTCTCAAATTTCAGCTTCCTGCGTTCAACAGGAGAGAAAATGGCCTTGGAGCTCACTCAGCTGATCAGTGACCACTCAGGCGCCTTCAGCATTCTCTATTGACCCTGCCTCCGTAACGCTTCAAAGGGATCTGTTGGATGACGGTACCTATTTTCCTCTCACGATCATGTTGACATCTCATTTGTTACTTACGATCATATGTTAGTAACATGCGCATGATTCAGCTTTCTGTACAGGTACATTCATATTAGGGACCATGTACCATGTTCAAGAAATTGAGAGATTTCCAATGAGTGGTGAACGATTTTTGTGGGGTGGAGAATGATGAAGTTAGTTTTCCCTAGGAACGATTGGTTGTACGTTTAAAAGCATCAGAAAAGCTGATCAGTGATCATCGACTTTGATGATGTATAGAAGTATGTATCGATTGACCCTGCCTCTCAAATTTCAGCTTCCTGCGTTCAACAGCATCAGAAAAAAAAACGTTGCATTGTTTTGTGTGTCGAAAATTTTGGAATGACCCCCAGAACTAAGACATATTCATGTCAATTTATTGTGGTTAGTTGAATTTAGAATATCCACGATAATGAAGTGCACCACAGAATCGTCATCAAATGAGGTGATAAGCATTCTGGTCTTCTGTAGTTGTCGATTTGTTTAGACTCTAGGGTATGGTCGTGGGTCTGCCTTATTGCTGTTACTTCTCGGTTTGCTATGCGTGATAATCGATTATTATCAACACAAGAAAACCACCAATCCGGGTATTGTATGTGCAATATCGACATTTATTTGTAAACCTCTCACGTGTGCAGCTCTCTCGAATTCCTCAATAGCTCCAGATAGAGCAGGGATGGTAGTATCCATTATGTCCACGTCATCCGCGTGACCAAGGTGTTGGGTTAGTCTGGCATATACTTAGGTACCATGATCACGAGCAATAATGATGTAACAGAGATAGTAAAGCCCATATAGCAGCAGATGTTTCTGAGCTGTACAAAAAGTACTCAAGTTCCGGGCCTATCTTGCAGATTGAAACTTATAGTTTATAAAACTGTAATACGTCCCGTGGGTGACCTATGGTAGTGAGACATGGGTGGTTACAGCTGCCAGGGAACGTATCTTTAATTGGTGGGAGAGGAAGATTCTCCGTAAAATTTTTGGCCCTGTATGCGAAAATGGTTGGTGGAGAATCTGTAGACATTTGGAACTTAGAAACCTGTATGGGGAGCCAGATAGTGGCGTTCATCAGGCGAGGTAGGCTTAGATGGTTGGGTCATGTGGAGAGGATGCCCCCAAATAGATACCCTCATAAACTCATGTATGGAGCGCCTGGTGGAAGAAGGCTGAGAGGAAGACCCCGAAAGCGATGGCAGGACGATGTTGAGGAAGATGGCGGCTTGGTGTTTGGTGATGGAGGAACTTGGATCAAGACAGACTGGAGTGGAAGTCTGTGGCCCTGGTTCTACAAAGACCGTAGCGTCGTATACAATTTTTTAAAAAATCGAAATTTGTTTAGGATTGTTGTCACGATTCCCCTTGTTTATTTATGGTCATGATGGTTTTGTTTCATTGTAGGTGTGATGGTAACGTACGGTGGTATGTCCCGGGAACCTGTCATGATCCCGACATCTCTGCTGATCTTCAAAGACGTCGCAATCAAAGGGTTCTGGATGACGAGGTGGACGAGAGAAAACAGGAATTCGGAAACTCGAAAAGCCATGCTCGACGAACTCTATAATCTCATGATCGACGGAAAACTCAAAGCTCCTGCGCACAAACTCATTCCCATGGATCAGTACAATGATGCTCTCGAGAGTTTAACGAATCCCAAAGGCTTTGCTGGAACGAAATTCCTGATCGACTTCAGGCTGTGAATCCTCGTCATAACTAGGTTATTATGTGTCAATATTAAGATGGATGTATTATCCTCTTAATATCTTGTGATAATAGTGTAACCATTTTGTTACCAATTTTCGAATTGATGAATTTTAGTCAAGTGCTGTATGCGGTAGGTTTGCTTCTCGAAACAATGTCCTCCAAATCACAAAATCAAACCCGAGCAGTCAGTAAAGTGATTTGAAAGTAAGAAGGTATTAAATAATTATGTCGTATATGGCTCATGACTGGAACAAGTTGGGACTATGTGGGGGAATACTAAGTTGATATTATGAATAAGGATATAGATTACAAGGCAGTGATTTGATACCATATACCTTCAGAATGTGTTGGATTGATAAGAATGCACCACATTTAGGTATTTCACATGATTCAAAATATAGTTGTTCAACTCAATTTCTTCTACCACTATTTCCTGTCAATACGACCACTTTCCAACAGCTATTGACGTGAATGCGATCAGATTGGGTTGGACGACTACGTTTATTTAGTTTAAATTATGTGAAAAACACAAAGGGGCGCACCCTTATCAAACCCGGAAACGTTCCAACACGGACTCAAGTCACTGCGCTGTACAAAACATACGTATCATTATTCTCAACATCACCCTTTTATTTTCCCCATAATTTCGAAATTTTCCAGTCAACTACATTCTATTTTCCCAACAGTTGAAAACACCACCAAATAATTCACACAAAAATTAGATGTACAGGAAATGCATCAGCGCTGTAGTGGGATTTGAGGTGATTCATCCTCATAGGACGTCATTTTGTTGTCAACACTACGAATTTCACTATTGTTTCTTCCTTTAAATTCCAACAATACACGTTGTATGGTCATGCACGTTTTTGTTGTGTCTCCATTATTCAACAGAACTTGGTAATGAAAGGGCCTAACCCTACTCTATTACACTGATAAATTTACAACATGACAATTTTTCGGTTTTTAATGTTTATGTTGTCTACTTCAAGTAAGTGTGTCCGCGCGGTTATGTTTCATTCGGCATAATTTATGGAACAAATTATGAAGTTCAGTAACGAAATCATGCTTAACCCTACTTTGATTGTAGTTTGTGAAGCACTCACATTAAACGGCTGTTTAACATCATCAGTTATATATTAATTTGGATATCCCCAATATCCTTATAAATGCTGTGGCTGATTGAGAAGAACTGGATCAGATCATCCAACAAAAAATGGGGAATTTGCCTCACAAGTTTTTGATTTTTTTTTTTTTTTTTTTGAAAGGGGGTTCACTGATATGAAAGAAAATCAGAGTGTGCTGCTCGAAAACGCATCAAAAAATTCAGAGAATTTAAGGAAGATGGACATTTTAAATGTAGCGGGAGTCTATGACGTCATGAGTTTCCCCTTACGACAGTAGCGCTACCTCTGAAAGCACACATGAAACAACTAGCTTAACACTCTCCGTGCGGATGATGGTAATAACCATCATGCCGAGTTTTGCGAGTGGCGTATGATGGTTTATACCATCACAGCTCTAAGCATATCTCCGAGCTGTTCATCGTTCTGCTACCTAGTGGATGACTTAAGAACCTCTTTCGGATTTTTTTCGTGCTTAGTAGGTCCTCTTGTCGCCACCAGAGTGCGCCGTTTTCACTTCTGGGGATTCTGTTATCTTTAAGATTTGCGGGTTTGCACTACCGAATTCCTGACCAAAAGGTCTCCCGCCACAGGCGAAAACGAGTTTTCTGAGTCCGCACGGAGAGTGTTAAGAGATTGAACACAGGAGAGCGCTGCGAAATGACAGAAAGAACTCAGATACGAAAAGATGCAATTTTACTCACTTTTTTTTTACAATATGATTCTACCTATCAGTTAGATACACTGCTTCACTTGTTTAGGCATTATCTTGTACGGTAATTTTTTCCTCTTGGGTATTCCTGGTGTTGAACGTTAATATAGGGCCCTACTATAGGATTTGACTTGATTGATTGATTCCAGAATCTAAAGTTGAGGCAAATTCCCCATTGGAGGGTTCGTGGAGATAATCTATGCAAACCATGTTGGTTAGTATCACAATCCATGGAGCCCAGAGTTCTGAAAGCTGTGACTGAAGAAGCATTTTGATTGGTCGATGCTCAGAGGCAGGCTAATCCCTCAAGAATGCAGCATTGAGGATTGTTAATATACAAGTCATTAATTTAATACTCATATGCTATCTAGGAAGAAATTCTTATCTTTCCTTACATTGAAATTTATAGAAATTGTCACAAAACAATGAATACTTCAATTGTCAGCTGGAAGAATATTTATGTGATAAAAAATGATAGCTACCATCATCTGATCAATCTGCAGTACCCCAAGCAGCTACACTATCATGATATAGTATCCACTCATCAGGGCTACACATTTCAACAGTTAAAGGCACAACAATGAGACTGAAGATCCTAATTATCCCGTGATATAGTACCCTCTCATCAGGGCTACACATTTTAACAGTCAAATGCACAAAAATGAGACTGACGATCCCAAATACCCCGTGATATAGTATCCACTCATCAGGGCTACACATTTCAACAGTCAAAGGCACAACAATGAGAATGACGATCACAAATATCCTGTGATATAGTACCCACTCATCAGGGCTACAGACTGATGATCCGTGACATAGTATCCACTCAACAGGGCTACACACTGACGATCCCTGATATAGTATCCACTCATCAGTACTTGCTACACATTTCAACAGTCAAAGGCACAACAATGAGACTGACGATCCCAAAACGCAGATTACTTAGCTGAGTGGGCTATTAGGTTCAGCCTTGGAGGAAGAATTGATATAATCATTTATTTCTTTAGCTATTGGAATGATGTGTTAAGATCAAGCTTAGGATTTCCCTTATTGTTTCTAATAATTTCCAGACAGGTTCCTACCTCTTATAACACTAAAAAAACTTGTCCATAGATCTGAATTCCTCCTAATTGATAACAAACCAGAAGAGTGTCACCTAGTTAGCTTCATGAAAGATACGCCAAACTTGAGTTAATATTTTAATAAATTAATTATACAATCAGATAATAGTGAAAGTTCAATCATCACTAAAGTTACTCAAATGATTAAAGTAACTAAAATATCACCTAAACTGTAGTTATTTTTCTGTATTGCACATTGTGCTATAAAAATACACACACTTTACATATAGATAAACATTAAATTAATCCTCTAGATGCCACAGGCACAAAGTTGTAGTTGCAGGAAATAAGCTATCTTCACAATCAGAAGAAGGAACAAACCACAAGTACTTTGCCAGAACATGAAAATCAATGTATTGAATCGAATAATAAATGTAACTGGTATTTCGGTAGTTGTTGATTTTTGTGATGGTTGGGAGGCATGAAGTGCAATGTCTTCAACCGCAGCAGCTTCCACATGCTGGAGGGGGACCAGGGGGTCCTCTGATGTCACTCATTCCGTGGACGTTCCTCCTTGGAGGAGGTTTAGGGGGTCCGCTGTGAAAGACGACAAAGGCAAAATTATCAGGTTAGCTCTTGAACTTGAAAGATTTACTTGTAGTTGAAAACTGGTAAGTTGCGGTTCGATTTCTGTCTCATTAAGGTACGAGCACACTAGACGCGGGTTGGGTTGGGCCGCATCGCATCGCAAAATCCGCCTTGATAAGTTCAATGTTATTTATATGGAGGTGCACACACTACAGGAACGCATCGGGAACATCGCTCTCGAGGCGGATTTTTCTGTCAATGCGCACCGACCCGCCCCGCAGGAGGATTTCTCTTCGTCAATACATTTTCCGTGTAGTTAATAAATAATAAAATTATAAAATAATAAAAATTGATATCTCGTGGTGGTGGCGGGAACAAACTGATCTTATAATACATTAAAGGATGACCCAAATAATGCTTAGTCACGAGTAAACCGAGGTGAATTTGAGCAAAAACGTTTTGAAACACTAACTTGATAAATAAGCAATAGCAACAAATAATTGATTCACGCTGTCGAAATATCCTTAAAATACACTATTTCCCTCAGATATCCAATTTGAACCCGTAAAAATTAATTATTTAGTCAGGAGTTCACCGTTTGGTTCAGCTTGAAAGTTACTTGGAAAATGATGTACAATGGGGTATTTCAGTCAATTTTTAAAAATTCTTTTCAACAAAGTATGGCTCAGGAATAATGGTAATGGGGTCTGTTCGTCGAGAAAATATTTTTAAAAAATCAGGGAAGCTAAGGAAAGTTGAAGATTTGAATGGTGTGACATAGCTAGCCATTTGTGACGTAGCTAGCCAAAACCGTCTTTGAAAAAAGTATCCATGCACAGAGAAGAGATTGGAATGTTCTCACTGGTAGCAGCTTCAAATTGAGGCTCCAGAACGATGATATTCCTCTTCTTTTCCGTCATACTTAAAACGAAAGAAAGAAAAGAAATCGTTGGCGATACACTAGCTGAAAATGTGATAAGTCGAAACCACAAACGAAGCAAACAGAAAACAACCAGTTACAGACGGCAGACATAGGTAACGCTAACGATTGAACCATAAAGTAACGCTATCCGAAATGAGAATAGTAGTGTGTGTGCATTTATGGCGCCTTTTTGTCAAACGTATGATCTCTTTCACTAATTTTTCTACCACATTTTATAGTATCATTAGGCTAAAAGTTGGAGTATTTAGGTTTTCAAGGGTGCTGAATCCAAATTTGAGGTCAAAAACCTGAATTTCCGACCCACCGAAATACCCCATTTCGCAAGGCTGAGTCAAGTATTTTATAACACCCTAGAAAGAACCAGATTTCACTCAAAAATAAACTGGTGAAAAAAAATTAAGGTGAAGAGCTCTTATCAATCCCAACCTACCCATAGAGGGTCTTATTTAGAATATTATGTAATGTTCAATAATAAATTTGGATACATAATATGTAAGGAATATCTTAAATTCAATATTCCATTCAAGTTTTTTCAACTCATATTGGAACTAAAAGGTAAAAGTTTAGTACGCAGGATGATAACGCAGATGCAGGACATGAAATGATCGGTCCATTTCGCCGCTGCGATGCGGCACGACCCGACCCTCCTCTAGTGTGCGAGTACCTTAGTCATTGCTATCCATCGTAATTATTCACTGTAAAATATATCTGCACATTCTTGGCTCCTATCGAAGACTGGGATATTGATTGGGTGTTCATCGCTGACTGGATTATGTACAAGTGAAGCGTAGGTATTAATTTCCAGCTGTCGAAAGTGCACGCTTTCCTTTAGTCACACTAGTCAATCAGATAGCTCGATGGGTGAATTTTAAGAAAGCTGGAGTACCGAAGAAAGTCCAGTTAAAATGAAATTATACGCAGACTTCAGGTACCTGCAGCAGATAGAAATCAGCTAAAATTTGATGTTTTTATTGAGTAGAAAGGTGCTACTTTATGCTCACTACCATATCTACGAATTTTTGGTATTTTATGTACGAAAAACGAAGGTTTTATCCGAAAAATTCACATTCTAGCAGTCAGAATTATTCGAAAGTATCACCATTGGATTCAGCGTGAAAAATTACATAGGAAATGATACCAAACTCGTCACCTTGGGATCGGGGGTGACCATACATGGCGTAAAACACTCGATCTTTATAGTGAAACTCATGTTTACATCCAAACTTGATTTACTCTTCCAATTTGAATGTTAAACATTCATAGACCGTTGAAAAGCTGATAGTTTGAGCACGTTTCTCCCGAAGAGTGTACATCGAAATGGGCAGGGATTCAGAGTAAAAAAAGTCGAACTTCGAAAAGATGTTCAAAGTTATTTTTCGATTTGTTTTATAAAAATTAATGTGTCATTGCTAAAAAAAAGTTTGGTTTTGCACAGCTTGGAAATTTAATGCACTTTCCAAAAATATCCTAAATTTGAATTTACTTGGTGAATGACAGGAGTTATGACAGTTTTAATGACGTACCGTAAAACCGTCAAACTTTACCCCACCAGGGGTAACTTTACCCCAAAAAGTGAGAATCTTCAATTTTGACGTAAGCATGGTAGAACTTAGATAAAAGTTAGCTATTGGGTTTTCGTTATTCTCCACATCCCAGAGAATCGATGCGGCTTGCGATGGCGCCTTTATCCATGTTATCAGCTGTTATCAGTCATTGTTTCCTGTTCAGCTGTTTTTGTCCTGTTTCTTGTGCTCCAAAATTTCTTCCATATCAGGTGTTTGGAGTGGATTTACCAGGCAAGCCCTCATCATATCACTTTCAATATCTTATTTTGAACAAAATACACTAATCATATTCTCAAAAAAGTGTTTTCTTAGTCATGCTTTTGTTTACCAAAAATTTGATGGTAACTTTACTCCAAAAACCGGGTATCTTTACTCCACTATAAAGGTTGGGATAAAGGTAGCCTCACTCACATTTTTCTTATTTAATCTCGAAAAATATTTGAGTTTTATAATTTTTGCAGTGTTAAATGTAAGGTTTCTAGTGTATCTCATGTCAGAAGTTAGAGATGGGGAGAAGAAATGAGAAAAAGCTTGGTACGCGCTCCTACCGAAACTTTACAACAATGATATGTACATAAACGTGTTTTGGTCTCATAAGTTGTGATTTACAATATTATTTACTCGTGGGTTAACTTTGAAATTTGCAATTGCAATTCATTTGAAAGTTATCGAATGTGAAACAGACTTTTTCTGTGATTTTGTTAAGTCATTCGTTTATCGTTTATTGTCCTTTAATATTTCTTTACTTGTAGAAAGTTTTGCTCGATTACCTACATAAGTCTGTCTATACTGGAAGACTGAAATTGTGATCTCTTAACCAGAAATATTGTATTTCAAGCAAATTCGTTGAAATAAATGATGAATAAATGATCATTGGAATTTATATTATTCTTAGGTATAACTTGTATTTTTCAAGCTAAAAAGTTCAATTTTGCAGAATATATTTTATAATAATATTATAAATACTTGATATTATCAAGTACTTCTGGGGTAATGGATTCAATCCCGACTAGTAACATTGCACCACTGCCCGTTTGCGTAGCGATAACTGTGAGTTTTTCAGAGTGGAGTAAAGATAGACGCACTCGTAGGTTTTAGTTACTCCAACATTTAAACAATTAAATAGGGGGGTTACAATTATCTGATCAATGAGCTCGACCACTCAAAATGTTCAGGAAGCCCTGAAGATCAATTCACTCATCAAAAAAAATCAATTTAACCCATTTCGAGTGGGAGAAATAGTATTTGGAACTGTTTTGGAGTAAATCTTGGAGTAAAGTTTGACGGTTTTACGGTAAGGTCGAAAACGGCAAAAAAAAGCATTTTGAGTGGGTTAAGAAAAAATTGCTAAGAGACATTTTTTGTTGGAAATATCTTGTAGAATCGAACCCTGAAGTTATGCCCATCTTAAGTGTAGACACCCGGTATTGCTAAATGTGTGAAATTATTTTCATGAAGTCATTTCACTCTTCTGAATACCTACCGTGGTCCACCACCGCCGCCTCCACCACCTCTTCCGAAGAATCCACCTCCTCCACCACCACCACCTCCGCCGCCGCCTCCGCTACCTCTCCAGACGCCACCTCCTCCGAAGTTGTTAGCTGGTTTGTCTTTCTGGGTCCAAGGACTCACCAACGTCTGAAAACTGAAAAAGAATTTATTCAAAATTACTGTAATTCAAAGCATTTCTGCAAAGCGACAATCTAAATTAAACAAGAATTGGATAATAAATATAAGTATAATTTGTTTGATGTTTCAATTACCTACCTAATGTTATCTGTCTGAGCACTAGTAAGGTCAGAAAAATACGGTGTAGGTTATGATCCTCCACTTCAATTATTTTCAATAATGAACCTTTGGGATTGAGTAAGAAAAAAATGTTTACCACCACTCAAAATTGAATGGTTACGTAGAATCCAAAAATCTGATAACATTCGGCGCTTCGCGTCTCGCCAGTGGGGCAAGCCCCCCTGGTTCCCCCAGATGATGTCTACTTGAAGCCTACGGCGTTAATGGGGAATTTGCCTCAATTTTAGATTCTGGAATTTCAAGTCAAATCCTATAATAGGGCCCTAGAATAACGTTTAACACTAGGAATAACCAAGGGGAAAAAATTACCGTAGGAGAAAATGCCTAAACAAGTGAAGCCTCTGTTACAAAACACCGCGAAAATCGAGGAATATTGTTGACGTCATATGAAAAAAAAACTACGCGAAAACAACTCCGACAACAGACAGAGTTCTAGCACCGCCACACGCAGTGGCGTCTCCTCCAGGCAAACATAGCAAACACTGTTTGCCTTACTACAAATATGCAAAATAAATAAATACATTTTTGTTGAGATTCTCCTATATTTCCATTTTTTGTAAGTAATATTTAGCTGATTTTGGATAACTTTTATAATATTTAGGGACTATTTCATTATTATCAAGGAATTTAGATTAAATAAGAGAATGGAATAAGAAAGTACGTATTTTGCCTTGGATACTAGCCCGCAACACACCAGAGACTTGGAGAGGTCGGTAATGTAGATGATTGCGGATGATAAGCGAACTAGCGCGGGGGCTGGTCCTCCTTGCATCGCTGGATGCAAGGCATGCAGTTCAAAAAAATGAATTTTTCGGGACTGTTTAGAGTGAGAGGCGACGATCGGCGGGTGGTGGGGGGTCAGCGCGGGGTCCAGTATTGCCATACCCCCGCTACCATACTATCAGCTGTTGCAAACAGTAGGAAAACTGTTTCGTGACCTTGAATACTTGTAATATGAGCCATGGATACTAATTAGCTCACGCATGAAGACATAACATATCCATCCACCCACATTATCTCAAAGAAGGAAAGCAGTTCGTTTTTTCGCCGCTGCAAATATCAGCTGTATTCCCGATTTTACTGTATTTCACTGTACCTAATCGTTTTTCTTTTTGATAGACACTAGGAAATAATTGCAAAACATTGTAGAATGAAGGTTTCACATCTTATTGGGTCTAAATTCAGAGTCTCCCTTTTTGGTTAATTATTTTCAAGAAAAAAGTTTGACCACCCTCAAATTTGATGGTTTACGTTTGTGGTAGGTAAGTACGTGTAGATTTTGGAAATCGAATATAAAAAAAAAATCCGTCCGTCCGCGGATCTTTCCTTAATTATCATGGACCGATTATGATGAAATTTGGTATGTGGGCTCCATTTGAGGTCTAGTTGTGCCGCAAAGCTTTTGGTTGATGTAAGTCACTTCTAAGCGGTGAAACGGAAGGGCTGAAACTTCCAAAGGCACCCTCTCTCGAAAACTCTCGATATAAAGGTATTGTTTTGTCAGAAATTTAAGATTGTACCATTGAATTTTCGGAATCGAATGAGACTACCCATAGCTTTGTAGGACAAACTGTTCGCTCCCTACGAGAAGTTAGAAAAACGAGTATGAATCGCAAAAGAGGCGTGATCGCCCTTCAAATTTTAGTTAACCAAAATGCTTTCGCCGATCGTTTCTTTGGGATGTACTCGGTTTCGCTTCCTTAGCAACCAGTGATCAAATTTCTAAACGAAGGAATTCTTTATTTCTTCCAGTGAGTTCTTTGCTGGCACGTGATCAATACAGAAAAAATTAACCTTTGTGTAATAATTTGCAGCCTAGCTGTTTGCCTGACGAATATTATCACGCGACGCCCCTGGCCACACGAAACGATCCAGTGAAATGGCTACTCGAATAATGTGATTCAAATCTTGAAACTAAATAAGAGAAGATGAAGACTAATAATGCTTGATAAACTAGTAGGTAGAATCGTATTGTAAAAAAGTGAGTACCTAATATTGTTTCTTTTGGTCACTTTTGTGTCTGGATTCTTCCTGCCAGTTCGCGGCACACTCTTGTGCGCACTACTTGTAAGCTAAAAGTTCGTGTATGTTCCGCTTCTGTGGTAAGCGCCACAGAACCTCCTTTGAAGTCAGATTGGTAGAATATCCGTTACGTTTCAAACATGGCTGCCTCTTACACATTGCCACCACATTTAAAATTTCCATCTTCCTTAAATTCTCTAGATTTTTTGGATGCGTTTTCGAGCAGCTCACTATGGTTTTATTCCATAAAAATAAACCCTCATTCGAAAAAAAAAAAAATGTGAGGCAAATTCCCCATTATGAAAACATGGAACATGTTTTAGCCAAATTAGGTGCAGAACCTTTAGTCGTACGTAGGAATAATACAAAAGTTATATTATCCCTAGCAACATATCTAAAATGCATTGAGAGAAACTCAAAAACTGGAGTTTTGGATAAGGCGCGTGATTGGAGTGTAAGTATAGGTATATTGCTAGTAGGTACTAATAATGGGGGGTGCGCCTGATTTTTTAAAATTTTTAATCGAAAGTAGACCTCATTCTCAGAGTGATGATACCAGCCGTTCTATTTTTGGATGAGAAGACCTTTTTCTATGAATTTTCAAAGTTTTTCGAATGTTTATGACATCACGCGCCCCTCCCGCATAGGGAGCCAGCCCACTATGACGTCATAAACATTCGAAACATTGAAAAATCATAGAAAAACATCTTCTCACGCTAGAAGGTCGCGGCTGGTGTCAAAATTCGCAGGATGAGGTCTAGTTTAGATTAAAAATAACTGTTTATTACCTCGGGATTATGAACGAAAGAACTAGCACAATATAAAGATTTCACAACGAAATATATTGAACTATAATGGATGAAAAGTGATATAGTTTGTATAACGATCTAAACGGTGTAGGAGCACGGGGCAACATGGCGGGCGTCGTCGGCAGCGATTTGAAAGGCAGTGGCTGCATAGAACTATTATGCACATTAAAAGACCTGATTGTTCAATTCATGATCTATTTCTTATTATTATCCTTTTGTTCTAGTTCTGGCTCTTTATTATTAAATGGGACCACCTAACGGTTGCATGATCGGAACTAAGGAATGTAATGGGGGGTGCGCCTTGATTTTTTTTTAGATTTTCAATCGAAAGTAGACTACATCCTAAGAATTTTGGCACCATCCGCGACCTTCTAGCGTGAGTAGATCTGTTTCTATGATTTTTCAAAGTTTCGACCGTTTATGACGTCACGTGCCCCTCTCGCCTGGGCGGGACCCCCCGGCCCACTGTGACGTCATAAATGGTCGAAACTTAAAAAATTCATAGGAAAAGATTTACACACGCTAGAAGGTCGCGGTTGGCACCAAAATTCTCAGAATGAGGTCTACCTTAGATTAAAAATAACAATAAACAGTTTTTCCTACCCAGGCGCACACCCTATTGTGGACTCAGCCACCAAGCGGCAGAACTAGGTACTAAGTTTGTAGAGGTTGGCAGCACTAACGTTTGGTCTCCCGCCTCAAATAGGCGGGAAGTTCAAACAATAACAATGAACAGTTTTTACGCACACCCCATTGAAACCCCATAAAAGCTTTTTATGCAGACGGGTGTCTATACTGTAAAATGATAAACCATTGTTTTCACTAGATGGTTCAGTACATAATGCTGTTGGACAAAAGATGCGTTGGCGAAGAAGTTTCAAGGTGCCCGGGTTGGCGGATGTCAAAATAACTAATGGCCGCTTGTAGTCTAGGAGCGAGTTTTCAGGCTCAAGGGTACTTACTAAGCAACGATGAGGTCGATGAAGCCCCAGAAGAGAGCCGTCACTTTGGCGACACCCCATGGCTGATTGGCATGGACTTGCCCGTCTACAATGAAAATAGAGTGATTGGTAATTATGAACAATGATTTGTGTAGCACAACTAAGGTTAAGTGGTGCAATAACTTAAAGATGCTGTTAACTAGAGTGTCCACTCGCTCATTCCAGTGGTTGTAATTTGCAGTTTGAAGTTAGAGTTAGGAAGGGTATTGCTGACCAGAACAAAAGCTTACCACATGGGAAATTTAACGCTCTTCCCAACGAAGTATTGATTTTAAAATTTGCACGGAAAATGAGGAAGTTATGACCTTGTTTACTTAGTGCTGAGAACACTCACTAATTCCATCAGTCGAGATAGCTATATAGATAGGTGAAAACAAGAGATATAACCTATTGTTGCGTTGCATTTTTGAAATCTTAATTTGAATTTCCACGTAGCACAGCCAATAGACATATCCATGTCAAATTCGATTTTCATGAAAATTTTAAAATTTATCTGGGTTAGGAGCTAGATGGTTCTTTATGAATTTCCTTATGTACCATGTGGGACTTTCAAGACTAAATAGTCTTGCTTTCTGTTTACAAGGATAAATCACTTCTCAAGAGGCAGTCAATTTCTCTCTTAGAGGGAAAAACAATAGATCACGGATATGTCCATTGTTGTAGGTGTAATTTGAAAATTAAAATGGTGAAATAAAATACACACAAGATATTTGATGAATAACTTATTAGCATGAAGTAGGTTGATACATCTCAGTTAGAAAGTCAAAATTATGAAATATTAGCATTAGCGTTAGTAAAGCTCAATAATGGTTTATGGTTCGAAAAGTGTGAAATATAATTTCTTGTTTACACGTATGATCTCCATTTCGTGTGAATACAGCATCAATGACTGTAGGTTTGTTTGGACAGTCAGTCCAGAACCAGTTCAGGATCGAACTAGTCCGAGACAGAACTGACTGGGGAGGGGATGAGAACCGTTCGGAACTCACTAGCTGTCCATACGCGTTTAGAACCAATTCAGAACTACAACTGACACCTGTCTGTCATGTCCTTCGTCGCGACAGCTAAAATGAAAGAAGAACAAGTCAACATTTTTGTGTCAAGGTAGTTTTGATCCTTCCATTTGCATTACTACTAAATTTTAAAAAATGTGAAGAGGTATTTGAAGTAAACCAGCTTCACATAAATACCTGTAGCAATCACAGTTTTCTCAACAACAAATAAAAACCAAAAAATTAGGAAAAAACAATTAAAATTAACAAATTTTGTATAATGATGTATTTTGAAGGAACTATGGAACAATTTCAATGATGGTGCTCAATTTGATGAATATTTGGTACTTAATCTTCTTGTCCGAAAAAATCACAGCCTAGCTCTTATCAGACACAACTTTGTTGTTACCTCAACAAAGTCAGAAGGCCAAGTGAGAAATCCATGGAGAGGGGACTAAAAAAAGAAGAAGAAGAAGTTCTCGACTAGTGGTTCTGAAAAAATCTCGAACCGTCAGAACCAGTTCGATACAGTCCTGGACTGGCTGTCCATACACCGAACTGGTTCTGGCGCTGTCCATACGCCTCAAAAGGGGCGTGGTCGGTTCTGAACCGTTCAGGACTGCCTGTCCAAACAAACCTTGTATTATGAATGGTTGTAGAGATAGCTGGGTCACTATTTAACTCTACATTGAATGTTTCACGCAATAAAGTTACAAATTCTGCACTCCCAGTCCGAAAACAGTTCGGACAACTTGAGTTGGAACTAATGTACTGAACGCCTCTATCCCCCCTCTTGGTTCTGGTTCAACTCCGTTCGGGATCGCTTCTCTGGACAAACCTGTCAACGTCAACCCCAGGTTGAGCTACTTGGATTCAAAGGGATCCACGTAGCACAGTAATGCTTGGGATTTCCTTTACCTACTGCATTCAAATTTCTTCAAGAATTCAAGTAGGTACCCTAGATTGGATATCCACCTAGGAAGGGTACCGACCTACAATTACTTACATTGGAATTAATTTGACGTGCCTATCTACGTGAATACCTCGTTAAAAAGTAGCTTCCCATTTTTGCAACAACATGTAACTCAATAGATGAGCAGTAGCGACGAGTTCGTAGTAACACGTATAGTCTAAATCCAACAAAGTGATGTAAGTGTGACATGCAGTCTTCTTACCCCGAGTTACGAATGTCATCCTGAGATGGCAGGAAGAGGAGCTGCACCAATCTTGACACAATAAATCGCCACTATCGCTCCAGAAGCTCAATAAAGAATACTTTTTTCTCTAACAATGGGATGTGAAAATGAAATAACTACATAAAATAACGCAGAAGATGACTGAGAAAAATGACACACTGATAACACAAATGATAACGTTGTGAACATGAAATAAGGATATGAGCTGGAGTGTTCTACCGCCATTTTAATTCCTTTTCTATGATAAAAGGTTATTTCGTGGAGAGGTTATAAGTAACTTTTTACCGTTGTTGACGCCATTCTGTCAATTTTTGTTAAATTTGCATTATTAATTGTCTTGCTAATTTCGCTGTTGTTCTGTGTTTTTCTGTGACTCACTTTTCTCCTTGGTTGTCAAATTCACCTTCAGTGTCTCCCTCGGGCGGTTCGGAGTTCGGTCGTACAAATTTTCCGCGCCGGAATACAATGAGCACCGTCTACGTTCGTTCACCTCATCGCCATGTAGTAGGTTGAATCTTTGCTGGGAGTTCCTCTCAGTGAAGATCTGTCATATATACGAGAATTGCTCGTAAATTCAACTCACTGGACTACAGGTAATTTACCGTCGATCCCTCGCAATATTGAAATGTATGAAAACCGACCTGCGAAAAGAGATTGCCCTTTCTTATCTGCTTCTGCAAAACGCATTTTGCACCTGTCTGCATCCAATCCAGCACAATATCCGAAAAGATTACCTGCTTATCTAAACCTATTGGTATTTATTTTGAATGTCAAGTCTCTACTCTACAAGTCCCTACCTGAGTTCCCTCTGGTAGGGCACTTCTAGTCGATAAGACCTTACCTTTGTTCATGATTGGTGTAATATTGTATCTATAATTTCATCCCTAGTGGGAAGAATCTCATTTAGCGCAGGGGAAAGCTAATTGAACTAATTTGCCTTGCTTTCGCCCCACTGCTACCCCTGAGGAATCACCGGGAACTCCATCAGAGCAGTAAAATTTTCATTATTGTGTTTCTTTTCATCCATTGATGCTACTTCTGCATAGATTTGTGAACTGGTAAAAAATATATATGTCGGCACCTCTGTCAATTGATTGGTAACTTTATAATAGATGTAAAGTGAATGTGGTACCTATAGATATTTCTGAAAATTAAAAGTTGATAAATTGGTTAAAAAAAGTGTAGTTAGGGGTTACGTAGCAAGTCCTGCTCCACTTTAAATGTTATCTCCTGCCTTTCTTAGTGGTGGAACAGGGGATGTTCATTCTTTTTGAGGACTGGCAACTCGTCAGCTAGTCCTGACTCCAAGGTCCAAGCGCTCTCTAACTAGAGGTGGGCGGTATTTAACGTAACAGTTAAAAATAACCTATTACCGGGTTTTGTTAATTCCGCTTGGAACCTATTACCAAACCCTGTTATTAAATAACGTTACATGGACAGCTCCAATCAAGTGCGGAGCTGGAACAATAGCTTGGTAAAAAGAGTGAAAATACGCTGAAACGTAATTATGTCAGGAATAACGTGATAGAAGAACAAGTTTAAGTAGGAAACGAAAACTATAAATCAACAAAATTATACTTTGAATGAAATAACATGATAAACAAACGAACGCTTGTAGGGAACGAACAGTAGAAACAATATCTTGGAATGACCAGTTGAGAAGGTCCCTGAGATAACCTATTAATAAATAACAGGTTATTGGTACCTATTACCGACCCAGAGCGGTAACGGTGGAACCTAATACGCAAATGTAACCGTTTCGCCCATCTCTATCTCTAACGGCCAATACGATTATTCAAGCATGTAGGCAGGATGACCAATAGTGCATGGTTTATGCGAATTTACCCCAATTTTGGGTTGCTAACATAATTTGAAGCAGATCTAATTTCCCCAAAGGTGAATTCTTTCTCTTTTCTTGTTTAATCAAATTGTATAACAATTGAGTGCATAATATTATTCAACTATTCAAACCATAAAAAGAAGAGCCCGAATCAAGAAGAATATTATCTAAAGCTCACTCGTGTCTATCTCTCCTCTCCCTTTTTTTTCAAGAGCCATTCCGAGACTCATGAATAGCACCATTCGATTCAGCCAGAAAAATCACATAGAATCCTGCCTCAACTCCGCTCAACCTGCAAGTCATTTTTTTTTTTTTTTGTTTTTTTTTGTTACGGAAGTGGGGAAACTCTTTAAGAGCGAAGGGGAAGTTCACCCCAACAGTGTTGGACTCCCCATGAATTGGGGCTACCAACTAAAACCCCACTCCCTCTGCTTAGGACTCACCCCGGGACCACTTGTACAGTATTACTTCAGGGTGAGCCCTTTTTTTGTGCCAAATGGCTGCTCCTACTTCTGGTCTCCTTCAATTCTATTCCTCATCTTCTTCCTCCCATCTTCCATCCAGCTTTTTTGCTTTGAGGACTGATGTGACAAATACTGCCATTGCGTCCCAGCTCGACTTGTTCTTAATCATCTCATGTATGATTGTCTGTGGACGCAATGTTCCAATGACCTCCTCAGCACACCCCCTCATACCCTCCCATTGAGGGCATGTGAAGAAGGTGTGGCAGACATCATCCTCCTCTATCCCACAGTATCTGCACTCTGGGTCAGTGACTTTCCCGATCTTTGCTAAGAAGGAGCGGAAGTATCCATGCCCTGAGAGGAATTGAGTCAGGTAATAGTTCACCTCTCCGTGTTTTCTCTCCAACCAAGACTTTAGATCGTCGATTATGAGGGCTATCCACCTTCCACGGGTTTCACAGACAAGGTCTGCTTGCCACCTACGGATGGTCTCCTCCCGCTCTTCCCTCTTTACTATGGTAATTGTCTCTGCCTTCCTCATTCTTATCCTTTTGCGCTCCAGTGCCTGGTGGTATATTGGGATAGTTCCCGCTATCACTTGTGATGCTGGACCTGAGACAGTTCTAAATGCACTACTGATTCTCAGAGCTCCTCTCCTCTCCTGCAAGTCATGAGAAAGTCACTATCTTGCAATAACCCGCGATGAAAACTCCACGAAAACTTAGGAACAAAAAATTGTGAATACACCGGTGGAAAGCAAAGCTTTTGGATCAAATTTTAGGCCTGTTGCAGGAAAAACCCCATGCAATTTAATTTGGCTAACGAACGACCGAAAAAACTAGACATTTAATATATTTTAATGTTTTGGCCGTTTTTTTTTCACATTTGAGTCTTTCTAAATTGATCTTGCTCTACAGAGATAGTAAATTTATCGCTCTTTCCAACGATGTCATTGGCATTGTAATTACTCTGAAAAATAAGGGAGTTGTGGGCTTTTTTTAAACAAGAAAAAATCTTAGAAGCGAAAAAACTCAGATTTTAAGCATAGTAAATATATCTCATACCACATTTTTTGTCACAAATTAGTTTTATGGTTGCTCCATTGCCGGAGATTCGACCTTAACGTTTACACCCCGAAGGGAAAATAAATTTACTGTTTTACGGACTTTTCAGGGTATACGTGTCAGAGATGGCTCACGGAGGTGGGACATCTTCGCGAAGGCACGATGCCTCGCTTTCGTCCTCCAGAGGATTCGTGGAGACAGACTGGGAGGCGAAGGAAGCCATGAGACAGAGGGAGCTGGAGGAAGCTCGTGCCAGAGCCGCACAAATGGAGAAAACTATGAGATGGTGGTCCGACTGTACAGCCAACTGGAGAGAAAAATGGAGTAAAGTGAGTGGAGTAAAGTGCTATTGGTGGTATAATACTTACTACCAAATTGTGGGGTGGGGATCCACAGATTGTAGAATGTAGATTGTACCTGAATCTGCGGATCAGGGTGAGGGGAGCCCAAAAGCACTGAAGCCTGGTGGCTTATTGTGCTTCTCCGCAGATTCTATTGTCTAGTCAAACAGTCCCAGCCCTTTAGTAAGGACCAGTAGTGGTTTGGCTAGGTTAGTGCAGGGGAATGCCTCCATGGGTGTGGGTGACCCAAAGAGTTGGAACCTGCGGGTTGATAGAGCTTGGCAATGAAAAATTATGTGGGAGGCCTTTTCTTCAGCCTCACCACATAGCCTGCATAGGGTTGTATCTTGCGTCACCCCAATGCGGTTAAGGTGGAATCGGAGTGGGGTGAAGCCTGTTACCAGTCCAACCACTAGCCTGACTTCCCTGCGGCTTAGCCGCAGCAGCTCCTCAGAGGCGCTGGGGTTAGGTTTGGCCACCATGCGCTTACTTAGAGCATGTCCTCCTAGGTTTGACCATCTTCTTGTGGTTTGGTTTGTGACCCACCGATTTATGGTCGTCCTGAAGGAGGATTTGGGAATGCCGACGGCCGGCTCCGGACCAATAAACGGAGTCAGTGAGCCTTTTCTGGCCAGCGCATCAGCATTCTCGTTTCCCATTACCCCACTATGCCCCGCCACCCACTCCAGGGAAACCCTGTTGTGTTGTGACAGGGAGCAGAGGTTATGGTAACAATCCCACACTAACTTAGAGTTAATGGTGGAAGCTGCCAAGGCCTTGATCGCAGCCTGGCTGTCCGAGAGAATGCGGATGTGTTCACCATTGTGTCCCCTCCGCAGACTCTCCCCAGCGCAGACATCGATTGCAAGTACCTCGGCTTGAAAAACTGAGGCAAATGCTCTCAGAGGAGCCGAGTGGCTCCATCCAGAGGGGGCAAACCCCATAGATTCCAATCCCTGTCCCATTCCCCATTTTGGATCCATCTGTATACCAGAACAGGTCGTTGGAACAGCATTGAAAGACTCGCCGCCCCTCTGTCGTTATGATCGATTTGAAGGGGTGTGTTTCAGCGTAAGTTCTGGGTATAATGTCTGCTACCATGTCAAGCATGGGTTCGCATAGAAGACCCAGGATTTTGGAGTGGCCGTGGATATGTGACTTTCTCCACGTCCTGTTCCATTTCTGCCTCAAGGCCGCCATGGCAGCCTCTCCTTTTATGAAGATGTCGTGGGGGGGGGGGGGGGGAGCCTCAGGAGTATCTCCATAGTGGCAGTTGGGGTGCTGTGCATTGCTCCCGTTATAGTGAGGCAGGCCAGCCGCTGAACACAGGTAAGAGTGGAGGAGGCTCCCACCTGTCCAACTTTAGGCCACCATACAACACAGGGGATCCACAGAGTAATGGAGACAAGTTAACAGAGATGAAAGCCAACGTGAAAATGGCGGCCTCAGTTGCGCTATCTACTTTCAGCTGAGGAACTACTACAGAAACCAAAGAGGTGGGAGTGGATGCCACGCTGTTTCTTTTCAAATCACCCATTTCCTTTCGAATGACCAGAAATGGTTAATTTTTATTTCTTCATCATTTTGAAAAGCAAGAAATACTCAGGAAATCCATTCGAGATGAAAGATTTTTCCAAATTGCCCGTTCAATTGTGGTTGCCCTACTGCCAGTAGTTAAAATGTTCAATCGACAACTGCCACCCATATAAACGTTTTGAAACCTAGTATATTATTGATAATCAGCTCAAATTTAGTCATAAATATCGATAAATAACTAGGTATATGTTATCAAATTTATTACTTTGATGCGGATGGTAACGCCCCAAGGAGAAAGATTTGTGTTAAACAAGGTTACTTGTTGCGATGATGTTGAGAGAACGCGATCTGTTGCCATCAGCTATAACTACGTCCTGGAGCTTCACCAATCAAAACGCTCCTAGGGCTCCCAGCTTTAGCTTTCAGCCCAGTGGGATACTTTTGCAATTCCACTGGTTCATCCGCACATTCTTTCTGTTATTGGTCTCATCACGGAATCCTGTTCATTTTAGTGCATTATGTAAGAATTGATAATCATCAAGCAGCTGTTCACATCTCCACTATCATCCACAAGTTCAGTGTTGTGGTTTTAAAAATTTAGATACAGTAGAACTCCAATTATCCGAATTAATGGAGACCGGGACCCATTCGGATAATCGGAGTTAAAAAAAAAATTGCCATTGGAGAGAAAAAAAGCTACGTTTTGATATTGCACTATTTTTTTATTGAATTAAATGAAAGAAACATGATATTTTCACATGTTTTAAATATAAATAAAATGTACTTATGTAAAATACTTATGTAATATAATGTATGTAAAATGTACAAGTTTAGAAATGAAAATCATTGTTTTTCAAACATCTCCTTCGCGGGGGGAAGAATAACAGCGCACTTAGACTTTTTTTGGACAAATTTTTTTCTGAAAGTGATTTGGATAATCGGCGATTCGGATAGTCGGAGTTCGGATAATTGGAGTTCTACTGTAATCTCCATTTCAAAAATTATCAGACTATATCAGGCTATATCAGACATTTCATTCGATGTGTGTTGTCTCCAACAGTACAAATCTGTTGATTGGAATCATTTCTTATTGGCATTAAAGTTCAAGATTGATGATGATTAAATTTACAGTTGAAGCAATTTCACTTCTGTTCGCAGGTGAGGAACGAAAGGAACAAAGCACGGGAAGAGGCCAAAATGCTGCGCTCCAAACTAGACTCAGCGTTGAAGGACGTTGGCACGTACAAAAGAGAAAAACTGGAGTTGGAATCGCACAACGAGCAAATGAGGAAGGAATTGGAAAGAATCCATCTACTTCTTCTGAAGCATGCAGGGCAATGGGACAACCAGTTGTTGGAGGCTTTGGACAACGCTGAATCCGATAGAGACACCTCGCTTCTCCCTGATCGTGAAGAAGGTGACCACAGTCCCGAAGACTATGACAGAAATCCCGAGAAAGACTCGGGCGTTGATGACATGAGTCAAGCAGGTGCAATGTCGAAGAATGGCGATGAGCAGAGGGATGGAACGATTGACACGGTACATTGATAAGACATTTTCTTCCTAATTAGTTTTGGTTGGTGGAACCATACTAGTTCATTCGTTTTGGTAATCGCCTTTCAGCACCTAGAGATGAAGATATTTTCAGAGGAAGCTCACTATTGGTCCAGGATTCATTGATTTCCTGGACCATATCCCAATTTATTCTTTAATATTGTTTATTGTAATTTCTTCCTGAGGTCCACGGAATGAAAACGGGATTTACGAACCTCCAATGTGAATTTACCATGTTTAACCCGAATCTTCGTCCCAAATGATTTACGTGTGCAGCTGAAGTCTATTCCAATTTTGTCTTGTCAGGTGAGTACCGTGATGTGCGGAGACATTGACTCTTGGACTGGTGAAAATGAAGAAGCATACTGCAGCATAAAATCGTCGAAAAAAGACACGATGGAAGAAGATATGGAAATGATGTATCAAAAACTGTCTATGCTACAGTTGAGGTTAGAGGAAGCCACTAAAACCTTGCAGATTGAGCGAGAGTAAGTTATATAGTTCATTTTTATGTTTTATTGCAGCTTGTTGAACATTGAACATCAAGTGTGATGATCGACCCAACAAACAATGGGGTATTTCGGTGGGTCGGAAATTCAGGTTTTTGACCTCAAATTTGGATTCAGCACCCTTGATACTCCAACTTTAAGCCCAATGATACTATAACATGTGGTAAAAGAAAAATTAATTAAAGAGATCACACGTTTGAAAAAAACTACGCTGCGCGCGTGTGTGAGTAGTATTTTGTAGTATCCAAGAGATCCTCCAAGGGTTTCATCTCTTCTCTGTGCATGGATACTTTTTTCAAAGACAGTTTTGGCTAGCTACGTCACGATTGGCTAGCTACGTCACACCATTCAAATCTTCAACTTTCCTTAGCTTCTCTGAGTTTTTAAAAACATTTTCTCGACGAACAGACCCGATTACCGTTATTCCTGAGCCATACTCTTTTGAAATTTTTTTTTTTTTAGATTGACTGAAATACCCCATTATCAATCGACTGTTTGGGAATGGGGTCCTTAGAAACAAACTCCTCTTTTGCCGTGCTTTCGGTGAATTTATCGCCTTCCTCAGGGCTCATAGGATGTATTACTGTGTGAGCATCACATCAGCGTCAATCAACAAACCAGTTAGAGATGCAATCATAGTTGGTGGGAAATCAACTTCGGAACTATTGCAAGAACTATATCAGCTATAACAATAAGAGGAAGCAACAGCCTTGGGAAAACAGTGTTCATTAGAATTGACACTAATAGTAATACATCCTTTGAGCCCTGAGGAAGGCAATAAATTCACCGAAAGCTCGGCAAAAGAGGAGTTTGTTTCTGAGGACCCCATTCCCAATCAGTTGTCTGAGAATATTTAACATCTTCGTTCATTTTTCAAGAACAACCAGATTATATCAACTTTACAAAACGTGATTTTTTTCAGAGAAAAGGTTACTTTCCACAAGAACGTGGAACGTGCTGAAAGTGATTTGGCCGAGTGCAGGCAAAGGTGCGAAGAGTTAAGGGCGTCCAGGCAAGAAGCAGTTCGTGAACTCTTGCAACTTCAAGATCAACACCAGGACACTATCGCCCTCATTCGAGCAGATCTCCTGGATGAAGCATCTTCCAGGGAAGGAATGGATCGGAGGCTGGCTGATCTCAGAGCTCAGGTGTGTGACATAGAGGGTTAACGTATTCTTCTGAAAATTTTCAATTCTTCGATTCACATTTAATCATAGTTTTCAGACGATAATTTTTCTACCTACTCTGTTTTAGTTGGAGAGGTTACAAGCAGAAAATGCTGCGGAATGGGGCAAGCGAGAACGTTTGGAAACGGAAAAATTGGCTTTGGAACGTGAAAACAAAAAAGTCAGGGCGGAATTGAGGGATATTCAAGAGCGAATGGAAAGAAGAGGTCGGCCAGTTACCACTACAGACAATGATCTAAGGCATCTTCAGCAGGAGCTGTCTGATAAAACCAAGGCAAGTGGTAGTTTTGTGCTGAAAAGAAGGGAGTGAAATCTTCTGCCTTCCAAGGCAGAGTATCTTAAGCGACATTTTCCTAAGTTTTCCGGAGACAAAAAAAAAAAAATATAAGATGCCCAATTGGTGATATGTTTTTAAAAAAATTTTGTGATTCAATTACTCTATCCCATACTTGTATTTTCGTGCAATTATTGAGAAAAAATCATTTATATTGTAAAGTAGGCAGTGGTTAAGATACTTTTACCTACTGTTGGAGCTTACGATAAGTCAGAAATTAGCATTGTAAGCGAAGTCGCTTAAGATATCGTAAGCGACATTTTCTCAAGTTTTCCGGAGAAACAAAAAACTGTATAAGACGCCCAATTGGTGAAATATTTTTAAATTTTTTTTGTGATTCAATTACTCTGTCCCATACTCGTTTTTTCGTGCAATTATTGAGAAAAAATCATTTATATTGTAAAGTAGGCAGTGGTTAAGATACTTTTACCTACTGTTGGAGCTTACGATAAGTCAGAAATTAGCATTGTAAGCGAAGTCGCTTAAGATATCGTAAGCGACATTTTCTCAAGTTTTCCGGAGAAACAAAAAACTGTATAAGACGCCCAATTGGTGAAATATTTTTAAATTTTTTTTGTGATTCAATTACTCTATCCCATACTTGTATTTTCGTGCAATTGTTGAGAAAAAATCATTTGTATTGTAAAGTAGGTGGTGGTTAAGATACTTTTACCTACTGTTGGAGCTTACGATAAGTCAGAAATTATTATCATTGTAAGCGACGTCGCTTAAGATATTTTGATTTTCATGATGGTGGTTACGATAACTATGAGGTGGAAGATACGATATTTTTCCAAACACTATTGCCAGTTAAGACATTTCTGAGGTTGCTTACGCTTTTTCACAGCTCTATGGTGGTTACAATAGTAATATTTCAATCCCATTTTTCGATCTTTTGGAACGTTCTAGCGTTTACGATTTTTCCACCAACGAATAGGCCTTGACGAGACAAATCCTACGGCGTGACTAACTCAAAAAACGCTGCAAATTATTACACAAAGGTTTATTATTTTTCTATCTAGATCACTCGTCTGCAAAGAACACGGCTTTGTCATTGTAACTACCAACCAACATGAAGAAAAACATCGATCGCATTTCGGTCAGCTAAAATTTGAACGGAGATTGGCCTGGTTTGCGATTCACACTCGTGTTTCTGATTTATCGTAAGTCCAACCCTTAAATTCTCGTAGCGAGCGAACGGTTTGTCCTACAGGGCTCCCCGTGGTCTCTAAAAATTCTAAAAATTCAATACTATCTTAAATTGGTGGAAAAACAGTACCTTTATATCAAAATTTTTTGAGCTAGGGCGTTTTAAAAATGTCAAACCTTATTTTTCAACCCTTAGAAGTGACCTACGTCAACCAAAATCTTCTGGGCACAACTAGACCCCAAATGGAGCCTATATACCAAATTTCATCAAAATTGGTCCGCGGACGGACGGTCGAATTTTTATTTGATTTTCGGATTCTACGTACTTTGAAACGTAAACCAACAAATTTTGAGGGGGGGGTTAAAAATTTTTTGCTTGGTCGATTCCAAAAGTGCATTATTGAAAATAATAAACCAAAACGCTAAAAATGTCGCTTACGATACTCTGCCCTAGAAGGGATGATATATTCTGATATTTACCTACTTTATGTAGCAGCAGAAAAGCTACTTAATCGAAAACTGATGACGTGGTCTCTCATGTACCTATCTGATATCAAATTTTAATCTTCAGGAATTGACTGACATAAAACACAGCCACAACAAGTTGAAGAAGGTTTTGGCAGATAAAACGACTGAATTGGCGCACACTATGAGGCGAGCAGAGCAATACGAAGCGGAAGTGAAGAGGTTGAGGAACCGAGTGGAAGAGCTCAAGCGGGAACTGGCTGTGGCAGAGGATGAAGTAGACTCCGCTTCAAATAATATTAGGTTAGTTTATTGCTCTTTATATTCGGTTGGTTCTTGTATAATTCTGGAGATTGGTATAGAAACACGATTTTTTATTTTCAACAATAACTGTACGGCACTCAACTCCGCTACCCACTAGCTAAACACTAATGTCATGCTGCCAGGAAAGAAGAATTAGTGCTCCCTGGCTACCTTTTCCATGGGTTCTTGGTGTTAAGATAAAGCCAAAATAAATTCGGCCAGAACTGGTGCGGTTGTCTTTACTGAGTTGAAGAAGCCGTCAATTGCCAAACCTTCTTCTTTGAATGAATGAATGTTTTATTTGTTGTGTAACACATAGTGCATTAACAATAGTCAACATCTAATAAACAATGGCTAACAAATGAATGTAACAAGTGATAACACTAGGACAGTTAACGTAGGTAATGAAAAACGCTGCAAACTATTACACAATGGTTTATTATTTTTCTATATAGATCACTCGTCTACAAAATCACCAACCATCCAATATGAAAGAAAAAAAAAAATCAAAAAAAAAAAAAAAAAAAAAATCAAAAAAAAATTGAAAAAAAATCAAAATCACCAACTATTGATTACATTTCGATCAGCTCTAATTTGAACGGAGGTTAGGCCTCTTTTGCGATTCACACTCGTGTTTTGATTTATATATATATATATTTCAAAATAAACACTTAAATTTTCGTAGGAAGCGAACGGTTTGTCCTACAGAGCTCCGCGTGGTCTCAAAAAATTCTAAAAATTCTATAGAATCTTAAATTGAAGGAAAAACAATACCTTTATATCGAAATTTTTTGAGTTAGGGCGTTTTCAAAATTTCAAAATTGATTTTGGAACCCTTAGAAGTGACCTACATCAACCAAAAGCTTCGGGGCACAACTAGACCCCAAATGGAGCCTACATACCAAATTTCATCAAAATCGGTCAATGCTAAGTGGCAAAAGTGCCGCGTACGGCGGACGGACGGCCAAATTTTTATTCGATTTTTGGATTCTACGTACCTTGAAACGTAAACCATCAAATTTTGAGGGGGTGTTAAAATTTTTTTTTTCTTGGTTGATTCCAAAGGTTCATTATTGAAAATAATAAACCAAAAGGGGAAGAAGAAAAGTGATAAGAAACCTCTAAGCCCCAAAAGCAGCGGAGCCCGGCAGGGGGTACCCAGCCGTGCCCGGACCCACCCACCGTGGCGGCTCCCAGACCGTATACTCAATTGGGCAACGGCCAAGTTTGCAATGCATTAATTACAAACGAGGGAAATCAATCAAGGGGGGCCGCCCTCGGGCCGGCCAAGACACCCCGACTGGGACACCAAAGCCGACGGCCTCGAACCTTGGTACATGAACTAAAATGACTAGAGGACATGGTAGTGGAGTAATGATGACTTGGAAATTTGAAAGACAATTATAATATTTAACGATTGACAAGCCACCCGATTAAATGTGTACCCCACATTTATACCTCTATTGAAACGTATCTTATCCTAATATCACAGCAAGATAAATTATCACAAGAGAGATCACAGAGTCAACTAAAGTAAATACATAAATACATCTGAGCTAGGCTGAACTGAGTACTTTTGATGAATATTCCTCAGGTAGTAGCACGTCATAAAAGTAGTTAACTAAAACAGAGATCATTAAAATATAAATTGATTTTGGTCTTTTTATTTTAAATGATGAAATTCTTTTAGAAATCATACTAGCTTCAAAATATTCGTCATAATTGTATGGAGCAAGCTTGTTAATAAATTCAACAACCGTATGCTTAAATTTTTTTCCTTTTTGGTCTCTCAGTGACAGCATTAAAACATTTAAAGCACTCAATTTTGTACTATTCCGGGACGCACTTAACCTACTGAACGGTATTCGATCATCGGAATTTCTTGTATTGTAGTCATGTGAGGCAGCTCCAAATTCATCCTGGTGGTCATAGACGTCTTCTGCTGATAGAACCCACCTCATAATGGCTGGCGTCAGTTTGCGTCTTGTCGCTTCTTGCAGGGGTTCATACTCAGCACTGCAGCCATCTAACATCTTGAGATACGCCCTTAGTAGGGACTTAACAAAGGCTCTGTATGTTTCCAGCATAATCAGCCTCTGCTCTGAGAATTAAATTCTTGCTTCGGCATCTAATGTATCCTGGTATCACTAACAGGTAGCTCTTCAAAGGAATGTAATTCCAGAAACAGTATTATGGCTGGCTTTGTTAATTCCATTGGTTTACTTGTTTTTTATTTTTTCTTGTTAGTTTATGGTTAACTAAAGTTAGAAACTCATATTTTTGGTTGTTGTGAAATCAGTAAAAAATATAAAAACAAACCAAAATTGGAAGAAGGTGAAACGGCTGCTGTTTGTTTCCTTCTGTATGTGCACACTCCTGATAAGAAATGATAACAACCTGAATATCTACGGTCTCAGTTTAACTAGTACAGTATACATACCCGTTTAACATGTGCAGTATACATGCCCGAAGAACTTCTCAGACCTGAAATTGAATCGAAAATCCATGGAATGACGGTTGCTTTATAGGGAAAGTTAATGTCTTCCACAATGATGTTGAGTCACTAGAATAGTGAATTATATTAATAGATATTTTCATTTGAATAATTATATTTCAGAAAACTACAAAGAACAAACGACGAATTGCAAGAACAAGTTGAAAGTTTACAAGTCCAGTTGCAACATCTACAAACACGGTAGGTGACTCGATTCTGTCTTATTGTTTGTTTATAGTTTTATTTTGCTTTCCTTCAAACATCCATATTATGTTGTCAAAATAATACTAACATCTTTTGATGTTCCTTATGCTTTCTTCTTGGGATTGCTCGGTAACGTATGGTAGAAATGACGACATAGCTAATGTCAATGTATCTTTAGATGAAATCGGTGTTTGAGTATATTCAAGGGCGAAACCTATCTCACAAGCGTATAGTTATTTTAAAATTGTACAATAATTCGTTACATAGCCATTGTAACGATGGAACATATCAAAGTAGCTAAGCAAATAAATTAATTATATTTCGCAGATAAAATTTGCATTATTTTTCTTGTATAGCAGGCAGGAATGTTCTAGTAAACTTTTGAAAAATTGGTTTACTGTTTATTCAACAGAGAATTGAACAATTTTTTTGTTTAAAAAAAATAAGCATAATAGGTTATTTAAGAGTTGTAGGTAGTCGATTTTTAATTGAATCGGAAGTTTTGAAGGTGCCATGTTGTTGGGGCGGTACTCAGTGTAATGATCCATGACTCATTGCGCCTTGTTGTCACTCTTAAATGGCGAAACTCAACTAAAAACGTTATAAATAAGGTTTGCTTTGCTGATGGAGATGCGTAACATTAGGTGCCAGCAGAAAGTGATCTACTTCCAAGTTAAAACACAGGAATTTGGAAACCAAGGTGCTAGGATGTGAATAAATAAAACACAGGTGTCCACAAAAAGTAATAAATTTGAAAATAGAAGCATACTTACACTTGCATGAAAAATTGAATAAAACGTCGTATTTTGAAAAGCTTGAGAGGCCGCGTAGGAAGGTAGTGGTGAAGTGTTAGGTGGGGGTTGCATAACCTTCTTTCTTATTCTTCTTCGTCCTCAGGTTTTTTGTGTCATGGATGATATTTTCTATTCTCCCAAAAAATTTTATTTAAAGCTCAGTTATCAATAGAGATGATTTTGGAAATAATCAAATACTTTTTAAAGTACGGGCGATGCTCATTATTTGTGGTAGGTTCAGAATGAAGAAGGTAGAATTGCCCACATACATGGATCAACTACCAAATAACCTGACTAGAATCCCGCTATTCACCATTGGCCTCTGAACTCCATTCTTCCCCTCTCCAGGGATCCCTCTCTTTCTGTACCTTGGATTAATAGCGCATTCTTGTAAATAGTTTGCGGTGAATCCCCATCTTGGATTAATAAATAATACGCAATTATAGCCCCTGCACAGGCTCTCTAATTGAAATGGCTATAAGTTAATTCGTATTAATCATCTTTCCAATTCGATTTATCTGTAGAATGCGCAGTAGCGTTGGCGCCCGGAGGAGCCCGAGCCTTCATCAAGAAGAGGAGCAAAGTGACGAAGATACCTACTGAAAGAATAGCTCATTGTTTTAGGTGAGTGCTTTGTTTTAACTTTAGATTGTTGTGTATTTCGCCATCGCTATAATTTAACCCAAAATCGTAAAACTCAGTTGGTGCGAAATGATGCGCTGTTAGAGTTGGGAAGTTAGCTTGAAATTTAACTGAGCTTTACAGTTTTTGTGCAACAAGAGGGAGCTTCAGATAATTATCGTCATAAGGAGCCGTTGGGGTACTGTCTGGTTGTGTTCAATTTACCGGGTTGGCAGGCCAAAGTTGAACTACTTTGGAGAAACGGTAAAAACTGAAGGGAGAGTGGCGTATTCTCCTCCCAAGGTGGTCTCTCTCGATCTGGTCCGAAAAATCCGGTAATGTTATTGTGAGCTGACAGTAGACAAGAAAGAACAAGAGATTTATGTGAAATAGGTGGTTGATTCTATACATTACACTATCTACGAGTTTTATGAGTGTCATTCCATAAACATTCTGTTTGGTATTTATGGGTCTACCACAGAAACTCTGCATCCCTTTTTCGAATTTTTTTGGGGAAGATAGAACTACTTATCTATTATCTCCGTGCATACGAAGTTCATACATTTCCAAATCGCTATTTGTCATTCGCCGATTTCATTGAGAGTGCAGCCACCTCACGAACATCAAATTTCGTATTAGTCCAACTCCCCTGCAAAATTTTCACCATGGAAGGTAGACTTGACTGTTAGTTCATGGATCCGCCTCCTTGGGGGCGCCACACAGATGCAGACTATCTATGGTAGACCAATAGATTCCAGAATTTATTCATTAGGTATCGTTTATGTACTACATAGTAAGTGCCTAAACAATGAATAAATTCTCCTACAACTCTACAGACTGCTGATATTGTTTATTTTGATTAGAGACGCTGTTATTAAGCATTGTCATCAATTTTATTAACTGGTCAGATCGAATAATTTAGAATAATGTAAATTGATTTTCAATGAATTTTTTGTGTTTAAATCTGAAATTTTTTTGACATTCAACATCTGAATTACTTATCGCAGCTCTGCTCAGGCAGCTTAATGCGCTTTATTTTTAAATGTAGCAATTAATAGAGAGTTCCTTGTAGGGTCGATTTGGCTTAGATATGGCACTGACGGAACCAAATCATCCGCCATGTTTTCAATATGGCGCGCTGGGTTGCCTCTGAGTGACGTATTCTGCTGTAATATTACGGCGCCGTGTCTAAGCCAAACCAAACCCACTAGGAACTCTCAGTTAATGAAAATGTAAATGATATTTTCTTAGAAATCGATTTAAAAAGTGCCGATAATATGCAGGTACTTTAGATTGTTGAAATTGGCCTTTTAGCTGACTAGATATCGATATTGATTAGCAATATCGGAAACGCCTGCTGGAGCATTCCGTGATGATTTGATGCTCTCTGAGGCCAGTATTTTAAAATGATAATTCTACTTATAAGTTTGTTGGCTGTTTAATTACATCACTTTTTAAAAATATAGGTAACTAGTTTAAGTTTTGTTCGTCCCGAAAAAAAAAATAAAGTGGAAAAGTTGAATTTGGGTAGATTGAATCAGATTTTACTAGGTATAGCTGTAGAAAGTCCTGTTTAACAATATATTTCTCCATTTTTTGTGTATTTATTGTTGAAAATCTTGGAGTATTTTGTTACGTGGGTAGGTACCAATGTTTTAATTGGTACCTGCTGTTATTAAAAAAAGCATTCCAAAGTGTGGTGTATTCGCATGATCCTCATGATAAGCTATGTTAATATTGGCTGAAAGTTTAAACAACTACATTCACCTATTTAAGGTGGGTGTTGCCGATGGTGCAGTGGCGAGTTGTCTTGACCAACGATGAAGAAAAAAATACTTTGTAGTAGTTCTTGAACGTGACAGTTTACAGAAGTGTAACTATTCAAGTCTCTGTTGATGATGGGAGTTATGGTCGGCTTCAGTAGATTGGCAATGCCGCACTTGCTTCTTGTTCAGGCCAGCAGCTAATGGGGAATTTGCCTCAATTTTAGATTCTGGAATTTCAATTCAAATCCTATAATAGGCCCCTAGAATAACGTTGAACACCAGGAATACCCAATGGAAAAAACGCTGCAAATTATTACACAATGGTTTATTATTTTTCTATATAGATCACTCGTCTACAAAATCACCAACCATCCAATATAAAGAGAAGAAAAAAAAGAAAGAAAAAAAAAAAAAAAAAAAAAAAAAATCAAAATCACCAGCCATCGATCGCATTTCGGTCAGCTCTAATTTGAACGGAGATTAAGCCTCTTTTGCGATTCACACTCGTGTTTTGATTTATATATATATATATATATTTCAATATAAACCCTTAAATTTTCGTAGGGAGCGAACGGTTAGTCCTCCAGAGCTCCGCGTGGTCTCAAAAAATTCTAAAAATTCTATAGAATCCTGAATTGAAGGAAAAACAATACCTTTATATCAAAAATTTTTGAGTTAGGGCGTTTTCAAAATTTCAAAATTGATTTTGGAACCCTTAGAAGTGACCTACATCAACCAAAAGCTTCGGGCACAACTAGACACCAAATGGAGCCTACATACCAAATTTCATCAAAATCGGTCAATGCTAAGTGGCAAAAGTGCCGCGTACGGCGGACGGCATAAGGCGGACGGCGTACGGCGGACGGCGTATGGCGGACGGACGGCCAAATTTTTATTCGATTTTTGGATTCTACGTACCTTGAAACGTAAACCATCAAATTTTGAGGGGGTGTTAAAATTTTTTTTTCTTGGTCGATTCTAAAGGTTCATTATTGAAAATAATAAACCAAAAATGACCGTAGAAGAAAATGCCTCAACAAGTGAAGCAGTGTCAAAAAACACTGCGAAGATCGAGGAAAACTGATTATGTCACTCCCCAGAGTTCCTCATGTGAAACTGTGCTCTGGTGAAGCGTAAAAGGAGTTTCGCCAAATAGTGTCGGAGAATGTCAACAGGTTGAGTCATAGGCGCCCTCGTGACCACGTGGAACGATCCACTCAAATGATGAGATTCAAATATCAAAACTAACTAATATAGAAACTAAATAAGAGAAGGTGAAGACTAATAATGCTTGAAAACTAATTGGTGGAATCGTATTGTAAAAAAGAGTGAGTAAAATTGCTTCTTTTCGTCACTTTAGTGTCTGGATTCTTTCTGCCAGTTTGCAGCGCACTCGTGTGTTCAATCTCGTAAGCTAGTTGTTTCAAGTGCGCTATCAGAGGTAGCACTGCTGTCTTAAGCGGGAACTCTTCATGTCACAGACTCCCAGTACATTTAAAATGTCCATCTTCTTTAAATTCTCTAAATTTTTTGGATGCGTTTTTGAGCAGCACTCTATGGTTTTCTTCCATATCAGTGAACCCACTTTCGAAAAAAAAATTGAAAAATTTTGAGGCAAATTCATCATTTCGAGTAGTTATACTGATTGGTCATATTGGAAACAACAATGACTTGCTTACGTATAGTAACAACTTAATCGAAAGGGTAAAGTTACATAAAAAAAAAAAACTGAAACGTTATTTAACCAACACTTAGGTGCGGCGACACTATGACCTGACCTGACCAGACCTGACTGGACCCAATCAGGACCCCAGAAACGAGAGGAGTCATGCCAAACGAATTACCACTCCTTCATCTTGAGTCGGAATCAGAATCCGATGTAGAATTTTGTTCGTTGTGTCATAATGCTGACAATTATCACGAAGGTTAATTGTTTTGATTAGAATCAGTCTAAGGGGAGAAAAGAAGGGGTCGTAATTTTAAAAACCACCCTAGCTCAAAAACGTTCAATATGAAAGTGTGTTATTTTTGCCAGTTTAAATAAGAATTGAATTTTTAGAATCGTATGAGACCACCCAGAGCTCTGTAGGACAAATAGTTTGCTCTCTGCAGAACTTACAACTTACGGTTTGGAGTGTCTTCGAGTTGCACTCAGTTTTGCGTCTTTAGCAACCAGTAATCAAATTTCCTAATGAAGGTACCCACAACTCGAATTGAGAGTGAAGCGTTTATTTCTTCAAATACAACTTGATTGTGAAACGAAAATATGGTTGTTAGGTAGTGACAATGGCAAACCTCTGTTCTTTTCAGGCGAGTGATCTATACAGAAAAGTAAATAAACCTTTGTGTAGTAATTAGCAGCGTTTTTTGTTCGATGGGAGCATTCATTTGTGTAGAGAAACTCTGAAATCAGACAAGTGAATCGCATGTATACAATCTGCCTAGCGGATAGTAGGCCCGACGTGCGACGTTGCTAATTCTCTTCTAATGAAGCTGGCCATGTTCGAGTACACGAACCTGACTCTAGTCTCCAATAAAAAGTTATCAAACTTCAGAGGAGTCGTTTTTCGTTTTCGTTCGTCGAAACAACTACTAAATAGCTTATAAATTGTATAATGCTGTGTATATCTGACTTTGATAAATGTAATACAATTTAAATGTACGCAGCTTTTTCCGTCCTCAATCTACAAAAATAACGAAATTCTGACGGGGAATATTGAGATATTGTACTAGTTGAGTGGTTTTTGTATACTTTTCTACAAGATGGCCAATAAAGTGAGATGAGGGCCGTATGAAATTAATTTGAAATGAAAATGAAAAGAGTTGTTGAACTCGTACTCTTATTCTAGATTATTTGCTGATGAACCTGTGAACCCCTTCCAATTACTGTGAGATTTAAAGATTAGAAATACAAAACTAGTTTTAAAAAATCTAGATTTCTTGTAATTTAAATGATTGAAAAGGTGATTAATAGCTAGTCTATTTGAATGAATTAATTATTAAATTTACTTTGATGAAAGCTTTATCGCACCCCTATTTTGTAAAGTATAAACTGAGGCGTTCCATAACAAAAGGTCTTATTTACCTTCATTTTTCTAAAATGAGTTAGAGGTTGACTCTTAATTACCTCGATTTAAATAATTTTCCATCAGAAGTGGGTTTTACTGGTGTAAAAACAGGTAGTAGAGCGAGGAGCAAACCTGGATGCTCAAATCTTCCCCTTTATGACTTGGAACTGGCTATTTACACTATTTAATTCCACTTTCATGAAATATGAATGTAATGATTAGTGTTGAACCTCCTACACCCTTACTACTCTATCGGAAGTGTTTCCTATTACCTATTTAACTCAGAGTCAAGCTTCTACTCGTACTTTGAGGAGCATCTAGGGAAAGAATGTGGTGGAATAGGCTCGAGTGCTACCTAGCGACGATTAGATGAACCTTATCTTCTTTTTTGGCAAGATGGATGCACCCTTGTTATTGACCAGTGGCATTGTCTGTAGATCCCTGCCTAATCTGTAGGAAACCAGAAATTTGCCCTCAATGAAAAAGGCAATAAGAAAAGCATTCAGTATGAAATGAAAATCTATGTACTCGTGGGTAAACAACGTTAATTTTTAAAGCATTCATTTATGAAAGAATTAAAAACACAACACACAATACCTACATCACTTAAGCCAACTGATAATAGAGATAACCTAGGTTTTTGAGCTCCGTAAGGTTCATCTTATCTTCGCTAGGCAGCGCTCACGCCGTTCCACCACTTTCTTCACCTAGATGCTCCTCGTTCTTTGTACCTCCCTTTAGGAGCCAGGAGTATTCTTTCTTATAATTTATTTGTTGAGCCTTGGTTGGTTTCAAGATGGGAACAAAGTTGGTCCAACAAATTGTGACAACATGCGAGGGAAATTCGAAGATGGTGTGGAAGTTAGTTTTTTAATATTGTGAGACTGTGGTGGGTGTATGGACTTATCGTATTACCGTGGGCTTATTAAAATCCTCTGTGATTCCTCCACACCATATGAGAAGTCTGGATTCAAAAAAACAATGTGTCCGGTGTAATGCCCAGAGTAACGGGACCTTGATGTTATCCGTGGCAGATCTCTTGTAACAGCATCCATCGCTGGATGATTTACGAGTACATAGAATTTATAGTATATTTATTATTTATAGTACATTTACGTACACGGTACACCTAGAACTTTAGTTTTAGATGTTCATACAGCCTTGTGAGTCGCACTTTTCAATTCAGCGTGAAAAATCTCTTGGAAAACCGCCCCAAACTTCATTCACCCACAAGTGATGAAATAGTGCTGAACCCACGAATTCGATAACAATTTCACGCTTTTTTAAAAATCGGAAACAAATTTTTCGAAAAATAAAAGCATTTAAAAAAATCTAACTATACCAGTGAAGAGGTGAGCTTTTGGACCAACTTTTAGGACTACTGCAGGAAAAAAACCGTACATTCAGTTAGGCTAGGCCATTGAAAAAACTGAAAATTTTCTATAATTTACAAATTTTTGTCTTTGGGCATATTTGGTTTATTATTTTCAATAATAAGCCTTTGGAATCGAGCAAGAAAAAAAAATTTTAACCCCCCCTCAAAATTTGATGTTTTACGTTTCAAGGTACGTAGGTCTAGTTGTGCCGCGAAGCTTTTGGTTGATGTAGGTCACTTCTAAGGGTTGAAAATTAAGGGTTGAAATTTTCAAGAGTGCCCTAGCTCGAAAACTCTGGAAATAAAGGTATCGTTTTTTCACCAATTTTAAATAGTACAGAATTTTTAAAAATTTTTGAGACCACCCGGAGCTCTGTAGGACAAACCGTTCGGTCCCTACGAGTACTTGAAGGTTTTCCTTCGATAAAACAGAATCATGAGTGTGAATCGCAAAAGAGGTCTAATCTCCATTCAAATTTTATCGGACTAAAATGCGATCGCTGTTCATTTCTTCGATTTGTATACAGTTTTGCCTTCTGCGTAACCAGTAATCAAATTTCCATATGAAGCTTTCTATTTTTCCAATCGAGTGTGAAGCGTTTAGTTCTTTCTAATAAACTTGATTGTGAAGGTGTGAAGCCAGTATGGTGTGGTAGGTAGTACCTAGCTGGTAGGTAAAAAAAAGTTGGTAGGTAAAAAAAATGTTGGTGGGTAAAAAACGCTGCAAATCATTGCTTAAAGGCTTCTTCACTCTTCAGATCACTGATCAGCTGAGTGAGCTCCGAAGCCATTTTCAATCCTATTGAATGGAAGTGCTCTTCCAGGCGTCTCCAGCATTCGAGGAGACCTTCTTCACTCCTCAGATCACTGATCAGCTGAGTGAGCTCCAAAGCCATTTTCAATCCTATTGAATGGAAGTGATCTTCCAGGCGTCTCCAGCATTCGAGGAGATCTTCTTCACTCCTCAGATCACTGATCAGCTGAGTGAGCTCCAAAGCCATTTTCAATCCTATTGAATGGAAGTGCTCTTCCAGGCGTCTCCAGCTTTCGAGGAGATCTTCTTCACTCCTCAGATCACTGATCAGCTGAGTGAGCTCCAAAGCCATTTTCAATCCTATTGAATGGAAGTGCTCTTCCAGGCGTCTCCAGCTTTCGAGGAGACCTTCTTCACTCCTCAGATCACTGATCAGCTGAGTGAGCTCCAAAGCCATTTTCAATCCTATTGAATGGAAGTGCTCTTCCAGGCGTCTCCAGTTTTTGAGGAGATCTTCTTCACTCTTCAGATCAGTGATCAGCTGAGTGAGCTCCGAAGCCATTTTCAATCCTATTGAACGCAGGAAGCTGAAATTTGAGAGGGAAGGTCAAGGGAGAATACAGATGGTGGTAGGTGCTATTGATGGAGAACCAGTGATCTATACAGAAGGTCGATCTATACTGAAAATGATAAACCTTTGAGCAATGATTTGCAGCGTTTTTACATTTAAATCTCTTTACACAAGATTGAACTTGCACTATTGTGACAGGAAATTTAATGCTCTTTCCAATGGTATAGTCAAATTTGAATTTACTTCATCAATTAACGGAGCTATGACAGTTTTAGTGAACAAGGTCGAAAACACGAAAAAAATCTTATTAGTGAAATAACTCAAAAACGAAGCCTCTAAAAAAAAAAAAAAAATGCTGAGACATTTTTCGTTGGAAATTATTTGTAGAATCGATCCCTAGCCGATGGTGCGCCCTTAACGTTTACACACTGTATAGGTACTTTGTTATGGAACGCTTCAAATATCTAGAGTTAGAGGAAAAGAGGAAAGTGGTGAGATTGTCTAAAAATGAAATGCAATGTGAGAGATTAATAAATGCCCTCGATGTTATTCAAGTTTGGAAATTCGCGTAAATATGATAAATATTATGAATAATGTATCTAGTGAGTTCGTCGAATTTATTATAATTTAGGCAATAAATGAATTACCTGTGGTCAGTTGAGATAAACCCATTGTACACTTTTATTATATAGCGTATCAATTTATTTACGATAATTATTAATAACTCGCGCTTTTTGCCATTACGAACAATTTCAATGAAAATCGGGTTCAAATAAAGAACGAGAGAGATCTTGAGACCATTTATAATTTTTTGTGCGTCACTTATTTTTCAACCGCACATTTCTGTGTAGTTTCCAGTTATACTTCAGTTATATTTTTACAAATTTATTTAATTTCGGATAGGTTTTGCACTATTTCATTTTCATTATTTATGTGTGTGATTCGCTCGTCGTGTCTATCATGATCAGACAATTTGTATTAAATTATTTGAATAATGTGTATTTTAAATTGTATTTATTTCTTCCTCAAATGGGATTGCCTCTACCGGGGTGTTACGACTTGAAAATCAGAAATTTTCCTTTTGAATTTCCTCATGAAGATCTACTCCAAAATCTTTATAGAATTCCACTCATCTTCCAAGTTACCAATGCTTGCTGGAGTTCACGAAAACAACTTGAAAAAATTACGGTTTATTAAAGTTAATTTAAATTATACAAAAAAGGATTCATCTTAGTTATTATATACAAAATTTATTTACAAGTTAGTCTTAAAAGTTGTTGGTTCCACTTAGAAACATGGCGTGCCGTCTGGGTTTGTCTGGGGGCGTGGTTTGCATATTTTAGTTCGGCCGTTCGAACCAGATACTGCCGTGCAGGTGAATGTGAAGTAGCCACAAGTTGAAGATTTCGTGTAGTAAGTGTGGGCGTATTTCTTCTCTTCCTCTTTTTGTCCGGTTTTGAGCTGTCCTGTGACGCTGTTAGTTACAGTGACGAAGCTGTCGTACGATTTCCCTTCTTGCGGCCTGTGAAGACCGTTTTGACCTGACGTGAAGGTATATTTGGGTAGAGTGGAACGGTGCTCTTGGGGGTACCTTCGGTAAGACTCCTTAGTGTTCAAGTGATCCACTTGGTTCCAAGGTTGCGCCACCTGTACTTTCCCTGAACCTGGTGATATGACTACAGTTTGGGTTTGCGCCTGACCTCCATGTTCTGCAGACACTCCAGTTTTGTCTCCTGCCACTGAAGTAACTCGTCCTCTGAAGCCTGATGGTATTTTGTAACCTCCACTACCTGGAATCTCTTCTCCAGCTTTGAACACATCCCCTTTCTTCAAATGGGGCGACGAATCTTGTATCACCAAAGTATCATGCTTGCTGTCCTGAGCAATAATCACTTGTTGTGTTTGCGTGGGAGATGATGTATGTTTTATTTCCACTGTTGGTCTTGTTGTGGTTGTGGTTGTAGTAGTTGTTATTGTATTAAATATGTTACCTCTGGATCTTGTAGATAGCATTGGTGGAACTGATTCCTCTTCCTCCTCTTCATCTTCATAATCATCATCCTCGTAATCCTCCTCAAAGTCATTTCTTGTTGGGGTACCATCTTGTTGATTTGCAGATGGTGGGGTTTGTAATGAGCTTTGGGGAGTTCCATCTTTTTTCCCTTGTGTTCCACCTTGAGTTTCATTTTGTTTCACATTACTTTCGGCTAATTGTTGGTTATTATACTCTTTTCGAACACTTGTTGTTCCATTCTTTTTGAGGGTATTGGTTGTATTGTAAAGAGATCCTGGCAATGAGAGTTTCGGGAATGGCATGTCCTTTGTTGACCCTGAACCTGCTTGAGCAGCTCCGCTATAAGATATTCCATATTTGAAAGTACCTTGGATTTGGCTCTGAGATTGCCCAGAAAACCCGCTGCTTTGTGCTGAAGCTGTGCCACCCCCTTTAAATGGCGCACTTTGTTCATCGTTTTTACCATCATATGGCAAAAATCCTATTTGAGCCTGACTTGAGGTGGATCCAGGACCTTTGGATTGTGCATCTGCCAAACCCCCTTCTGTTCCTGCTTGTACTTGAGTGTTTGTTCCAAAATTACCTCCATTTGTTTGTGATTCAGCTTGTGTAGCTCCAGTTTCGGTCGCAACCTGTACTTGTGCTTGTGTCTGGGCTTTTCCTGCTTTTCCTTGAGATGTACTTGTTGCACCTTGTCCGTTTCCTTGAATTTGACTTTGAGCACTCTTCAAATTGTCACTTGTTTGTGCTTGAGCACTGAATGCTCCTGTACCTGTGTATGTACCGGATACCTGAGTTTGAGCTACTCCTGTGCCAACTTTACCTTGAGATGATGCTAGTGCACGAGTTTCATTACCTTCATAGTGTACACTACTCTGAGCTTGAGTTTCTCCTCCCTCAACCTCTCCCGTTGCACAGTCAACTGATGGACACACTGATCCTGGTCCTCCAGCAGCTCCTCCCGGTAATCCTGGCCTTCCATCAGAACCAATGACTCCTTGACTACCTGGGTATCCACCTGGTGTAGAACCTTGAGACCCTCCTGGATATCTGCTATCACCTATTCCACCACCAGGGTATCCTCCAGGTATTCCTGGTCCCACTGGATGTTCACCACGTTGTGAACTGGAGCTACCTGGGTATCCATCTTGCCCTGTTCCACCTGTGATTGCTCCAGGAACTGTACCATGTGTACCAATTGATACTCCTGGTGATCCTGGTTGGATTCCAGATCCGCTTGGATATCCTCCTCCTGGTACTCCTCCTAGGTATCCACCACCTGGAGCAGTTCCCCCTGGTGCTCCCCCTGGATATCCTCCACCTGGTGCAGTTCCTCCAGGTACTCCTCCTAGGTATCCACCGCCTGGTGCAGTTCCTCCTGGTGCTCCCCCTGGATATCCTCCACCTGGCAAAGTTCCTCCTGATGCTCCCCCTGGATATCCTCCACCTGGCGCAGTTCTTCCTGGTACTCCTCCTAGGTATCCACCACCTGGTGCAGTTCCCCCTGGTGCTCCCCCCGGATATCCTCCACCTGGTGCAGTTCCTCCTGGTGATCCCCCCAGATATCCTCCACCTGGCGCAGTTCCTCCTTGTACTCCTCCTGGATATCCTCCACCTGGCGCAGTTCCTCCTGGTGATCCTCCTGGATATCCTCCACTTGGCGCAGTTCCTCCTGGTGCTCCTGGATATCCTCCACCTGGCGTAGTTCCTCCTCGTGCTCCCTCAGAATACCCTCCACCTGGGGCTCCTCCTGGTGCTGCTCCAGGATATCCTCCACCCGTAGGACCACCAGGATATCTTCCACCTGGTGTTCCTCCTGGATATACTCCACCTTGAGATCCTGGAAATCCTCCATCCACTGCTACACCTGGTGCTACTCCTGGATATCTTCCACTTGGTACTCCGCCTGTTGATGCTCCAGGATATCCTACACTTGGTGATCCACCTTGATATCCTCCCCCTGGTGCACTCCCTGGATACCCCCCAGCTGGTGCTCCTCCTGTTGTTCCTCCAGGATATCCTCCACCTGGAGCTCCCCCTATATATCCTCCACTTGGTACTCCTCCTGGTGCTACTCCTGGATATCCCCCACCTGATGCTCCTCCTGGATATCCCCCACTTGGTGCTCCTCCTGCTGTTGCTCCTGGATATCCCCCACTTGGTGCTCCTCCTGCTGTTGCTCCTGGATATCCCCCACTTGGTGCTCCTCCTGCTGTTGCTCCTGGATATCCTCCACCTGGAGCTCCGCCTGGTGCTGCTCCAGGATATCCTCCACTTGGTGCTCCTCCTGCTGTTGCTCCTGGATATCCCCCACTTGGTGCTCCTCCTGCTGTTGCTCCTGGATATACTCCACCTGGAGCTCCGCCTGGTGCTGCTCCAGGATATCCTCCACTTGGTGATCCACCTGGATATCTTCCATCAGGTGCTCCTGGTGCCCCTCCAGAATATCGTCCATCTGGTGCTCTACCTGGTACTCCTCCTGGTGGTCCTCCTGGATATCCTCCACTAGGTACACCTCCTGATCCCAGTCCTGGATATCCTCCACCTGGTGCTCCTCCTGTAGCTACTCCTGGATATCCTCCACCTGGAGCTCCGCCTGGTGCTGCTCCAGGATATCCTCCACTTGGTGACCCACCTGGATATCTTCCATCAGGTGCTCCTGGTGTCCCTCCAGAATATCGTCCATCTGGTGCTCTACCTGGCACTCCTCCTGGTGTCCCTCCTGGATATCCTCCACCTGGTGCTCCTCCAGGTATTCCTCCTGGTGTTGCTCCTTGATATCCTCCACCTGGTGCTGCTCCTGGATATCCTCCAGTTGGTGATCCTCCTGGATATCTTCCATCAGGTGCTCCTGGTGTCCCTCCAGGATATGTTCCACCTGGATACCGTCCATCTGGTGGTCCTCCAGGATATCCTCCAGCTAATACTCCTCCTGAATATCCTCCCCCTGGTGCTCCACCAGGCACTGCTTTTGGATATTCTCCGCCTAGTACACCGGGATATCCTGCACTTGGTGCTCCTCCTGGGTATCTGCTGCCTGGTGATGTTCCTCCTGGGTAACTTACACCTGTTGTAGTACCTCCTGGGTAACCTCCACCTGATGTTCCTCCTGGGTATCCTCCACCTGGTGTTCCTCCTGGGTATCCTCCACCTGGTGGTCCTGCTGGGAATCCACTGCTTGGTGCCGCCCCTGGGTATCCACCAGTAGGTATCGTACCTCCAGGTGTTCCTCCAGGGTATATACCTCCTGGTGCAGTTCCTCCTGGATAACCTCCACCTGTTGCTTTGTCTGGGAATCCACCACCTGAGGCACCTCCTGGATATCCACTGGCGGGTGGAGTACCTCCAGGTGCTCCTCCTGGGTATCCACCAGGGGGTGCTGTACCTCCAAGTGCTCCTCCTCTATATCCACCACCCAGTGCAGTATCTCCTGGTGCTGCTCCACCTGGGTATCCACTACCAGGTGCACTTCCGGGGTATCCGCCACCTATTGCTGTACCTCCAGGTACTCCACCTGGGTATCCACCACTTGGTGTAGTTCCCCCTGGATAACCTCCGCCAGGTGCACCTCCTGGATACCCACTGCTAGTTGCTGCACCTCCAGGTACTCCACTTGGATATCCTCCCACTGGCCCTTCCCCTGGGTAACTTCCACCTGGTTGTACTGTACCTCCTGGATATCTTCCTGTTATTCCACTACCTGGGTACCCTCCCGGTGTTCCAGGATACCCTCCAGTATGTGATCCTGGATAGCTTCCACTCTGGCCTGGGGTCCCTGGTGGTCCTCCTGCTGATCCTGGACCTCTGGGGTAACCTCCACCTTCTCCTCCTGGTCCAATCAAATAACCCCCTGGAGGAATAGCAGAAGATCCAGGGTGACTTCCTGGTTGTAATCCTTGCCCACCTGGGTGTATTCCAGTTCCTCCAGGGTATGTACCTTGAGCACTACCTGTGTAGCCCCCTGGAGCCTGTCCTGATGTACTGCCTGGTGCAATAGCTGTAGGATAATTGCCCTGACCAGCTGGGAACCCTCCAGGTTTACTTAAGTCAGCTGGTCCTGAAGTCAGGTCCCCAGGTCGTCCTGACCCTGTGTATCCTGACTCTCCCGGTGTTCCTCTGGGTCTACTAGCATATTCTGATCCGCCTGGCCCTCCTGGATATTCACCAGGACGCCCTCCTTCTCCTGACCCAGGTCTTCCAGGATACTCCCATCCTCCTGGATATGCACCAGGACGCCCTGCTTCTCCTGACCCTGGTCTTCCACCATACTCTGATCCTCCTGATCCCCCTGGGTATGCACTGGGACGCCCCCCTTCTCCTGACCCGGGTTTTTCTGCATACTCTGAACCACCTGGCCCTCCTGGATATGCACCTGGCCGCCCTCCTGGATATGATCCTGGCCTTCCAGGATATTCCGATCCACTAGTGCCCCGACCTGGTCCCTGAGGGAGTTCTCCTGGTCTCCCTTCGTACTGTCCTGGTCTTCTTCCATACTCTCCCGGCCGCCCGCCATATTCACCTGGCCTTCCTCCATATTCACCTGCTCCACCTGGTCCATAAGGTTGCCGTGTCCCTCCCCCACAAAACTCATCACATGGGTCCTCTACGCCCGTTTGACTTTGAGCTTGTCCCATGCCTTGTATGCCACCTGCAATCATAAAATAGCAGAAACCATTAGTCATCAAATTTCCTCGACGGGAGTCATATATAATTCCTACCTAACACTGTTTCACCTCAACTGAATAGCATTTCAAAGTCCACTATCAACGATTCTCTATGTGTTAATTCAGGTAAGTTCCTCTCCTACCGCTCAATTTCAGCCTGGCACCGCGTCGTCATACATGTAGCAGTTGGACCGGAAAACCTGAATTTATAGCTATTTGCCTATAAGGAGATTTAGGAAAGATCAATTAACTTGTCTATACGTAGGTATTGACTGTCGAGGGTTTCAGAAAGAAAGAAATCCTAGATAATGCACGTGTCGATAGTATGGTAATACTTTAATTTTATCTATTAAGACAGGAGGTTTGTTGAGATATTTTCTTTGTGTTCGTAATAGTATGCAGATAATGATATGACGATAAGGGTTATAGTAAGCCGATTGAAGAGTTCTCGCCTAGGTTGTAGGCAGTTATAGACGACATCTACTTGTCTTTGGTAAAATATATTGATGGAAACTCACTGACGGTGGCTCGAGATACATCAGGACTAGCGATGGCCTCAGCAGTCCCTGCCTTCTCAGATTGGTTGCCTCTGTTGAAAGCGATGTACTGCGTCTGCGTTTGTCCTCTGTACCTCCTCCTGTACGCCGCCTGTCGTTTTTGCCTTCTTGTAGGTAGAAATCTGACAGGTAAACTACCACAAAACTTCTTCAGGGCTTTTTCGAGTTCCGGCGAGACCTGTCACAACGGAGAAAGTAAATATTCAACAACTAAGTATGTTGGCAGTGAACCATCAACACAAGCTTTCACATTGGAGTGTGTGTTAATAGTAATTTGAGAATAGAATATTCGTTACCGAAAAAGGGGGAAAACGTTTTTAAATGCAACTTTGACTCAATTCCTCCAATATGAGTGGAACACAAATTTGGCATAAAATCTGATACAATTGGGTTTCATCCTTCATGTTTTCATTCCACATTTGTTTCCTTTCACGATGGGTTTGAAAAATTTCTTTTGAACTTATTAAGTTATTAAACTTATTTAGTTATCAAAATCATTTACTTACTTAATTAATAAAATTGTTATTTTAACTTATAGCTGTTCGGGCGAAAACATCAAGATTATATCATCATACGAAAAGAAACGGGGTCTTTGGTAGTTATAATTAATTGGGAGTTATAATTAATTGGGAGTTACTGTTTAATTCTGCTCTAATTACAAGTCTTGAGAAAAATTGAGATATTTTACAACCAGGGCCACTCTGTACTATTTTGGTTATGCTGTTGTAGCGGTGTGATACTTACCATAAATAAGTCATCTTTACTTCGACTGTTGGATGATAACGCCTTCACAAAGCACAGTCCGCTTACTTCGTTCCTCTGAACTCGGAAATCCTGGGAACAAAAATGTTGGTGAGTACCTACACTGTATCAACTCCAGAAACTGTGGAACTGATGTATGGCTCACTTTGAATCCAATAATTCAAAATCGGTGGTTTTTGAGGTAAAGGAAAAACGTCTGCCAAGTGAATGTGGCACATAGCTTCCATAGCCCGATTGTGTAGGTAGATGATCCGATGCATTGTAGATAATCTCAATACATCAATCTCTAAGTACCCTGCAGTACCCTACACTATAACCTGCTGGGGATTCTACACATTAACCCGTACTATCTCTGAATATTGTTAAAAAATGTCTGCCAATCGGGTGTGGCACATAGCTTCCCTTAGCCCGATTGTGTAGGTAGATGATCCGATGCATTGTAGATAATCTCAAAACATCAATCTCTAAGTACTCTGCAGTACCCTACACGTTAACCTGCTGGGAACCCTACACATTAACCCGTACTATCTCTGAATGTTGTTAAAAAACGTCTGCCAAGTGGGTTTGGCACTACATAACCCGATTATATAGATGATCCGATGCGTAGTAGTTAATCTCAAAACATCCACTACCCTCATAGGGGACCACCTACACGCCAATCAGAACAATCCTGAGAAATTTCATCGAAATCAGATGGGAAATGTAGAAGATATGGCTGTTACAAGGAATTCACGTTTGCGCTTGCGCAGCAACTACTATTCGCTATTATCAGTCTGGGACAATGATTTTCATAGGGGACCATCTACAACCGAATTCGCAGATTCCCCGAAAATATCATCGAAATCGGATGAGAAATGTAGAAATATGGCTGTTAAAAGGAATTCACGTTTGCGCATGCGCAGCAACTTCTATTCGTCTGGGGGTGATGATTTTCATAGGAGACTTTCTACACGCCTATTCAAACAATCCTAGAAAATTTCATCAAATTCGGATGAAAAATGTAAGTGTAATGCTGTTACAAGGATTTTACGTTTGCGCATGCGCAGCAACTACTATTCGCTATTATCAGTCTGGGACAATGATTTTCATAGGGGACCATCTACAACCGAATTCGCAGATTCCCCGAAAATTTCATCGAAATCTGATAGATAATGTGGAAGTTATGGCTGTGGCAAATATTTCACGTTTGCGCATGCGCAGCGGCTGCTATCAGTCCGGGGGTAATGATTTTCATAGGAGGCCAATCCGCACAATCAACTATTTCATGTTGAAAACAATGAAGGTGAAAACTAGTATCTGATGTGGACTTTCCTCATCCCGAGATTATCTTAGCTCTATGTGATCTTAGCAATCGTGATTTCGTAAAAAAGAAGATCATGACTCATAAGAAGTTATACCTGAACGATTCCTTCCTGAACTTGCCCATAAAATTTCTTTCTCCTTGCACATTAAAATTGTCGTGTGCCCTAAATCACATTTGCATAGATGTGAATTTCGAATTCAAATTTTGGACTTGTGAAAGAGGTTTATGAGCTCCCAATGCGCTTTTTGCCTTTTGGGAGACGACCAAGATCCATGTTAAAAATTTCTAGAAATTAGGAAAACCTTTCATCATTTAATAATGATTAACAAGAGGAGATTAACAATCATTGTTTTTCCGACCGTCACGTCACGGCGAATTGTATCGCATCTTCGGGACCGATCGTCACGTCACGACTCAAGAAAGCGTTACCATGTTTTTCTTGTAACACACAAAGTGAATGATACTGCCTTCAGCCAATGATAATGACTTGAATGGCATACAAAATAATCATTATTAAATTACTGTAGAACTGTAAGTCTACCATCCGTTTTTTTTGTAACGAAATCAGCGTTCCAGCACACATTTTTCTTCCCTAAATTCGATTGTGATTTTCTCTTTACTATACCGCTGAAAAGCTTATTAAAAGTTAAAGTTTTTAAGTGATCTTTTCAATGTTTTTTTTTGATATGCTGTAGGACCAGTGATCAAAATGTTGATATATGGCTAGTTTTAGGCAAAAAGTCAAAGAGAATCGGACAAGCGTCAACAGGAACGTTTTTGTTGCTTTGAGAAGCACATACAACTCCAAGCGTTTGGACATATTATCACCAGTCACCCTTTATACTGTCTAAAGTCGATATCCTTAAATCATAATATTTTATTGTGGAACTGCTGATGCTCGGTATTTCGATGCTTACCTTCTATTACATGTTGAAATTTATTTGGAAAATCACCAGGTAATTATTTGACCATATTAAGACCTTGTAATTGAGACCAAATTACTATCTAAGGCGTAATTATCTAGTTTTCAGTTCACTTAGAAAATACGTTCCGATCATGATCACAATCTTAGTTGTTCACGTTTACCTGCAGATCCCTCCAGTTCTTTCCTCGCATCTTCCCATCGTTCGCTTGTGGCCTCTGAAAAAGATTCACATTTTCATCATGTCTCGATGGAATACTCACATCTTATTAGCTCAGTCATGATATTCTAGTGTTTATGCGACCGAACAGAGGAACCAGGGCACGCAACGAATTTTTGGTTCACATCGTTTGACCCCCGTAAATAGAATTGAGGCAACCCGCCGCAATCGAAATGACATTGACCCCTTTGCTAAGAGAGAAAAGGGAACCCAAAAAACCATAAATACCTTCACAAAGACAATAAGATAAGGGTTTGTGAAAAAATAGAATAGAATTTGAAAACTTTTATCATACCAACCAATTTTGATACATTTAAAGGATCAATATTTCGTAAATTAGAAGTTGGCAATTTCTGAAAAAAATCTAAAATTGTTTTGGTACATAATTTTTGAGGGATCAGAGGGAAGTTAGGAAATTTCGAGGACATAAATATACGGAATTCCCGCAAAATGACGCATAACAATAATAATGGGTAGTTGGGGTCAATCGAAAATAATTCTGTCGAGTTGAATTGATTTATTATTTGAGGAAAATCCTGAGTGAAGAATTTAACTGGGACACGAAAATGGAAGTTACAATAAAGTTGGACTTCTTTCTGTTCGTGATAATTTGGTATTTTGGTATTTGTTTTGCTCGAAATTGTAAAATTACTAAAGTCTATGGTATGGAGGAGACAAAATTTTGCTTGACTATTCCAAAAATTAAACCGACCCCCACTTCCATTTATTTTGTAGCAAGTACCTGATAAATTCAATTCTTTGGTAACAAATTTCCCTGCTAAATAACCAAATATCCACCTTGCACTTTAGACCTAACATTTGGTCTTATATTATTGAAAAAACATCCCTTTGGTGCAGAATGAATGGATGAGCGAATTTTCATCTAAACATTTTCATCAATTTCTACCCTCAGTTTTGAACTGTGATTTTTTTTCATATCGTAAAGTCATTTTTATACAAAATTGGATGCTTATTTAGAATATTTCATTTATTATTAGTTTGTCGAAATTGTAAAATCATAGTAAGGAGGATCCAGTGCTGATTTTTGCTTGACTTTCAAAAATTCGACCGACTCCCACTTCCATCTGATTTGTGGTAAGTACCTCATAAATGCAATTCTTTGGCAACAAAACATTCAGCTAAATTTCCCTGCTAAATAACCAAATATCCAGCTTGCACTTTAGACCTAACATTTGGTCTTATATCATTGAAAAAACATCCCATTGGTGCAGAATGAATGGATGAGGGAATTCTCATCTAAATATTTTCATCAATTTCTACCCTCAGTTTTGAACTGTGATAATTTTTTTTTCAAATCGTAAAGTCATTTTTATACAAAATTGGATGCTTATTTAGAATATTCCATTTATTTTTAGTATGTCGAAATAGTAAAATCACAATATGGGTTTAGTATGGAGGAGCCAGTGCTGATTTTTGCTTGACTTCCAAAAATTCAACCGACTCACACTTCCATCTGATTTGTGGTAAATGCAATTCTTGGCAACAAAACATTCAGCTAAATATCCCTGCTAAATAACCGAATATCAAGCTTGCACTTCTTTAGACTTAATATTTGGTCTTGTATCGTTCAAAAAACATCCCATTGGTGCAGAAGAATGGATGAGCAAATTCTCATCTAAACATACATTTTCATCGATTTCTATCCGTTTTGAACTATGACAATTTTTTTTCATTTCGCAGTCATTTTAAAAAAATTGCATGCATATTTAGAATATTCCGTTAATTATTAGTATGTAGAAGTAGGAGCTCGAAATTGTAAAATCACAATAAGGGTATAGTAAAGGAGCTAGTACTGATTTTTGCTTGACTTTCAATAATTCAACTGACTCCCACTTCCATCTGGTTTGTGGTAAGTACTTCATAAATGCAATTCTTTGGTAACAAAACAATCAGCTAAATTTCCCTGCTACGTAACCAAATATCCACCTTGCACTTCAGGATTAAAATTTGGTCTAATATCATTCAAATACAGCCCTTTGGTGCAGAATGGAATTTAGATGAGCGAATTCTCATCTAAATATTTTCATCAATTTCTCTCCATTTTGGTTTATTATTTTCAATAATGAACCTTTGGAACCGACCAAGAAAAACAATTTTGTAACCCCCCTCTCCTCAAAATTTGTTGGTTTACGTTTCAAGGTACTAGAATCCAAAAATCAAATAAAAATTTGGCTGTCCGTCCGTCGTACGCTGCACTTTCCTCAGTTAGCATTGACCGATTTCGATGAAATTTGTAATGTGAGGTCCGTTTGGGGTCTTGTGCCCCGAAACTTTTGATTGATGTACGTCAATACGCCCTAACTCAAATAATTTTGATATAAAGGTATTGTTTTTCCATCAATTTAAGATAGTATTGAATTTTTAGAATTTTTTGAGACCACGCGGAGCCCTGTAGGACAAACCGTTCGCACCTCACGAGAACTTGAGGGTTGGACTTAGATAAATCAGAAACACGAGTGTGAATCGCAAAATAGGCCTAATCTCCATTTAAATTTTAGCTGACCGAAATGCGATTGATGTTTTTCTTCATGTTGGTTGGTGGTAACAACGGCAAAGTCGTGTTCTTTACAGAAGAGTGATCTAAATAGAAAAATAATAAACCCTAGTGTAATAATTTGCAGCGTATTGAACGGTGATATATATTTTTTTCATTTCGTAAAGTTATTTCTATAAAAAAATTGCATGCTTATTTCGAATATACTATTCATTATTAGTACCTAAGTTTGTATTTGTGTTGTATTTTTTCTTTATTATTAGCATTTATTATCAATAGTATCATTATTAGTTATTATCTTCCTCGTAAAACACGTATTTTGAACATTGGACGTCCTAGAGTTGTCCAAAAATTCTTACCAACGAACTCATACTTGATTTTGCTGTTATAAACATTCGGGCTCAATTTGGGGTTTGTTTAAATAAGAAAGTAGTGTAGGTTATCGTCTGAAATGACACATAAATAATATACGTTTTTCGGTTCCCTATTCGATCGCTTTTAATTTGGGGTCACTAAGACGCCATTTGTAATGTCATTACCTTAGCGACCCCTAATTCGCCCACATGACAAGATAAGTCAACAAATCCATTGCTCACCTCGAATGGAGCGACGCGGCTGAAAGCTCCCAGAAGGAGGAGAGCAGCCCAGTGCCTCATGACCGCCACGCTGTCATCTAAGCTGTGCTTCTTGTCGATCCTTGTCGATGCGAACACTCCAAGATAGAATTGGGTCAACTCCCTCTACCTCCTCCGTCGAATATCCATCGAAGGGCTGTTCTCTACCATTTAAGACTAGAAACCCCCGACTGAAAACACTTGAATGAGACCAGAGCTACCTGCGAAAATACCCCAGCTGATTTTCCGTTAAAATAAACCTGACTGTAGATTTTCTACTAAATGAGCAAAAAATCATAACTTATGGACCAAATTAGCTAAGCTTTCTGTACCATGCTAATTCCATATCTGTATGTGATCATATCCTTGTTTTCTACTCGAAATCATCTGTATAAACGTCTGCAAAATGGGTGTGGCACATAGCTTCCTTGTATTCATAACCCGATTGTATAGATGATCCGATGCATAGTAGTTAATCTCAAAACATGAATCTCTAAGTACCTTCCACTACCCTCATAGGCGACCATCTACACGCCACTCTGAACAACCCTGAGAAATTTCGACGAAATGGGGTGGAAAATGTAGGAGTTATGGCTGTTACAAGGAATTGACGTTTGCGCATACGCAGTAGTCAATCATTAGTCTGGGGACAATGATTTTCATAGGGGACCATCTACAATCAAATTCGCATATTCCCTGAAAATTTCATCGAAATTTCATCGAAATCGGCTGTTACAAGGAATTCACGTTTGCACATGCTCTATTCGTCTGGAGATGATGATTTTCATAGGGGACACGCCAAGCCGAACAATCCTAGAAAATTTAATCAAATTCAGTGTTTTTTAATTTTAATCAAATCAATGAGTGTTTTGGCTTTTACGAGGATTTGACGTTTGCGCATGCGCAGAGGCTACTGTCAATATTGAGGCCTCGACTTTCATAGGGGACCATCTACCAAACCAATCCGCATAATTCCTCAAAATTTCATTGAAATCGGATGGAAAATGTGGAAGTTATGGCTGTTACAAGGAATTCATGTTTGCGCATGCGCAGCGGCTACTATCAGTCCGGGGGTGGTGAGTTTTATAGGGGACCATCTACACGCCAACCCGCACAATCTCTGAAAATTTCATCGAAATCTGATGAGATTTGTAGAAGTTATGGCTGTGGCAAGGATTTCATTACAGACACACAGACACGGAACCAAAATCGTTCAGGAAGGTCTGAAACGAAAAACGCGAGTGGAAATTTCGATTTTGGAGAACTATTTTTCTTCAACCTTGAAAAGTGAAAACAAAGCTTCCTCTACCTTGGTAGACTTGGAAGCAAAATTACTTTGACTGATCATAAAAACTCAAAACATTAAAATTGGGGTTTATTGAGGTTGTGCTGGATTTATTGCTAAACTTCAAGAAGTGGAAGAGTCTTCTTATACACTAAACTTACTACTGTCCTTACAGATCACTAACCTGACAGGATCAAAGAATTCGTAGTAAGATGAAATGTGTATTTTCCTTTCCATCACGAATTGATGAGGCAATAAAACTAAATTCCTAAGATATATTTTGTTATAGCAAATAATGTAGATTGACCCAACAAAACGGACTATGTCAATTGATTGGAGTCAACTGGAAATTTACCACCTTCTTCTCCGAGCTTTCGGTAAATTTATTACCTTCTTCAGGGCTCGAAGGTTGTTTATTTAGTGAAACCACCAAACGTCTATGTGTAAAGAGAAGGTGGAGACGCCACCATATTATAGAAGATAAATTTATGGTAAAATGAAAAAAAAAAGAATTAAAAACGCCAGCTTTCTAGTACAGAACAATGTAAAAAAACGACTCCAGCTCACAGAGAATTTTTTTTTTCAATCATTTGATTCTGTGGGCTGGAGCCGTTGTGTTTTTGTTGTTACACTGTTCTGTACTAAAAAGCCGGTTCTAAATTAAATTTTTTCAAATTTTCTAAATTTTTTTTTAATTAAATTTTTTTGGTGGTTTACTATAAACCACCTAATTAATAAACCACCTTCGAGCCCCTGAAGAAGGTAGTAAATTTACCTAAAGCTCGGCGAAGAAGGTGGTATATTTCCTGTTGACCCCATCCCGATCAATTTACATAATTATTTTGTTAGTTTAGAGACATTTAGAGAATTTAGTTGACAAACCGTGCGTATCTCAATCGTTTTAGTGAGGGGTACGTAGAAGTACGTGTAAGATATCAGTGCATATTCCGAACCATCATGTACAAGTTTCTATTCAATTCAAATCCTCCTCCTGGAAAAATAACTAGTAACAACCCATCATGTCTAAGAATATCACCCAATGTTTTTACGTTTTCATCACCTACTGGTTTTGGTTTATTATTTTCAATAATTAACCTTTGGAATCGACCTAGAAAACAAATTTTTTAACCTCCCCTCAAAATTTGTTGGTTTACGTTTCAAGGTACGTAGAATACAAAATCGAATAAAAATTTGGCCGTCCGTCCGCCCTACGCGCCACTTTCCCCATTAGCATTGACCGATTTTGATGAAATTTGGTAAGTAGGCTCCATTTGGGGTCTAGTTGTGCCTCGAAGCTTTTGGTTGATGTAGATCACTTCTAAGGGTTGAAATTTTGAAAAAGCCCTAACTCAAAAAATGTTGTTAGAATTTTTTGAGACCACCCGGAGCCCTGCAGGACAAACTGGCTCCCTACGAGAACTTAATCAGAAACACGAGTGTGAATCGCAAAAGAGGCCTAATCTCCGTTCAAATTTTAGTTGACCGAAATGGGATCGCTGTAGGTACGTGGTAGGCAGATGGTGACAGTAGCTAAGCCGAGTTCTTTGCAGACGAGTGATCTACATCGAAAAATAATAAACCTTTGTGTAATAATTTGCAGAGTTTTTTAGAGTCATACTGACAAACCGTCCTCTTTTTAGTGAAGGGTACGTAGAAGTACGTGTAAGAGATCAGTGCATATTCCGAACCATGTACAAGATTCAATTCAATTCAATTCAAATCATTTTTTTGGTTTTAGGGCTTAGCCTTATACAAAGAGTAGACCTTACTCCTGGAAAAAACCATTAGTAACAACCCACTTTGTCACCCAATTTTGTTTTTTACGTTTTCATCACCTACTGGTTTTTTACCCGATACTTGAATAAATGATTGAAAGGCATTACGAAAAAGGCCAAATTGACTAAAGTATTCGAGTGTTTCAAAAATTTGTTCAGCCCACCCGACGAGTATACTTAACGCTAATAAATTTTAAGCATTAGAAAGACCACAATTTTTTTAGGTAACCAAAATCCACAGTTTATTGAACTACGATATTGAAAAACACTAACCGAAATTAATCTTCCACGCACTGACCGTATCGAGAGGCTACGAGCGAACTATTGGCGGACAGAGAGGTTTCCTATGCCTACGAAAACGTGATAACTGATAGATGGATTCAGTTATCACACGGAACTGACCTTTGTAGCTTTTACGTCAGATTAATTTCTTTTAGTTTGGAATTTTTCGTTAAAAAGTTCAAAAATGTCCGATATCTTGCTCTTACAGCAAATGTTATTTGCGAGGTTTTTTTTTAAATAAGAGAATTTGTCAATTCTTCTACTTGTACACTTGTGCACCTGATCTGTACAGGTAAACCGATACGAATTACTGACGAAACTGCCTTCCAGTTACTGCACTCCGGAAAAAAATTTTTTTTTTGTAAATTTATTGATAAATTCCGAGAAGGGGAAAAATTGATGTGCGGGTGCATAGTTCTTGTGATTCTCTTGTTTACACCGCAAACCGCAAGACGGAGAGAGAGAGAGAACGATTTTTTATTTCAATCGTAAAATTGTACAATGAAATCGTCAAATCTTACATTTCATGAATTTCGTATTCATGCAGGACCAGAATTTTTTTTTACTTTCCAAATAATTTTAATTAAACAGTTTAATAGATTGTGAATTTGTTGCCACATGCGCCACTTCCAGCTGGCTACGGCTCATGAAGACATGCAGCCATTCATATCCTATTACTAAAACATATAAGCCTTTTTTGCAGGTGGGTATACCCAAGTCAACAATGATAAAAAACAACAACTTGAACATGAAATAAATAGAACACACAGAAGACAAACGTTAGAGTACTTTTGGTTTATTATTTTCAATAATGAACCTTTGGAATCGACCAAGAAATTTTTTTTTTAAACCCCCCCAAATTTGTTGATTTACATTTCAAGGTACGTGAATCCAAAATCGAATAAAATTTGGCCGTCCGTCCGCCGTATCGCCGGCACTTTACCCAGCATTGACCGATTTTGATGAAATTTGGTATGTAGGCTCTATTTGGGGTCTAGTTGTGCCCCGAAGATTTTGGTTGATGTAGTCACTTCTAAGGGTTGAAAAATGAATTTTGAAAACGCCCTAACTCAAACAATTTTGATATAAGGTATTGTTTTTCCATCAATATAAGATAGTATAAAATTTTTAGAATTGTTTGAGACCACGCGGAGTCTTGTAGGACAAACCGTTCGTTCCCTACGAGATTTAAGGAGTGTTTATCTTAAGGAGAATTTAAGAGTGTGAATCGCAAAAGAGGCCTAATCTCCGTTCAAATGTTAGCTGACCGAAATGCGATCGATGTTTTTCTTCAAGGTGGTTGGTGGTAACAATGGCAAAGCCGAGTTCTTTGCAGACTAGTGATCTATATAGTAAAATAATAAACCTTTCTGTAATAATTTGTAGCGTTTTAATAATTTTTCCCTCTGTTATTTTACACACGTACTAAAAATACATTTGACAACATAATAATATATTATAGGACCTGAAATTTATGATTCACCTTTATCAGTAGTAATAAAATCTTCAAAAGAATAAAAACATTTTTTCATAAAAAAACTCTTAACTCTAAATCGAAATTTTCAATCGAAAGATTGGTTCAATATTAGCCACGCGATTGGGTAAACTTGAAATACGTAATCCAAGTTTTCATGAAGTCCTAATCTTTTTTATCAGCAAAGATGCAATTCTTATTAATTGACTGGATCTCGTTCCTAAGAAACCAATGCCATTGAACTAATAATGTGCGTTGATTGTGTGAAATGAGCATACGTTCATTTCCAATAACTATATTACATAGGTACAACATCCAATAAACAATGTATCCGACTCAATAAGTTGAGCCTACTGATGGCAAATCTAGGGGGCCCATAGGAAAGAGGCAATTATGCTGTATCGAGCAGAAGTGTGGGCAGACACCCTTAGGTACCAAAAGTCAGGGCACGTATGGAAGCTGTAGGGGAGAGGAGCTCTGAGAATCTGTATCGCATTTAGAACTGTCTCAGGTCCAGCATCACAAGTGATAGCGGGAACTATTCCAATATACCACCAGGCACTGGAGCGAAAAGGATAAGAATGAGGAAGGCAGAGGCAATATCCATAATAAAAGGAAGGAGAGGCGGGAGGAGACCGTAGATGGCAAGCAGACCTTGTCTGTGAAACTCGTGGAAGGTGATAGCCCTCATAATGGACGATGTAAAGGCTTGGTTGGAGAGAAAACACGGTGAGGTGAACTATCACCTGACTCAATTCCTCTCAGGGCATGGATACTTCCGCTCCTTCTTAGTAAAGATCGGGAAGCCACTGACCCAGAGTGCAGATACTGTGGGATAGAAGAGGATGATGTCTGCAACACCTTCTGCACATGCCCACAATGCGAG
>CM019170.2:27799510-27821678 GCA_009739505.2 Apolygus lucorum
CTGCCACTCCTTCTGCACATGCCCACAATGGGAGAGTATGAGGAGGAGTGCGGAGGATGCCATCGGAACGTTGCGTCCACAGACTATCATACATGAGATGATTAAGAACAAGTCGAGCTGGGACGCAATGGCAGTATTTGTCACACCAGTCCTCAAAGCAAAAAAGCTGGATGGAAGATGGGAGAAAGACGATGAGGAATAGAATTGAAGGAGAGACCAAAAGTAGGAGCAGCCTTTTGGCACAAAAAAGTGCTCACCCTGAGGTAATACTGTACAAGTGGTTCCGGGGTGAGTCCTGAGCAGAGGGAGTGGGATTTTAGTTGGTAGGCCCAATGCTGGGGAGTCCAATACTGTTGGGGTGAACTTCCCCTTCGCTCTTAAAGAGTTTCCCCTCTCCCGCAACAAAAAAAAATCTTTTTTTCAGATCTCGTTCCTGAAAAACTTATGCCATTGAGCTAATAATGTGCGTTGATTGTGTGAAATGAGCATACGTTCATTTCCAATATCTATATTACATAGGTACAACATCCAATAAACAATGTATCAGGGTGAATCGTTGATATTTTCCCCAATTTTAGTGTCCCAATATACTAGGGTCATCCAGTAAGTTTACAACTTTTTTTGAAAAGAGCCCAACTTAATTTATTGTGAAATTTCTCTCTTAGAGGGCAAAACAATAGATCATGGATATGTCCATTGTTTCTATGAACAAACAGATTTTTTTTTCTAAAAAAAAACTGATTGATAAGTCCGGCCTTAGGTTCTCGTAGGGAGTGAACGGTTTGTCCTACAGAGCTCCAAGTGGTCTAAAAAAATGCTAAAAATTCAATACTATTTAATATTGGTGAAAAAAGATACCTTTATTTCGAGTTTTCGAGCTAGGGCACTCTTGAAAATTTCAACCCTTAATTTTTACTCCTTAGAAGTGACTGATAGCAGTCAAAAGCTTCGGGGCACAACTAGACCCCAAATGGAGCCCATATATACATTAGCTACATATATACATAGGTACCACAGTATACAGTATATACATACAGTATATACAGGTACCAAAAGTATATAAATACAGTATATACATAGGTAACAAATTTCATCAAAATCGGTCTATGCTAACTGGGGAAAGTGCCGCGTACGGCGGACGGACAGCCAAATTTTTATTCGATTTTCGGATTTTACGTCCCTTTAAACGTAAACCATCAAATTTTGAGGGGGTTAATTTTTTTTCTCGGTCGTGTCCTAAGGTTCATTATTGAAAATAATAAACCAAAATCGCATGCAGTTTTTTGGTTGCGGACCTGTGTTATTTGTGAGTGCGTAGAAGTTCCTATGCGTCCGATGGCGACGTTATTAGTTATTAGTAGGGCTGGGATTCGAGCATATTTGCATATTATTTTCCTGAATAGTGAACTTTTGGTGGTATTTTCACCTCTCTGGGACATAGAACATAATTTCAACATAATTTAAATTTATCGAGCATATAAATGCATAAAACCACGGTTTTCAGAATAGAAGCATGTAAATGCATATTCTTGTGGTTTTCGTCTAAATAGTTTGTTTTTCTTCGAATTCTCCCTAATTCGGGCCCTGACCATCCATAAGGTTCGAAAACAGGAATGTCTAAAGGTTGTAATCTTTATTGAGGTCATTTCCACACCCTAATTGACTTCTTCCGGATTAGAGTGCGACTCGTCAGATAAGCTGTCAAAGCCCCAAGCAAGAACTTTGAAGGAGGTTGTAAGGGATTTTAGAGGTGTGCCTATTTTGGGAACCAATTTGTTTAGGTGGCTTTTCCCATGAAGTGGGGGAAGATTCGATTCTAGTGATGGTATAAATGTGGAAGGTCAAGTCAAGTTTCTGCTTTCTACTCTCAGTTCGTAATCGTTTCCGTACCTATCTATCGAGTTCTTGTGATTTCCAAGTCCGCGATGCCTAAAGTTAAGGAACCTTTGAGTGTTTTACTCCGAAGATGTGCGAAGGAAGGCCCTGATTCTAATAACTTATTAGTGAACATGTAGGGCTCGACTTGCCCACATCGAGAAAATTTGATCAAAATCGGCTACAAAATCGTTCAAAAAGCTCAAAAATCCGAGTAAGAATTTTAATTTTTGAGGACCTTTTCGCGCGATTACGAAATTTGCCTACCTTTGGTAGTGACGTCCAAAATATTGGAAATTAAGAGGACAAGTCTTGATGTTCATAATGGACATTTGTGCTCCCATGCCAAAGGGACATTTCTCTCGGTATTTCTTATGGTGTTTATTGATTAGAGGTTTAACAATAAGGAATTTACAGCACACTTCCCTCTTCCTTCCTTCGTATGTTGGCAGAAAACTATTCTGTTGATAGCTGCCAGGTTCTACCACCCACGGCAATATTTATGACCGATTGAGGGGAGCCGCCATTCATGCCTTGCTATCTCAGAGCTCGGAATCTCGGATGAGCTAGAAAAACGCACTACACGCCTCAACCCCAACTGATACGTCAGTGATAGTTGACAGTGTGCAGGATTTTTCGCTCGTTCTAAAACCGAGAGGCGGAATAAGAGCGAGCCGTGGTGTTATAAATAGGGAGCAATTAGTCCCGACCACATAAAAAAGAAATTGATGGACTCCACCAGCTTGGAGAGCGCATCTCCGCTATTTGGGTTAGGACATTATCCTCAAGGCCTCAACACAGATACTCTGGTCTGATCTGATGCCGCTGAGATACAGGCCTACGCCACACTGTGGGGCACTTGACCGAAAAAATGACAAAAGATTAAAATTGGGATAACTGTCAGGATTGTCTTTGTTTAGCGATCCTTGCAGTCCGAGGGGTATCCTTCTGGATAGGAACAACGTTATTTCCCAACCAGAAAGCGATTAAATAGCAATAAATGCAGCAAACTTGAAAAAGTGCAGCAACTTGAAAAAGATTCCCACAGTTTCATTGTTCTGAGCATATTTCCTCAGGGTGTTATATCACCATTACCCTGAAACCAAATACCATTTTGGAATACCCAACTCACAAATTTAATTGAAGGCCACAGGGAGAGAAGGGGGAATGTCACTTTTTCCGAAAATGAGTTAAGGTTGGCAATAAACTCTCCCAAAGTTGTAGTCTCTTAATATGAGATCAAAATGGGAAAAAATGAGGGGGATCTTAAGTCCAACCCTTAAGTCCTTGTAGGGAGCAAACGGTTTGTCCTACAGGGCTCCACTTGGTCTCTAAAAATTCAATACTATCTTAAACTGATGGAAAAACAGTACCTTTATATGAAGTACTTACGTAGAACGCGTGCGAAAACGCGAATGGAAATTTCGATTTTGGAGAGCTTTTTTTTCAACCTTGAAAAGTGAAAACAAAGCTTTCGCTACCTTGGGAGACTCGGAAGTAATGTACAAGAAATATAGTCTAGTTTGGTCATTAAAAACCTCCAGATATAGAATATGAATATGGACTCTTAAAATCTTCAAAACATACCCTGTGCATACAGTATGTTGGTATGGTATACTAAAAGTCGAAAAAACAACAATAGCCGTGTGGGTACTCTATGAGTTCGTGGAGACGAGTAGAACATGAATATGGACTCCTAACATCTTCAAAGCATACCCAGTGCATACTGTATGTTGGTATGATAGGTATTGTGACGACTCACGACTCAGGACAGGTTTTTCATACAGTTTACTTCAACAATTCGACTTGACAATTTCTCTCTCCAACGTCTCATCTACAAGCCCAAGTTCCTCAGAAGCATCGGTAGCTGTCAGGGCACCGGCCTCTGCTCCCATTTTACCTAGGAGTTGTTTTCCCAACTAGCCACTAGGTAAATGCGCCGCCTCCCGCCGGTCTGCAATATTCGCGCCGAGGTCCACGGCTAGAGCCAACTGTTATACTCTCCTTCCATCAATGAGCAGTAATGCGCCGGGAAGCCAGTGTATGGTAAATCTCCTGCATCCTTGTTGAGTAGGGATCAATAGAAACAACAAGCCATCGAGAAGTCCATCACCTTCACTCGACAACACGCTGACATAACAGCTATACTACTCGTAAAAATCGAAAACAATACACTTTTTGGTACCTACTCTATGAGTTTGGGTTGACAAGAAGAGTACCTATTTTTTTACGTTTAAAAAATATTCCACCTAAGAGGTTGATTGTATAATTTTAACGATTCGTACTTCGAGTATGTGCACACCCTTTAGGCTGACTACTCTATCACTCAACTAATATTAGTTTTCCTTAACCAAAGCTTTGAAGATTTATTTGAAATCTCGCTCATTAACTCATGCTGTAGGTATGAATGGACTTTTTACGTTAAACTCAGAAGGCTCATCGTAACTACAATGTTTAACCCTAATTGGACCATGGTGTCACTAGCGTCACCGAAAACATCTTAGGAATTCCACAGTTGTCCCAAGGTGTCCCCAGATTAACTAGATTTAAATTGCAATTTAAAAATGAATGCATTTTTTTAAGTTATTAAAAATCAAAATCTTACAAATTTTAGAAAATTGTTTCATCGATTTCTTTGGACATTTTTGTTATAACTCTGTGACTTCCAATAACCCACAAAAAATTTTGCTGTTCATTAAATTTAATGCGGTTTAATTTTGGTTATTCCGGTGACACCTTTGGGCAGCTGTGGAGTTGTTGAGAGTTTTCGGTGACTCTAGTGATACCATGGTCCAATTAGGGTTAAGGACCAGCGTAACATATTCTATAAGATCACTGAGTATCTTCTGTACGTGGAGACAAAGAGTAAAAGGAAACGTTCTTTTCACTTCATAAAGTTCGTAATTTTATTTTTATAAAAGTTTTTATTTCACAAATTCGTAAAAATATAGACAAAAATTAAATTAAATTATATCAAACACATAGTTTTATCGACATTGTACAAAGAAATTGATTCAACTATACAAACACATACAAATGATTAAACAAATATCCGTACATTATCATACGAGTAACAACTCCTCAATGCAGTTTGGAGCAGAGAACTTCCCCATGTAACATGTCAGGTACTAATATTGCTCAATAATGCTAATGGTTGCAGGATTGAAATCTTTCAGGAACAAAAACTTTGAAAAAGAGCCTAGGTTTCTGAAGTTTTTACGAAAAGCTAACCTTGAAAAAGTTGAAGTTTGAAAGCAGAGTGATCAATCCTCACTTTCCATGGTTTTATCTGAGGAAAAACAAGAATTTTTCACTGCGAAATGTCTACATTTTAAGAACGTGAGTAAAGTTGATTGCTCTTCTCTGCTCGGAGGCAACTGTCGTTCAAACATGATTACTGTCTTCTGTTAAAATAATGTCAGCTATCGAGTACCTACCTTTTCTAGAATAGATTAGTGAAGTCAATCTAGGTACGTAAAATAGGTGAGGCCAGAGGTGGGCGAATTCTTATTCATAAATACTGTGAGCTCCCGCTCTCTGGGCAAAATTCCCAGTGAAAAGGAGCTGGGCACCTCTAGCCCCCTTCGGTCAGTCTCGTAGGTGACGTCAGAGCTCAGGTGGAGGAAAACAACAGCCGACGCCGAATGCCACCCCGCGCGTCCCTCCCCCCTCGGCTGGGAGGGACCCAACAGTCTCTCCCCCACTCTACCAGCCGTCCCCACCAACACCATCAGGCGGGGCGGAGGGGGGAGGACCCACCTGAGCTCCCCGCCGACGCGGAGACGTCACTTCCCATCCAAGAGCGCTCAAAACCAGTAGACAGTGAGTTCACCCCATCACTGGTGAATATTCCTCCCGTACCCCCCCCCCCCCCCCTCAGTCGCCACGATCGTCACGAGCCCAGTCCAGCGAATTGCCACGACGTCCGACATCTCGCCACACTGCACCGTGAGGTTACCTTCGGGCCCGAACCGTGAGTGATAAACATACTACATAAATTTATTGGCCAATGATTTATGAAACTGTGCTTAGAGTAAGAGAGTAAAACGAACATTGCTAGAACAGTATAAACATTGAACATTGAGAGAGTAATAACAGACATATTTGAGACATTGAAATTAGTAGAGTCAAACATTATATTATTAAACGTATCTGAACCTATGGAAATGAACCTTGCTTGAACACTGATTATTGAAACTGGATTACGATTATTGTATTGACGAAAAGGATATCAAATTTCTACTTGTATTTCAAAAGTACTTGTTTTCAAAGCCTTCTGCTCATCGCCACACTCCGTGGAATTCCTAAAACTGTTCCTATTCTTGAATAAACCCTACCTGCTAGTTGTAATCTTGTAGTTTTCCTTTCGAGTATACCTGGTTTCAGAAAAGGTACGAGGAAAGTGCAACGACACACCTCGATTGGTTACTAGGTCCCTTCAGGACAAACCGTCAGCCCATCAGTCAAGGACACACTTGTGTACCTATTGTTTCTTCTTTTGCCCTTCAGGCTTTCAATCTTGCAGTACGACGATCGCCACGAAGTCGCCGACGTCACCACGCTAGTCGCCACAGGTAAATACATTTCGCTACCATTCTAAATTTTAAAGTGTTTCGATATCTTTGTTTTCAGCTATTCTAAATTTCAAATCAAACCCCCCGAACTCGTGTGCAAAAGTTTGGTGCTCGTGTTCGCTGATCATAATCGACGAACACGACCCCCAAACGCCCTTAACCGCTTGTTGGCTCCCAGTAAATTCAGCTGCCATCAAGCGTGGGGCCGAAAGGCTTACAATACGATTATGAATACAAATCATATCTGCGACTTTATGATTTTGAATACAAATACAGTTATGAATACGAATACAGGTATGAATATGAATATGAATACGAATACAATCGTATTCACACTTTGAATACGATTTTCCCCCGTATTCGTATTTTGAATACGATTTTAAGACTTTTTCTATGATTTCCCCAAAAATCGAATTTTTTTACGATTTTCCCTGAAAATCATACTTTTTTAATGATTTTCTCCGGAACTCTCGACATATTTATAACCTAACATTGTCAAAATAATCAATCAAAATTCGAAACGCTCACAAATTTGTATAGGATTTTTCACGCAGAATCGAATGAGACCAACCCTAGGACGCTACGACCAACCGTATAGAAACTAAGACGACATTTCCGCTGAAAATCGTATTTTTCTTACAATTTGCACTGAAAATCATTAAAAAACTATGATTTATACCTCAATTTTGGTCGTATTTATTCCCTAAAATTGCCAAAATAATTAATAAAAATTCGAAACGTGAAAGACGAAATGTCCGGTAAAAATCATAATTTTTTAATGATTTCCAGTGCTAATCGTTTAAAAAATACGATTTTCTGCGGAAATTTCGTCCTACTTTGTATTCGGTTGGTCGTAGCGACCTGGAGTTGGTCTCATTCGATTCAGCGTAAAAAATCCTATAAGAATTGGTGAGAGTTTCGAATTTTTATTAATTATTTTGGCAATATTAGGGAATAAATACGACCAAAATTGCGGTAAAAATAATAATTTTTTATGATTTTCAGGGCAAATTGTAAGAAAAATAAGATTTTCAGCGGAAATGTCGTCGTAGTTTCTATACGGTTGGTCGTAGCGACCTGGGGTTGGTCTCATTCGATTCTGCGTGAAAAATCCTATAAGAATTTGTAAGTGTTTCGAATTTCTATTGATTATTTTACAATGTTAGGTTATAAATATGTTGAGAGTTCCGGAGAAAATCATTGAAAAAAAGTATAATACGACTGTATTCGTATTAATAGTCATAAAGTCGCAGATATGATTTGTATTCATAATCGTATTTATGAATAAGAATTCGCCCATCTCTGGGTGAGGCACTGCGCCATGTCATCACCTCCAATTACAATATAGGATTTATTGTAGCCACGAACAGCCCTTGTACAATGGTTTATGATTCCTCTGCCTCATCCGTTTTCGCTCTTCCTGTTTCTTTTTAGAAGAGACAAAAGAAATAATTCTTCCTTCTAACTCTCATCTCTTCTTATTTACATCTACTCGTTCTCATTAACTTGCATCGGTCTAGCTGTACGTGCCTGTTTCCCTTATTCTCGACCCCAACTGTTACACTTATCCTTCTCAATCACCTCCAATTCCAGTATTCCTCAAGCTCGCAAAGTTTCTGTGTTACCGTTCAGTCATCAAGCGCTCAACACCTCACGAGCGATGTACATGTATGTCACAGGTGTTGAATCGGATCTTCTACCTATAGATTATACAACTATTTGCACTTGCGTCTGTAGCGTGAAACTTTCATCTGATCCACGATTCTCTACCAGAGTCTTCTACATCCACGATTCGTTCACTCTGCTAGCATGAATAATTAGATTCCAGATTGCGTCAAATCTTCGCAAAATTCTGCACCAATTTGTCATCTATTGCAAAGCGACTTATCATTCTTTGACACTTATAGGTCATAACGGAATATTATTAAAGCAATTGCTCGTAGATACTCCGGAAAATTCTTTGCATCACCTCAGATCTCTTTTCTTCGCGCACGACTTCCACTACTACGCCTCTATTCTGATTTCGTTCCGTTTGTCGTTTTCATCTTCTTCCTCCTCCAGGTTATTCCAGCTTTGGAGATCTGTCGAACCGAAAAGAACGTAAATGATGCAGCCGACGATCAAGACTGACCCTGTCTCGATGAAAACCCAAGTCCATTCACCCACAGTCTGTAAAATATAAAAACAAAGAGTTTTATGAATGATGTGTTTTCGAAAAATACAGACATTTCCTGATAATGCTAAAAAAAAAAAAAAAACAAAAGGAAGGGACTGAAAAGGAAAAGGAAGGGGGGACTGAACTCCAAAACGTGGGAAAGAAGGCATTCTGGTGAACGAAGCGATTGGAAGAGGAAGTACGATCCCATCGACCAGAGAAACGTGTTGTGAGTTTTAGGCTCTGAAATTTGCTAAGGAAGTGAGAGGACAAAATTAATTTGTGGTGGAAGTAGTGCACACGGATCAGAGTCAATTCATACGTAATCCCTGCTCCCAGGACTTGACTTTGCCAGTGATTCGGTGACCAGTCTTCTCGAATTCCCCAATAAATAATTCGGGCGCGAGCAATCCGGGCGTATTACGAAATTAGTCGCGAGTGCGGAAAAATTCGGAAGTGCACGACAAAGGCCAGACGGAGACGATTTGTGAGTAATAATTTAAGAACGAGTACTTATACACGGTACCTACCCTCTTGTAAGACCTGGGCTGGTATTGTAATAATTTGTATTGCCGTTTTACCTCTTTTAGTACCTGCTTTAGTACTGCATTTGTTTTCAGTATAGATTCATCTATATCTATTACACGTTTTGACACCTTCTTAGTGCGTGTCTTTGTACTCATTTAGTATAGTCCGTAAGTACCACTGCTGTATGCAGTAGGAATTTCGATTGTAAACTGGGAGTTATAGAGTTAAGTCAGGTCAGGTTCGAGTAGAGGTTGATATTTCTGGGGAAGTGTTGTGGGCACACTATACAGTTGGTTCTTAAATCGCCCCGCTGTTTTGTTCCAAGGGCTAACAAAAATTTAGAAAAAGTTGTCTGTTCTTGCGTCCGTTTTCTTGCCTTGTTAAGATTTACGTAGGATTTACGTTTTATTTAAGATTTAAGATTTACTCCTACTTGTTCTTTCTCGGGAGAACACATTCCGTATTTTTAACCCTTTTGTGCGCCGTTTTCATTTTTACTTGGTACGGTCACCGGTACAGTGTCCATTCACTTTAATAAAGAGGGATTGTTCTATCCGGTTGTTTCTCTCACTCTCCCAATTCCCCAGAAATTGGTAGCGTTCACAGTGGTGTTAATTATAAACACATAAAACATGTTTTAGCCAAATTTAGTGCAGAACCTTAAGTCATAGGTAGGCAACAATACAAAAGTTATATTATCCCTAGCAACATATCTAAAATACATTGAGAAAAACTAGGCACTTCGCGCCTTGAAAACCGGAGTGTCGGAAAAGGCGCGTGACCGGAGTGTTTAAAAGGCGCGTGACCGGAGTGTTTAAAAGGCGCGTGACCGTCGCGCGTCCCCCTTCCGCGTACCGTTTTTCGGGTAGCTACCCTAGGGCAATAACATGTTCCATGTTAAAAGTCCCCAAGTAGATCAACATCAGGTCTGGTCATCTGGGCATCACCAGATTGTTATACAGACAACAATAAACTTTAGTAAGAGGAAAAATTGAAAGCAATTTACAATCATGTTCCTAGCAATTGCTTGTGAGTGATCAAATACACAATTGTGGATCGCTTGTTCGCTACTATCTATTGGACAGTGAATTTTGTGAAGTTGATTTTTGCAACGTTTTGAGTACTCAAGGGTGTAGCAGTTCCGCAAACTGCTACGCGGAATAGGCCTGAGGAGGCGTCGCTACTCTCCTAGACTGGGAACGAGCTCGGCATTCAGTCACTTTCCTGCCTTGCTCCTGGTAAGTGATCTCTCCACACATTTTAATATTTTGCGGTTCCCCTTGATACCCAAAATCCATTCTCATTTCATTTCGGACCTCATATACGATTAAAGAGTTAATCGATATAAACCACACTCTGTTTTGTTATTGAACCATACCCAATTCATATCTATATTATAATTATTTAATTAATCAAATAAAATAATATTTTGACTCATTGGGTAGAAATACGAGCTGGTTATTCCATCAGAATATTTCGAACTCTATTTCATGGTAGCAGAGCATGGTTTTGATCCACGGACCTCTGGGTTATGGGCCCAGAACGCTTACACTGCGCGTATCAAGGGAACCTTCAAAATATTAAAATGTGTGGAGAGATCACTTACCAGGAGCAAGGCAGGAAAGTGACTGAATGCCGTGCTCGTTCCCAGTCTAGGAGAGTAGCGACGCCTCCTCAGGCCTATTCCGCGTAGCAGTTCGCGGAACTGCTACAAGTGCATTGGATGAGTCAGAGAACATATAACATGCAAGTTTATGTTGAATATCTTTTGTAATAGATTTGTAATAGATCTAAGTAATAGATTGAATCATTACGTTGTTTTTGACGATGACTCCCACAGTCAGAGGCGCAATGACTCCAGAAATGTGTCCACCGAGGCTGGTGAGGGCCGCCAGGACTCCGGCGAAGTTTGGCGCGATGTCCAGATGAGTCGAATGGAATCCAGAAATCGTGAAGGTGGCGCAAGCAGTAGCCATGCAGATGAGAACGATCGCCAAAGTCAGGTTGTCACCGACGATGCCACAAAGGATGAGGAGTGCGCCGTTCATTCCCAAACCTGTGAAATTAGAAAGTTGGGTTCGTTCCTGAATCTTCTGGCTACATGGTATCTACATAGAATCCAGAGGATACCAAATCCCAAAAATATACCTACCATCAAAATTTGAAAGAGTGCCAAGTGGGTGTGGCACATAGCTTCCTCGTATCCCGATTGTATAGATGATACGATGCAAAACATCAATTTCCAAGTACTTTCCACTACCCTCATAGGGGACTACACGCCAATCTGAACCATCCTGAAAAATTTCGTCGAAATAGGATGGAAAATGTGGAAGTTATGGCTGTTACAAGGAATTCACGTTTGCGCATGCGCAGCAACTACTATTAGTTTGGGGGAGATGATTTTCATAGGGTTCATGATTTTCATCATTTTCAATCTACACGCCAATCTGAACAATCCTAGAAAATTTCATCGAATTCGGATGAAAAATTAAGTGTTATGGCTGTTATAAGGATTTTACGTTGCGCAGAGGCTACTGTAAATTTTAAGGCCTTGATTCTCATTGGGGACCATCTAAAACCTAATCCGCACGATCCCTCAAAATTTCAACGAAATCGGATAGAAAATGTGGAAGTTATGGCTGTTACAAGGAATTCACATTCGCTCATGCGCAGCGGCTACTTTCAGTCCAGGGGTAATGATTTTCATAGGGGACCATCTACACGCCAACCCACACTATCCCTGAGAATTTCATCGAAATCGGATGAGAATTGTAGAAGTTATGGCTGTGGCAAGGATTTCATGACAGAAAGACAGACACGGAACCAAAATCGTTCAGGAAGGTCTAAAACGTAAAACGCGAGAGGAAATTTCGATTTTGGAGAACTTTTGTTTTTCAACCCTGAAAAGTGAAAACTCGGGAGCAAAAAGGCCTAATTATCATACCATTTAGGATACCAAAATTCCGGATACCAGCATCCATGATACCAGGAACTTCTGTATCATCTGACACCTGCTAATTAGGAGGTTTGATGAAAGGAAACAGTTTGCCTTGAAAGCACACGCCAGTTGAAATTCGAGTTTTTCTCCGTCTTTCAACAGCATTCAAAGATGAGTAATACCTAATTGTTTATCTTGAAGCTTTACAGATTTCAGGCCTTTTTTGCGCCATTTCTCGCGTTTAGAAGACAAGGGCCCGTATTCATAAAAATCACCAAAGTGACACTTGAAGTCGCACTTCCGAAAGTGATACTTTAAGCCAAAGTGAAACTTGAGGGGAAATCGATATTCACAATCGTTTTTAGTGTAGCTGCTCTTAGTTCAGCTTTAGAAACTGATAAGTTTTCCATTTAAATCCGAACGGAAAAACTTCATAAAATGGCTGTCGAAGCAAGCAAAATAGACGTACTTCTCGTCAAAAGCTGCACTGACGGCCAGTAAAGTGTGGTAGGAGCCAAACTTACCCGGAGAGTGTAAGTTGACGAAAGTTCAGCTTCGATAAAGAGCGGCTAAAGAGACACCTTCCAAAGTTTGGTACGTGAATAGCGTTTTCCCTGAAGTACAGCTCTAAGTGGAGCCCTCAAAAGCCCCACTTAGTGCAGTTTGTGAATACGGCTGAAAGAGTGAGTGGCCGAGCCTGGTGCAGGATCGAAGCCAGACTTTCATAATGAAAGAGGCAATATTTGGTCTGCTTTGGTGAGAAGGCAATGTAAAGGCTACCATGATGGTTGGTCTGTATTACGACTACAGTAAGGTTTGTTAAAAAAAGCTTGAACCTTCAATGCGTGGATTTCTCTCTTTGGATAACGTGAGAGATCCGTAATAGATAATTTTCTTTTCAAAATTTCCGACCATCATGTTTTTTCCCTCTATTTTCCACTATATTTTCCAGCTCCAGAAATATCTGCACTGATTTGAACGCTGAAATTGCCTAGTTGTTGTTAACCTGTTGGACCCTCCACCCGAGAATAACTATAGCAATTCGAACTTACCAATGACAGTGTACACCTTCTTCGATACGGTTTTGGATAGTATCCCTCTTCTGACGAAGAAGTCGGCCAACCAACTACTAGGCGCCAACAAAGTGCAAATGCAAACCCAGGGCATAGCAGACACGATTCCATTCTGAATCAACCAGAAATAAAAGTAAATTTTCCTATAATGGCCTCAATCCAATTTTTGGTTTATTATTTTCAATAATGAACCTTTGGAATCGACAAAGAAAAAAAAATTTTTGACACCCCCTCAAAATTTGATGGTTTACGTTTCAAGGTACGTAGAATCCAAAAATCGAATAAAAATTTGGCCGTCCGTCCGCCGTACGCGGCACTTTTGCCATTTAGCATTGACCGATTTTGATGAAATTTGGTATGTAGGCTCCATTTAGGGTCTAGTTGTGCCCCGAAGATTATGGTTGATGTAGGTCAGTTCTAAGGGTTCCAAAATGAATTTTGAAATTTTGAAAACGCCCTAACTTCCTTCAATTTAAGATTCTATAGAATTTTTTGAGACCACGCGGAGCTCTGTAGGACAATCCGCTCGTTCCCTAAGAGAATTTAAGGGTTGGACTTACGATAAATCAGAAACACGAGTGTGAATCGCAAAAGAGGCCTAATCTCCGTTTAAATTTTAGCTGACCGAAATGCGATCGATGTTTTTCTTCATATTGGATGGTTGGTGACTCTGCAGACGAGTGATCTATATAAAAATAATAAACCGTTGTGTAATAATTTGCAGCGTTTTGATATTTGGGTCCACCTATAAATTATTTTAGCACATTTTTATGAACTAAGATTGAGAGAATTTTTATTCAGTTAAATTTACCAGCTGGATAGGCAAATCCAGTACGTCGTGGACGTAAGAGGGGATTTCAGTCTGAATGACGCTGGCTCCAAAACCATTGCAGACCTCAGTGATGAATAAGATAATGACTGCCCGAGAGGTGAACAGCTTGCCCCAAGGAACTGGAGGAGCCTGTGGTCAATCATAAATAAGTTATGTACTTGGTAGAAACAATTTCAGCATTTCCTAGTTATTCTGTTACAAACTTAGTAGATAACTGTTCGTAACTTTAGCGTCATCAGAACGCCCTGTTCGTGTTGAAACCAAAATAAATCAAAGTATTAAGAAAGAAATAAGGTAGTTAAGATACTACCATGGATAAGAACAAGAAATGGTCAACTTTTGATCATAGTCTTGATGTAAGATAAGGAAACTTAAGTACCTACTCACCGATAAATATCCAAGAATCGATTGTTCCTCATCCGAATTTTTGTGAAGTCAACGTGTCTATCGATAGTTTTTGAAAGTAAATGTTATTTGCACTTTTATTACTTCAGGCTCAAAACTGTCAATGGAATGGGTTCAACAGAAGGTGCGATTTTCTTGAGAATAGTGCAAGTCTTCTCTTTAGGTGAGTAATTTGCATGGTATACAACAACCATGAAACTGCATCGAATGTACGATATTTTGTTGCTACCATATTTCGGAATCATGGAGTTGATAATCGAGTGGCCTTCCACAAAGTAGGTATTAAATTACAATAATTAAAGTACAAGTACAAGTATAATGAATGTTTATTTCGTGTACGAGTGATTTGTATGGGGAGGTAGGTACTTACCATAGGTACATACCATATCAAACCAGTACCGTACAGATCATCCTCCGAAAAACACACTAAATTATTTGCATCTAGTAGGTACTGTGTTAAAGTAGATATTAAGATGTATTGCATGTCTTCTCTAAGAGTAAGTAGCTAGTTCGGTGGGTAACAATTACAATTACGAAAGAGTGGCATCTTCATATCTGCAATGAGTTTCAATATGCGACTTAGGTACATAACTTAACCAGAGTTAGTTCAGTTCAGTCTTAAGTGGTTATCCTCTACAAAAAGCACCAATCAAAATCAGATAATATGCTCATGTAAAAAGTAAGTAAGTAAAGTAAACAACCATTTCAGGTTGGATTTTCGTCCGACTGCCATTCCTGGCTTCACGGACGTCATCAGCTGTTTTCCTAAGGGAAGATCAGAATTTGTTCTGATGATTTCGCTCATGGCTTCCCATTGGCCTCACCGCCCTGGGTTGTGACGAGGGGGAACTGCGACCGACTCGCCCCGAAAATATGCCGCAGAGGTGGGCCTCGAACTCACGGCCCCTGTCCCAGAGTCCCGTCTCCAGAGACACATACCCTAGCTCGCTCGGTCACAGCTGACCCCCAATATGCTCATGTATAGTGCATGTCTTCTCTATGAACAAATAATTCTACAATACCGAAGAAGCCGCACTGCTACCGATGGATATACGATTCTTTAAGTAGGTAACTTCCGTGTTTTGATACAGTAGAGTTAATTCGTTGTCGTTGCCATTCGCAAGGTTTTTCCTGACTGTTTAGGCGAGGGGATGAGTTATTAGGCGTTTCCTCATCATATAATTTTTACTCATGCTCAAACGTTTTCGCCGTTAGGCATCATCAGGAGCATTGAGTATAATAAGGGGTTGGCTCCCACTTCCTCCTCTAACCATTGTCATAAGCCTGGACTGCAGGACGTGTCGTGGTACCTTGGTAGGGACATTGGATGGTGCAGCTTGCTTGGTTTTCGTGTTTCTGATACTATTCTTTATATTTCTTTGGTTCTCCGTTATATACGGGTTATTTGCGAATTTTTGGGTCTTATCCTTTTGCTGATTCATTGAAAATACGTAGGTTTTACGTTTAGTTCTTTGGACGAAAATAATGCAATAGCTCAAACGTTAACTTGTACCGATGGCTGGATGCCTTCGTGCATTGCATTATTTTCGTCCAAAGAACTAAACGTAAAACCTACGTATTTTCAATGAATCAGCAAAAGGATAAGACCCAAAAATTCGCAAATAACCCGTATATGACGGAGAACCAAAGAAATATAAAGAATAGTATCAGAAACACGAAAACCAAGCAAGCTGCACCATCCAATGTCCCTACCAAGGTACCACGACACGTCCTGCAGTCCAGGCTTATGACAATGGTTAGAGGAGGAAGTGGGAGCCAACCCCTTATTATACTCAATGCTCCTGATGATGCCTAACGGCGAAAACGTTTGAGCATGAGTAAAAATTATATGATGAGGAAACGCCTAATAACTCATCCCCTCGCCTAAACAGACAGTAGAGTTAATTATCATAGGGTTATCCTCCCGAAAATATTCTTATTCATCAACTATCATTTCATTATTACGTCAATGCATAATGTATGTCTTCTCTGTGTAAGAGTAGGTACTCAATTTGTACCAACAAGTTGCAATGAGTGTTTGTGGTATTCAATTTTTACTACCGTAGAGTAGGTAGATTATTAATCGAGTGATTATTCTCCCAAAAACAATTACCCATTATTCTCTGCATCAAGTCGTTAAGTATAAAGTATATTTTTCATAAAAATGGTTATTAGCACTGAATGCAAACATAAAGAACTGCCAATTTACATGCAAACATCATATCGAGGGTGAAATGGCAACATGACCTCACTCATTTTTGGGCCGTGTTGAGTTAGGAGTGTTTCTAGATTCAACAATTTTCGGCCCAAACCCTACACCAATTGGCTGCAAATACCAACGGACAAGTATATTGGCCTGCACTTGAAGAAGTTCAAGCCTCATGATTGTCATTAATTTTTAAATTAAATCCCCCATTCCTACCAAAGCAGGAGGAAAGTAAAGAGAAAGAGTGCCAAAAAAAGAAGGAAAAGTGTTTATTTTTCTCCATCAAACTTCCACTCCTAGTTTTAAAGCCAATTTGCTTCAGAATTACACCAAGGTAGCGGAAGCATTCTTTTAACTTATCAAGGTGAAAGAAAAAAAGGTTTTACAAAATCTAAATTTTCTAAACAATTCTGGTTTTGTGTTTGTCTGTCCGCAAATCCTTAGAAAGGGTGATACTATACAATTTCGATGAAAATTTCAGGGATTGTGTGGGTATAGATGGTCCCCTATGGAAATCATGGCCCCCGAATTGAAAGTATTTTGTGCGCATGCGCAATAGTTAAATCCTCGTAACAGCCACAATTTCTGAATTTTCCATCCAATTTTTTGAAAATTTTGGGGATTACGCGAACTTATGTGTAGATGATACCCTATGAAAATGATTGCAAGAGATAGTTGAAATTATGCAATGGTAAAGAATGTAAGTGTTCAGTTTGCATAGACGGGAACCAGCAACAGATGTGTCATTATTTCTGATAAAAACTCCTCATTACATTATTAAAAAAAAGAAATCGGTCAGAAATCGGGTTTTGGTGTATCCTGAAAATTGAGCAAAAATGAGTTAGGTCATGTTCCCACTTCATCCTCGATATGCAAACCTCCAGATTTTTAATTGTCGACAAACAAATACCTGTTTCAATCCCACTAATTGGTGGTATTCGAAATAGCATGGTAATGAAGGTTTAGTGGTGACCTACAACGGTTTAATTCAGTAATTTATAAATCTGACTCCAATATTATGAAATTACCAAAAATATTTGTGCGAAAAAATATTTTTGACGCAATGAAAAAACGATAACTGACAACTTTTTGAAACTTGAATCTTGAATGATTGCCAACGGAATTTCTTGAGATCATAAAAAAAGTAACCAAAAATCTAACAGATGTAAAAAGACAAAAATAAACGATACAATAATTTGGTTGGATTGCAATATTGTTGAAATTCGCTTGTTGAAATTAAGATTCTAAGATAAACTGTGTTACCTTTTCAGCCACTGTCTTGTTCTGGTTGACAATGATGTAATCTTTTTCCGCTTCTGACATAAATCGGCTCTCGCTGGGGGATTGAGAACCGAAAATGAAGAATACAGCGGTCCACGTTAGAGAGACGACAGTCCCAAAGTAGTAGATCGAGGGCCAACCAAAAGGACCTTTGGCGAGGAGTCCACAGACTGGAAGGGCGATAGCTGTTCCTAAAGGCGCACCTAGCACGAGAATTGGTTTCAGGTTAGTTCCTTAAAGTTTCATATACTCAGAAAAAGTTAATTTTATTATACAGGGAAAAACATTTGTTATTTATAGTGAAAAAGTTTGACAAGGATTTTTCATTCGTAAAAGTTAATTATTGATTTATAAAAGTGAACGTCATTTAGATGTGAAATTCTAGATGGTTTACAACCGTTGTTCCCAAAGATGAGGTCAATATACTATACAAAGAAGGTTGTTACTTTTTTTTTTAAATGTTTAATTTATAATTTTTGGATATTAATACATGATGAATGGAGGAGAGCAGGCAGGAAATTCGTGGGATCAGGAATGGCAGGAACACCCAGGGGATCAGGAATGGCAAAGCCCGTATTTCCAGATCAGTCTCTGAGGAGAGGAAGAGGTGATCCATCTTCCAGTCCCAGACTTCTAGATGGATTGTGGCACCTCAGCTCTTTTCGCGTCCCTCGAATTCGAAGTGATACAGCTCGGATGACTGCGAGTTGGATCTTCACTCGCACCCATCCGGCTATGTACGACTGGGGCTTGCTCCACTTGTCAGTGAGTGGAGAAATTATTATGAACCATTAGCCTGGTACCTTCGAGTTCTGCCAAAACCATAATTTTCACTTCACTTTAGTCATCCAAATGGTGAAAACAATTTTAAGAATCCCATTGTCTGATCAGTATTCTCCGCAATTAGCTTGAAATTCCGTACATAACTAAATTTTTCCACTGACAACGAGTGTTCACTTTCATAAATGAATATTTTAAAATTTTAAAATAATAAAAAAATTTTAAATATTTTTAAATTTTTAAATAATTTAAAATATTTTAAAATTTTAAAATCGTATGAATATAAAAAAGTCGTAGTTAAGTTTCAACAAACGTACCCATATTAGCAATTCCAAGCAAGGTTGTGGACTCAGTTCTTGGAGCCCATCTTGACACTAAGATGTACGCCCCCGGAGCAAACAGGCTCTGAAACACCATTATTTTTGAAAAACCATTATCAACCTTTCGTCAAAACAAGCAATTTTTAGAGATCGAACAAACATCAATTAAAATGATTTTTAATGCTACTGTGTGATTAAATGTGTTGATGGTTCTCGTTGATCTTTTCCACTGCTGTACTGTGGTGAATTTGACCGGATCACGATGAAATTAATAAGGAATCCTCTTAAACCTCAAATTCCCTTCAAATGTCAGCGAAAATGTCTTGAAAATCACGTATGCATGTGGTCAAAATACTATTTATGTGATGGTCAAATGAAATTCATGGACGATGATAACGTTTATTCCACGCAAATATTGATAGTTTCAACACAATCGCGCCATTTTTTTGAACTTCCATTAGAGGAAAAAATCAACAAAAATTGCTCAAATGCGAAAAAATGTATTTCAATCGCTGCAAGATTAATTTTTTTCGACCTGCTGCAAAACATGATTTTTTCTAAAAATAATTTATGAAGAAACTATTCTGAAAGAATATTTATTTTTTCTAATGAATGTTTATGAACTGATAAAAATTGCCAAAACATTTATATGAAACAGCTAAGTTTATTAGGCAGAACTCTCCAAGAACGCCAAAGCTTTTGAAAAATTGTGGTCAAAAACCATTCATTCCATCACCATCTCAAGTAAAGGGATATAGTGTTCGGGTATTTTCGACTGACTACTGAATGTTGAAGTATTTGAACTGACTTAAACATTTACTAGAATGTGAACTGATTGACTTTTACTATTACTCGAATGGGAAATGAATTTTAGAGAGGAGTTCGTCGGCCGGCCCAAAACCGAATACATGACTTAGGTACGGGTGAGGGTTGATCTAACTGGCACACAGAACCGTTAGTAGATGTAGGTGTGGTGGTTAGGAGGATCACCCAGTCCAGAACCGATAATGATTGTATGAGGTTTTTTTCGACAGGCAGGTGAGAAAATCTTTAAGATCCGCAGGTGGAGTTGGATCTCGTAAGATACCTTGAAGGGTCCGCGACTTCAAGGTTATGTGGGTTTCAAACCCACTAAAAAACACCTCCTTTTCTCCCACGTTGGAAGCTCAGCCTGGAACTGTTTAACACATTACTTCAGGCTGAGTTCTGGGGGACTATCAGTCCTGGATGGCGGGACGGACCAGGTGTTCCCTTCTCTCTCTCTCTCTCTCGTTCTAACAGTGTTTTCCTTGTCAGGATACTCTCTGCGTACACTGCCACAAGACTCCAGCTCCTTTTACCTTCCAGCATCTTGCTAACAACAGCTTCTGGTGTTGAACTTTGGGGAGTTAATCCCAGCTCTGCTAGCAGCTGCTTTCTTTCAGCCGCCCATTTGAAAAAGGTGTGTAGCGCATCAAAGTCTTCCCTCTTCTGGCAGTGCAGACATGTTGGGGCAGTAACCTTTCCCATTCTATGCAGATAAGTATAAAACAGTCCGTGTCTTGTGAAGAATTGTGTGAGAAAAGTTCAACTTTCCATGCTTCCTGTCCGTCCATTTCTGAATGTATGGCACTAGCTGTGCAGCCCACCGTCGTCTATGTTCTCTTGTTCATATCTCTTGCCAGCTTGCCTTAGTGCGATCTCTTTCTTCCTTGGCTATGCGGAACCTGTCTCCTTCATTCCTTCTGTCGAATATTCTTTTCCTCTCTGAAGCCATCAGCTGAATGGGTATGACACTGGTAAGGTCAAAGATAGCGGGTTAAGACACAGTTCGGTAAGCGCAGGCGAATCGTAGAGCACAGCTATCAATCTCTGTCGGAGATATGCCACACTCAATGAGTCTGTCCATACCTCCGCTCCATACAAGAGAATTGACTGCACAACTGTCATCAATAGGCGTCTCTTGCACGGACTACGGCCGTTTATGTTCTTCATAAGGTGACAAAGAGCTGCCGATTTTTGTGCAGCCCTGTCTGCAGTTCTTCTTATATGTTCACCTAATGTGATTTTTGTGTCCAACAAGACTTATAAATATCTGGCTGCTGGTTTAGTTGTTATTTCAAGGTTTGCAATCCACACCGGGATGACAGTAGGTATGCGCTTACGTGTGAAGATGACTCTACCTCTGTCTTTGCTGTAACTAGTACCAGGCTATGGTCTTCCATCTCTCCGTTACTCACGTCGTGATCTGCTCCATCTTGGCTTGGGCTGAATACATTGTATAAGGTTGGTAGGAAGACGTTTGAAGTGTACAAGATGAGATTGTTGACTAGCGTAGGAGAAGGAGGTTCCTTCAGCTACCCTTATGTACTAAGAGGGTTGGTGAAAGACGGGTGGAAAACAGCTGAGCTGCCCGTTTTCCTTTCGTTTATTTGGAAAACATAATATTATAGAACCTAGGAGGAGCACAAGACAAAGAATCAGCAGAAATTTCCAATCAGGTGTGAAAATGAAACTCAAAGTTCAACAATATAAATGAATCGGTTAACAATGGTTTTGAGAAATGTTCCTCCCTGCACTCATGCTGCACGAATAGGACTTATCTCATGATGATATTGCACTTCGCTGGAGACGTTGATGTAATTGTGTTTTAGTAGTTTTTTCTCGTTCTTACATTAAAGAAAAGTGTTAATGTTTTTTTTTCCGTCCACGTTTGATGGAGTTTGGACCTCTACAATAAAAATCTTCTTTTCCTTCTTGTTTGTTACTTGATAATGACCTAACCCGTCGAAATCATTTTAACTTTGTAACTCATTATTTTCACGGAAATAGAAAACGTTCTAAGTTCCCCGGTGTTTATTGAAATGGGTGCCCACAACTTCGTCGCGGTTGATCAAGTTCGTTGTTGGGACTCGATGAAAAGAACCTATTTATTTCTTGACTGCGATGCGATTTGATGAACATTTTTAATGGAATGATTATATAGACACAATTTTTTTGGTCTATAGGTATTGGACATGAACATTAAACTGTCGAGGAAAGTTGATCGTATTCTTGAAATTGATCTATCAGTTTTTTGTTTATTATCCGAGTCCGTCCGTCTCTGTTTCGCATACCTCAGGTAGGTACTTCGCAGTACTTAGTATTAGTCTGACATGTGAGCCTTGTATATAGTTTTCTGTATATTTTAAGTATCTTAACTGCGATGATCTCCCCCTCTCT
>CM019170.2:27821778-27943367 GCA_009739505.2 Apolygus lucorum
TTTATTCTAGCAGCTTGTACGACTGACCGGAGGGAAACATATTGTAGGTCGTTTACTTTCAACCACTATGAGGTAAAACATAATATTCTATTTGTTAATATTCTTATTACTGTTCATAATATTGAACAGTTGTTGTATTGCCGAACACCGCGTATATCTCCAAGGGATAGAAGCTTGGGGATGAAATGTTGATAACGACCTAACTGGAAACTTCCAATTAAAAAAACTTCAGCCAAGTGGGTGTGGGACATAGCTTCCTCGCATCCATAACCCCTATAGATAATCTGATGCACAGTAGTTTATCCCAAAACATCAATTTCACTACCGTAGAACCATCTCTGAATAGGTATTTCTTCGAAATCGGATGGAAAATGTAGAATTGATGACTGTCACAAGGAAATTCACGTTTGCTAATACTCAGTGGCTACTATCAGTTCGAGAGCAATGATTTTCACAGGGGACCATCTAATAACTTATTTGTGTAGTGTAGTTATGCCCGTTACAAGGGTTTGATGACAGACAAACAGAAAGTCAGACACGAAAACAAAATTGTTCAGAAAGGTCTAAAACGCAAAACGCGAATAGAAATTTCGATTTTGGAGAACTTTTTTTTGTTCAACCTTGAAAAGTGAAAACAAAGCCTCCGCTATCTTGGTAGACTCGGAAGCTATAGTATAGTCGATTTTAAATAGATTTATAAATTTTAAAAAATTATAATTTTTAGAATGAAATGAGTCCTCTCAGATTTGTATAGGACCAATCGTTCGTTCCCTATATAAACATAAGGTGCTGCCAAAAAATAATTCAAAAACACGAGCTATTCTCCATTTAAATGTGAATGACTTGAACGTGGATTCCGTCAAAATCGGAAGAATATCTCGCTTCGGCACAACCGGAAACGTGACATCAATTTTCCAATCTTTAATTACCCAATTATTCTCAAATTCGGATTTTTTAATTGGGCCCAAGATTACCTACAGATTTCATCCGGATCTCAACTGTCAAAGCTACGGCACATTTGAAAAAGCCCAAAACGTAAACATAATCGTAAAAAATTCTCCGCCGTGTTGATGTTTGTCAATTCAGGTTTCATTTGAATCTCTCACACAGCACAGTTCATCTTATGGCTCATCTTATTTTCAAATATTTTTTTAATGTTCGTGTTATTGCGTGTGAAATGGCCTCTGAAAAAAGCCATTCACCCAACTTGACACACGTCTTTTATACCCCAAATCAAACCCAATTTTGATCTAAGGTCAACTAAACGATATTTCATGTTAAGCCATACTTGGATTTACGATTCTCTAGGTACTTGGTACCAACTGTACATTTTTAATACCGATAAATTCATACTTCACTACCAAATGGGATAATATCTACTTCAAGCCCCATTAAATTCAGTTTTCCCCAATGCTTTCATAGTTGTTGCAATCGGTAATATAGCGTAGGGAAAAATCCGTGGAATCAGAATTTGATCAGTTGTTCCGTGGCTCTCTCGTGTGCAGAGTGATAAATCCAGAGACACTGTTTACAGGTAACGTTGAAGAGCAAGAAAATCCTTTGGAATTGAGCAAGAAAAACGCTGCAAATTATTAAACAAAGGTTAATTATTATTCTATACAGGGTGTCTACACTTTCGATGGGCATAACTTCAGGGTTCGATTTTACAAGGTATTTCCAACAAAAAATTTCTCCTAGTAATTTTCTTTTAACCCACTCAAAATTCTTTTTTTTTCACTTTAAAGTTTTTTTCGCGTTTTCGACCTTACGGCACTGATATGGTCATAACTTTCCTTATTTCTCCTGAAAATTCAAATCTGACTACACCGTTAGGAAGAGCGTTAAATTACCAAGCTATCTAAAGCAAAACCAAAATTTTTTAGCAATAAAGTAGTATAAAAAAATCAAGTCAAAAAGCGAACTTAAAATTTTTTTTGAAACTTGACTTTTTCGACCAACGTTTTCACTCTAAATCCCTGCCCATTTCGATGGGCGCTCTTCGGAGAAAACATGCTCAAATTGTCAGCTTTCTAACGGTCTATCAATTATTCTGTTCAACATTCAAAAAGAAAGAGTAAATGAAGTTTGAATGTCAAAAAACGTGTGTTTTACGAGCAAATCCTGTGTTTCAAGCCGGTTTGTGGTCCCCCTCGATCTCATGATGGCTTGACGATTTTGGTGTCATTTTCTATGTAATTATTTGGGCTGAATCCAATAGTGATACTTCCGAATGATTCCGACTGCTAGAAAGTGGATTTTTCGAAGAAAACCTTCGGTTTTCGTACATAAAATACGCATTATTCGTAGATATGGAAGATATCATAAACTAATACCTTTCTACTCAACAAAAACTTCAATCAGCTAGAAATTCGGTGTTTTTATTGAGTAGAAAGGTGTTACTTTAAGTACGATTCGAATTTCATGTACGAAAACCGAAGGTTTTCTTCGAAAAATCCACTTTCTAGCAGTCGGAATCATTCGTAAGTATCACTATTGGATTCAGCGTAAATAATTACATAGAAAATGATACCAAAATCGTCAAGCCACTTTGAGATCGAGGGGGACCACAAACCGGCTTGAAACACTGGATTTGCTTGTAAAACACACGTTTTTTGACATTTAAACTTCATTTACTCTTTATTTTTGAATGTTGAACAGAATAATTGATAGACCGTTGGAAAGCTGACAATTTGAGCATGTTTTCTCCGAAGAGCGCCCATCGAAATGGGCAGGGATTTAGAGTGAAAACGTTGGTCGAAGAAAGTCAAGTTTCAAAAAAAAATTTAAAGTTCGCTTTTTGACTTGATTTTTTGATACTATTTTATTGCTAAAAATTTTTGATTTTCCTCTAAGTAGCTTGATAATTTAACGCTCTTTCTAACGGTGTAGCCAGATTTGAATTTTCAGGAGAAATAAGGGAAGTTATGACCATATCAGTGCCGTGAGGTCGAAAACGCGAAAAAAACTTAAAAGTGAAAAAATAGAATTTTGAGTGGGTTAAAAGAAAATTGCTAAGAGACATTTTTTGTTGGAAATAACTAGTGGAATTGAACCCTGAAGTTATGCCCATCGAAAGTGTAGACACCCTGTATAGATCACTCGTCTGCACACTACGTAAACCAACCAATTATGAGGGGGTGTTAAAAAAATTTTTTCTTGGTCGATTCCAAAGGTTTATTATTTAAAATAATAAACCACAATGTGTACCCCTCCCCCTCAAAATTTTATGGCTTTCATTTCAAAGTACGCAGAATCCGAAAATCGAATAAAGAATTTTTTGTCCATCAAAAAATCCATCCGTCGTAACCGGCATTTTCCTTAGTTCCCATGTACCGATTTTGATGAATATTGGTACATGGGATTTATTAGGGGTTTAGTTGTGCCCAGAAGCTTTTGGTTATTGTCAGTCACTTCTAAGGGGTAAAAAGTGAGGGAAAACATTTTGGAAACGCCTTATCTCGAAAAATTTCGATACACAGGTATTGTTTTTTCGTTAATTTAAAATAGTGACGATTTATAAGAATTTTCTTACATCACCCAGAGTTCTGAGGGACCAACCATTTGTCAAATGAGAATAAATAATTCGCTAATTAGTGAATCTATATGACGTTTTATCATCAATATAAGACAGTGTTCAATTCTAGAAACGAATGACGATCAAAAATATTTAAATGCGCGTGTATTGTGAAGTTTATCAGAACTCGTGGGAGCCAGATAGGCTCGGTCCCTAGCGTGTTGGGGACCTAATTCCCCATCTCCCCCACCCTGGTCCTTAGAAGGTAATGAAAAGTTGTCTCAGTTACTCTGTGTTGGACGAAAGACTAGTCAGAAACACGAGTATGAATTGCACATGAAAGTTCGCTGATTGAAGTGAGCCAAATTTCAGCTTATCAAATGCAAACTTTTCCCGTTTTTTGGAATAGAATTTCATATCTCAACTAAGAATCAAATCGAATGAAGGCACTCAGGTACTTTGGGATAAAGATGTTCAACTGGTAGGAACTTTCTGTCAAAATAAACTTGACTGTTAACTCTGCATGATGACATGGTTGGTAGGTATTATTAACGGAAAAACCCAGTTCTTCGCAGAGGGGCGACCTTTAAAAATAAATAATAAACCGTTGTGTAATGATTTGTAGCGTTTAAACAATACTTTGAGCGTTAGCTGTGGCCGAGCGAGCTGCGGCATGTGTCTCTGGGGACGAGACACGGACCGGTTGCAGGGGCCGTTAGTTCGGGGCTCGCCTCGGGAGCATATTATCGGGTAAGTCGGTTGCAGTTCCCCTCGTCCCAACCAAGGGCGGTGAGGCAATTGGAAGCCATGAGAACAGTCATCACAGAGCAGTCATCAAAACAAATTCTGATCTGAAATACGCGGTTTCTAGTGTCCTGGCACCACGATGACACCACTAATTTGGTCCACGGTGCCACAAAGAATTTTTCATGAATATTCCCCTTTCGAATTTCGATACTCTGATGAAGTAATGTGCAACTGGGAATAATTCCGAAAAACAAACCACGCGAAACGATTGGAAACAAAGGCCAATGGCACAGTTTTGACCGACTTCAGGAGGTATACAGTTCGGTGTGTCATGGGGCGGTTTTTTTTTTTTTTTTTTTTTTTTTTTTTTTTCTAACAAGCGCATTTTGAGAGCCGTACAGGGCGAATGCGAGAATATGCGCCCTTGTGCAACAACGCCAAATGCTACTTCAGTAGAGGAAATAAGGGACGTTGTACATCACCCACCCCCCTCTCAACACACCCCATCACATGGGGGGGGGGGGGTGAGGGGGCGAATAGTCCCTCAGGGTGTATCCAGCCGCCACCTTCTCGCCCCTGCAAAGGCCGACGTTTCAACGTCGCCACACCGGCCTTTGTGAGTGGCGTTACCCCCTGATTGTTGGGCTCTGCAAAGGCCGGTATTTCAACGTCGAGATTCCGCCTACCGTATTTTGACTATTATATTTAGGGACCACCATTTCAGGCTATGCTAGTATACATCGCCACACAGGACTTTGAGAGTGGCGTTACCCCCTGAACTTGGAGCTCTGCAAGAGCCGGTATTTCAACTTCGAGATAATAAAAAAATCGACGTCCCATGGCACACCGAACTCCTCCTTCGTGCGTTTTCGGCGTTATTGAAGTCGGTCAACAAACACAACATTATGTTGGAGAATTTTCAAGGAAAATGAAGCTATTTGGTTGTATTTTTCACGTAGTTTATGATCGGCTTTTAACTAGTAGAAATTCATTTTTTCGTTTAAAAAAATCATGAAACGTATTGTTTTTCTGTTTCTGGCGTAAGATTTATTCCATCTTCCTGTCAACTGATAGGACGGTCTCGGTCAAACTGCTAAGATAATCTTTTTAACCATTGAGAGGGAAATACAAAAATCAATCATCAATCTTAGCTTCTACCAGGACAATTATGATTTTTCTCCTATTTATGGCCGAGACTTGAACCAGAAATTATTTAATTTCAGCTCACCTGTCGAGGTGAGTACTCGTACAACTGCTACTAGCACAGAATCTTTATGAGTCTCTATTACTTTTGATGATTGCTTAACCCTAATTGGACCATGGTGTCACTAGTGTCACCTGAAACATCTCAGGAACTCCACAGCTGTCCCAAGGTGTCACCGGAGAAACCAGAATTAAATTGAATTTTTGTATGGGCAGCAGAATTTTTTTTGGGCTACTGGAAATCTCAAATTAGAGTTATGAAAAGAATTTCCAGAAAATCGATGAAAGAAATTATATGAGTGTACATCGTGCAATACAAAACATGGAGATAAGTGTTCCAAAACAATTGGGTAGTATGTCACTGCTATCGTATGATGGAGGATATGAGTGTGACAATAAATGTGAATCACACTACAAATAATTGTTGGTATTCCAACATAGCATCTGTTGACTAAATATTTATGTCCAACAACCTACTACATCTAGTATGTATTCGCTGAGATTATTGTTTTTCCCTTTTTGGTGTTTACACACATCGTTTTTGAGGTCGGTCCATCTTTTTTGTTAAAAAGGTTTTTTTCCACGGATTTCCATTCAGAATGGTTTAAAACGCTTTTGTAAGTGGTTTTTTTCTCCCGTTGAGTTTTGTCCTCCGTCACCTCAGACTAATCGCATAAGGACGTCACAGATTTCTAAGAATTTAATTTTGTACTAGTAACCATATTTTACCTTCAAAATCAAGTTTAGTTTGAAGAAATAAACGCATCACACTCAATTCGACGAAATAGGGAGTTGTAGGTGCCTTCATTTGGAAATTTGATTACTGGTTGGTAAGGACGCAAAACTGAGTACAACTCGAGGAACGAACAACAATCGCATTTCGGCCAACTAAAATTTGAACGATTTGAGATTAGGCCTCTTTTGCGATTCACACTCGTGTTTCTGATTTATCGAAAGTTGAGCCCTTAAGTTCTTATGGGAAGCAAACAGTTGGTCCTACAGAGCTCTGGATGGTCTCATTCAATCCCAAAAATTCAATACTATTTTAAATTGATGGAAAAACAATACCTTTAGGTCTATCTGAAGTTTTTGAGCAAGAGCGTTTTGAAAATTTCACCTCTTATTTTCCAACCCTTAGAAGTGATCTACATCAACCAAAACATACTCTTACACATACAGACACACCAAAATCATATGTACACACACATAGATGTAAACATATGTTTTTTCGCGGATTTGGATTCAAAATGGTTCAAAACGGATTTATACGCAGTTTTTTTCTACGTTGGGTTTAGTCCTCCGTCACCCCAGACTAACCGCATAAGGACGCCCAAGTCTTACTGTGGGGCGACCTAAAAACGAACCAAGATCGCGTTTGATCAGCTGAAATTTGACCCCAAATGGAGCGTATATGCCGAATATCAAATTCGTTCCATGATAAGTAAGGAAAGTGCGGACTCTATAACTTGAAAAGTAAACCATCTAATTGTGAGGGGGATCAAATTTTTGTTCTTTCTCGATTCCAAAGGTTCAAAATTGAAAGAAATAAACCAAAATTGTTAAAATATTTCGAAAAATTTGTTAATTTTACTAGAGGCACAAATGGGTCTTTTTGAACAATTACTTTTTTGGTACTAGATCTACTGGTCAGTTCGCAGTCAATTCTTTGTCCCAGCCATACCTGTATGGTTGTTATGATTCTGATGAAACTTTTAGGATTTGATTAGCACGGCCCCTATGAATTGCATTGACATCGGACTAATAATGGGTTGTAGAAGCGTTATTATTCTCAAAAATAAATTTTCCAACTTCTTTAAGCCCGACTTCGCCTCAATTCGGATTGTAATGTGGGGAAGGGCTCAAGATGACCGTTTGTTGATTTCACGATGGTCTAATCTGTAAAAAATCTCGGTACATGTGAAGAAGCAATTAAGAAATTTTCATATGTTTCAAAAACACATCTGCCAGCATCAGATATCAACTTAAAATCTCCCTGATTTGATTTGTCGATCAGAAGACAACATAACCCGAACATAATCCTTTGCTGGACCATCGAAAGCAACAATGTGACTCATCAATCAACATTTAGGCACCTATCCGCTCTTCCAAGTCTCATTCTTATACAATACTTTCAAACTACTTCAAATTTGACCATTATTGCTGTTTTATGGGCAAATAACAGATTTTTTCCCGTAAGGGTTTGTGATTTTGGCACAATATCAAAATTTGAAGACTCAACAGCTCTCCGGCAAATTATTTAAATGAATGTCCATTAATATCAAAATAAAAAGTGAATCAATTTTTGAGAATTTTTTGAGTCAAAAATTATCTTTAAGAAGCAAAAAGACTGTGCGACGAATTTTTTTAGTCAAAAATAATTTTTAAGAAGCAAAACGACTGTGCGACGAATTGCGGACCCAGGTGGACAAAATGAAGGTTTTAATTTCCCAAAGTTTTTATTGTTTATTTAACGACTACACTGATATTGAAGTTGAGTAATGTCTTTATTATCAAAAGAGGAAAAATTGAATTGCAGTTACTTGTAAAATTGCTTTTCATCTATGGGCTAATCAGTTTGAAAAGATATATTTTAGTCTTAAGGCGGATGATTGGAGCACGTTTTGAAGCTACTAATTATCCATATTAATGTCTGACGTAGGAAATGAAAATGATCACCACAGCCATCTCAATCATTTTGAGATGAGTCTAAAAATTAGCTTGTCTCAGGAGATAAAGTTTTTTCGTTCAATTTTTATTGTTTTAGCTTAATAAGGTCAACCTTGAAAATTTGAAGTCACGATATCACCCCTGCGAATGATCTGAATGGATTTTCCGTAATATCAAAATGAAATATGACTTTTTCCCGTGAATTTTTTTTTGTATAGTTTCTGGTACCATTTGCAACTTACGGCCAAAAATTGTGTTTATGAAGTTTTAAGCAAAACTTACCTTGAGTACAGAAACGCTAGAAGGTCGCAGTTGGTGTCAAAATTTTCAGAATGAGGTCTAGTTTAGATGAAAAATAACAATAAATAGTTTTTCCGACCCATGCGCACACCCCATTAGGGTTTACGCTTACGTACTGATTGAAATCGAACAAATCCTTATCAAATGGGACGTCCCCCGGAATGCATGCATTACTTAACAATATGTTCAACATTGTTTTTGGTTTGTCAGTTCAGAATAAATTATCTATCTGCCTCTAGGTTTATTTATGTTTTTTCTTGGTGATGGTTGCAGGATGCATTGGCTTCCTTTTGGTGCTCTTGTGGTGCTGGTGACGCTGAACTGCGCCCTCGGCAACCCGGCTAACAACGGACTCCTGCACAAGTCTGTACCAGGAAAACTTGTAGACTGGAGGAATCAGGCGATGTTAAAAGCACCATCGACTCTTGCACATCAAATTGGGGGTTTGAAGGGATCCAAACAGGAAGGGAAGCAACCCAAGTTTTCGGAATGGAGGTCCAAGAAAGTACCTCAATGGAGCACCAATTTTCGGCACGAGCTTCCCTTAAGCGCTCATGTTTCATTACCGTATCTATCAAAACGTGAAAACGTGAAAAAACGACTTATAAAACTGAAGGGATCCCGGGCTGACGAACATCAAGATGAAGAGGGAGTGTCCAAAGAAGGGAAAAGCCCAGATGATCCGTGGACACAGAATGATTTGAGTAGTGTTTCGGAAGATTTGGATAGCGGCAAAGAAAAGTTGACTGATGAACGATTTCAGCCAGGAAAATTGGAAAAACATTCAGATCCAGAGAAAATTGCTCGAAAACCAGGAAAAGATGCTGGTCGTAGTCCCGAAAAACCGATTGATAATTCTGGAAAAGGGCTCGGGTATGGTCGACCGACGTATCGTCCTCCTCATTACATTGTGAAATGGGGATCAAATGAACCACCTATTCTAGTTGACCCTGGAAACGCGGAATTGGTATTTGGTCCCATGGGTGGACCCTATGGTGGTCCAATAGGTGGTCCTGTGGGTGGTCCTATAGGTGGCCCTATGGGTGGTCCTATGGGTGGTCCTATTGGTGATCCTATGGGTGGTCCTATAGGTGGCCCTATGGGTGGTCCTATGGGTGGTCCTATTGGTGATCCTATGGGTGGTCCTATGGGTGGCCCTATAGGTGGTGCTATAGGTGGCCCTATGGGTGATCCTATGGGTGGTCCTATGGGTGGTCCTATGGGTGGCCCTATAGGTGGTCCTATAGGTGGCCCTATGGGTGATCCTATATTTGGTCCCATGGGTGGTCCTATGGGTGACCCTATATTTGGTCCCATGGGTGGTCCTGTATTTAATCCTATGGGTGGTCCTGTATTTAATCCTATGGGTGGCCCTATCGGTGGTCCAAGAGAGGCTGGCCCAGCAGGTGGTCCTTTGGGTGGCCCTATAGGTGGTCCAATGGGCAATTCTACGGGTGGTCCTATATTTGGTCCCTTAGGTGGTCCTATGGGTGGCCCAGCAGGTGGACCAATGGGTGATCCTATGGGTGGTCCTATGGGTGATCCTACGGGTAGTCCTATATTTGGTCCCATGGGTGGTCCAAGAGATGGTGGTGCAGAGGGATATGATCCTAAGGGAGGCCCCATGGGTGATATGAGCCCCCCGCCACTGAAATCAGCCTCTCGCCTCCTACTCAATAAACCACATAAGAAATCCGTACCTAAACGAGTACCGAAAAAATTGATACGCGCCTTCAAGAAGCTGTATGACTACTACCACAAAAAGAAAGGCGGCAGGTAAGGAGATCTGTCGTTCAAGTCAGCCCTGTCAAAGTTGGAGCCCAATGTTAACAAAACCTCGATCCGACCAAACTCAAATTTGGAACCGATACCTTCAAACTCTTAAGCGTTGCCATCCTTCACCAGCAGTCTTGTCGAACTTCTACGTTGCAATCTACTTGACACCCCCACAATTCAAACCAACAAAATCAACAAATGGAAATAAACAAGAATTTTATCGATACTCACTAGAATAAACGATTTTAACGATTTTTGTATGGCTTCCCACTATTTCATAGTAAGTACTTTCATATAGGAAAGCTTCGTAACGGGGTTTTGTTTGATCAATTTTTTTCGTCCCCCGATCTCTCTCCAATTTGGAGGGTAGTTGAAGGTTGGTTCTAGAATTCATATCGATTTCAGAAGGACATTTTTGAGAAGTTATCTAAATTTATTGTAAATTCGACATAAATTCACGAAAGAATATTATCAATCGTGGTGTTTACACTTTGAAATCAGCAGCTTGATCGTAAAGCCCATGTTTCTTATAGAATCATTTAGTTTAGAAAGTCAGATGAGGAGAGAAACAAGCTGTTATTAATTTAGTTTTCAGACTTCTGAACAGTAAGATTAGTACGGTTTTGGGTTCTCTCGATAGAATCGTTTGTGTTCGTATCTCATATGATCAATGAGGATAGAGTTGTATTAAAGAAATGTTGATTCGAATTGGAAGTGACATTTTCACTGTGTAAGATGAGTAGGTATGTTTGGAGGTACAAAATAAGGTTCTGTTCTTTTCGACTGCTTGATTAAGACACTAGGTGTTGTTAGTGATAACAAACTGTCTCGAGTATATCTGCCTTTGTACTTAAAAGCTTACAAAAAAGTCTAATTTTGGTTTATTATTTTCAATAATGAACCTTTGGAATCGACCAAGAAAATTTTTTTTAACCCCCCTCAAAATTTGATGGTTTACGCTTCAAGGTACGTAGAATCCAATAATCGAATAAAACGCTGCAAATTATTACACAATGGTTTATTATTTTCTATATAGATCACTCGTCTACAAAATCACCAACCATCCAATATGAAAAGAAGAAAAAAAAAAAAAAAAAAAAAAAAAAAAAATCAAAATTACCAACCATCGATTGCATTTCGGTCAGCTCTAATTTGAACGGAGATTAGGCCTCTTTTGCGATTCACACTCGTGTTTTGATTTATATATATATTTCAATATAAACCCTTAAATTTTCGTAGGGACCGAACGGTTTGTCCTACAGAGCTCCGCGTGGTCTCAAAAATTCTAAAAATTCTATAGAATCTTAAATTGAAGGAAAAACAATACCTTTATATTGAAATTTTTTGAGTTAGAGCGTTTTCAAAACTTCAAAATTGATTTTGGAACCCTTAGGAGTGACTTACATCAACCAAAAGCTTCGGGGCACAACTAGATCCCAAATGGAGCCTACATACCAAATTTCATCAAAATCGGTCAATGCTAAGTGGCAAAAGTGCCGCGTACGGCGTACGGCGCACAGTGGGGCCGGGGTGGAAAAAACTCCATTTTTGCAAAGTGACTAAAAAAGAAATGTAATGTGGTTTTCTCAAAGTCTATTACCTGTAGAATTAGGGTGTGAAGGACCTTCAATGTTTAAAAATTGTTTTCACTGCTAAATGGGGGCTCAAACCTGATATTTCGAGATTTTAAGCACTTTGAGAGTGGAATTTGAAAATTTCCTAACACGTTCTATGTGTTTCAAAAAATTGAAATAAAATTATGTAATGTTGGATATATATAATATATATATCCAACATTACATAATTTTATTACATTACTACATACTATGTAGTATCTCTAAAAAATACTAATTATTTTTTCATAACATTTTAGCTTGAACATTAGCTCCAGATTTGGGGTTTTATAACGAAATACAGCTTGAGAGGAGTGGAAAAACCGAGCTTCGCCTTCCTTCGGTTTGGCTCATTTTTTTTCTTGAAGTTCTGACCATTATCAAGAAGCTGTAAAAATTTCATAGCCGTATTTCACCGAATTTAGATGTAGTGGGTTAAAATGTGATTAAAGGTACACCAAGAACGCCGTCTCTGCCGTCACCGCAGTTTCAGAGTAAAACCCTTCTAAAGGTTGTAATTTCTACATTTTCCTCTCGAATTCGATAAAATTTCCAGGGATTGTGAATGTTGACATGTAGAATGTCCCCTATGTGGGCTGTTAGCTACAATAACAGAGTAACGGAGTCAAGTTAAGGCTACAATGATTGGATCATCTACACAATCGGGTTATGGATACTGGAAAGCTATGTGCCACACCCATTTGGCAGACATTTTTTGTTTTATTTTTTAATGGAAAACAGAATGATGTAAATAGCGACGTTTTCGTAAAATATTTCTGCTAAGAGTCAACAAGGTTCTGTTTGAACAAACCAGGTTCTTCGGATTGTCATTCGCAGTAATGTGGTCAGTCGTGACTTACCGAGAACATGTCATCGATGAAAATCTCTTATTCGGATTTAGCAAACGTTTAATTTGGATTCGTTCCAATATTCGATCGCTTACTATCCAATTTTCAGAGGTTTTTATCACTCAAAATTTTGTCAAAATTAAATATATAAATATATATTTACATATATATATATTTACATACATATATAAACAAACCTCAATTCAATCATCTTTATCGTACCCTATAACCTCTGAAACGAAGAAAAAAACAAAATAACACACACCCATCTCCTGTAAAACTGCTTTTCTGTTTTTTTCCCACGCTTTTCCACTTTGAGTAACATTATTTTTTTCAAAATTCAAGATTTAGTAATAAAATAATAAATTTGAACGTCAGAAAACATATTTTTCTAATGTATTTTCGTATTTGGAATCGAACGAAACCATTCCCAAGACGATATAGTAATTCGTTCAAAAGATAATGACTTTTTTCCGCTTTTTGACCATTTGGCCCCACTGTGCGGCGTACGGCGGACGGACGGCCAAATTTTTATTCGATTTTTGGATTCTACGTACCTTGAAACGTAAACCATCAAATTTTGATGGGGTGTTAAATTTTTCTTTTTCTTGGTCGATTCCAAAGGTTCATTATTGAAAATAATAAACCAAAATTTGGCCGTCCGTCCGCCGTACGCCGTACGCGGCACTTTTGAAGATTTTGGTTAATGTAGGTCACTTCTAAGGGTTCAAAAATGAACTTTGAAATTTTAAAAACGCCCTAACTCAAAAAATTTTGATATAAAGGTATTGTTTTTCCTTCAATTTAAGATTCTATAGAATTTTTTGAGACCAAGCGGAGCTCTGTAGGACAAACCGTCCGTTCCTTACGAGAATTTAAGGGTTGGACGTACGATAAATCAGAAACACGAGTGTGAATCGCAAAAGAAGCCTAATCTCCGTTCAAATTTTAGCTGACCGAAATGCGATCGATGTTTTTCTTCATGTTGGATGGTTGGTGGCTTTGCAGACGAGTGATCAATATAGAAAAAATAATAAAAAAAATAATAAACCATTGTGTAATAATTTGCAGCGTTTTTCATTCAAAAAGTGCTGTTTTGAAGTTCTAATGTAGATAAAAGAAGTATATTTTTACACCGTTTCCAACCCCTGAAGATGGTATTAAAATATACCGAAACATCGGCCTAACAAAGTGTTTTAATTCGTCTTCTGACAGAACCTGAAGAGCCTCAACACCTAGTGTCAAAATATTTATGTTAAGGATAAAACAGCATCTCCTTGGTGATGAGAGATAGGCTAACCAACAACACACGTTTTCATTGCACGACCAATATCTAGCTTCGTTGCTGTTGCAGGCGTTAAGGGATCCTTCAATTACCGGCGCTCAAACTTAAAAAAGTTGTACCTAAATTTGAAATTGTCATGGATTTTCGAAATTCATTAGTGCATCTGCCTAGGGAATTGGAAAACTAAAAGATTGCCAATGGAATCATCAACATCTAACAATATATGCCGGCAAAAATTTTTTTTTATTCGGTTTTCGGATTTTACGTACCTTGAAACGTAAAACACCAAATTTTGAGGGGGGTTAAAAGTTTTTTTCTTGCTCGATTCCAAAGGCTTGTTATTGAAAATAATAAACCAAAAAGTCCGTGTTCAAAATCTATTTATCAAGTCTACCGCAATGGCATCAGTTTCTTTGAAAATTCGCTAGAACGAAAATTTATCTAAATCTTGTTGCTTTTCGACGAGAATCATGTTTCTTTTGCTTTACGGTATAGTACTGCAATACATCATTTTACACGAATTCTGTATGGTCATGTGACACTGCCCCCTCAACTTGGTAGTCGTCTTTGCTATCATTGCTGAACTGATACTTGTTCTGCATTCAAATATATAATTTTTGCTTCCGAGTCTACCAAGATAGCGGAAGTTTTGTTTTCACTTTTCAAGGGTGAAAAAAAAAGTTTTCCAAAATCAAAATTTTCACTCGCGTTTTGCGTTTTAGACCTTTTTGAACAATTTTGGTTCCTTGTCTGTGTGTCTGTCATGAATTCCTTGTAACTGGCATAACTATACGAAGTTATTGTCTGATTTCTATGAAATTTTCAGGGATTATGTGGATTAGGTTGTAGATGGTCCCCTATGAAAATCATCATCCCCGGACTGATAGAAGCGACTGCGCATGCGCAAACGTGAATTCCTTGTAACGGCCATAACTTCTACATTTTCAATCCGATTTCAATAAAATTTTCAGGGATGTTACAGATTAGTATTTAGATGGTCCCCTTTGAAAATCATAGAGAATAGTTTTTCATAGGGGGATTCATTCATAGAGGGATGGTCCCCTGTGAGAATCTCAAATCCTATTCATTACATTACTAGGCCTCAATAGCTCAGAGGGTAGCGCATAGAACTGTCCCCCAGGGGTCGCGGGTTCGAATCCCAGCCGAGGCTAAGTTTTTTTTGATCCAATCACATACATCTACTCACTTAATTTTTCATCCGAATTTGATGAAATTTTCTAGGATTGTCCAGATTAGCGTGTAGATGGTCCCCTATGAGGGTAGTGGAAGATGCTCAGAGATTGGTGTTTTGAGATTAACTACTATGCATCGGATCATCTATATATTTTCGGTTGGTATCCAAAGTGAGACTCTCACTTCTAAGTAGGTTGCAATATCACTGGTTCTGGTCACCTTACGTACACGATAAAGTAAAGTATTTGTGTACAAAAATGCCGTAATATACGTCGATACCAGATACAAGTCGTTACAGAAGCTACTTCTCCCATCGAGTATTTATTTACGTTCGCGAGCCAACTAGCTAATGATTCTTCCAATTACGCGTACGAACAAGCGTGCTTATTACACCCAGTGAGAGCTCTTCAGCAAAACGTCGATACCAACCGCCGTTATCGAGATCGATTTATGTGAATGGTCTTCGGCCTCTTCAACTTCCTATAAACAAAACGCTAAAACCCGAAGAAAAAAACGTTCCTATGGAATTCTTTCTCGTTAGGACCATAAACGGGGAAAATCCTCCGGTATGGGTATTTTTCAAGGTCGTAAAGTGGAGAAAATATGGTTGGAGTCCACTCGGCGCAGAGCGACCGTTGTTGGTATCAGACGAATTATGGGATGATTTCTAAGAGACAAATCGTAGGAAAGTCGATATCCCTAATTATCGACCTTAATTATTATTATCCCTAATTACTGAGTTAGATATCACATAAATAATACATATTTTCGTACTTCAACCTATTGGACTTAGTTTCATCTTATCTAATAACTGGTTATTTCATGATGGACTGAATTTCAATTCAAACCCTCATTATCGAGTATGAGGAAGTATTTTATTCCTCCAAAATTGCAAGTATTGTGAGTCCATCAAAATCAAAAGTTTCACTCTCGTTTTGAATTTCGGAGCATTATATAGAATTTTTGTTCCGCTTCTGTTTGATTTTAACGGAATTACGGGATATGTGAGGGTTAGTCGTTTTAGGGTCCGCTATGAGTTTCATTGCTGATAGTTTTCGAATCGAATGAGACCATATGAGTCTTATGAGAACTGAAGGAGGTTATTATTTTATTTTGGTTTATTCTTTTCAATAATCAACCTTTGGAATCGAGAAAGAAAAAAAGTTAAACCCTACCCTCCTCTAAGAATTTGATGATCAACGTTTCAAGGGACATAGAATCCGAAAATCGACAAAAAAAATTTCCGGCTGTACGCGGTACTCTGCCCAGTTTCCATGGACCTATTTTTACAAAATTTGGTATATCGGCTCCAATATTGGGTCTATTTGTGCCCCGAAGCTTTTGGTTATTGGCAATCACTTCTAAGGGATAAAAAGTGGAGGAAAACATTTTCAAAACGCCCTAGCTTGAAAACTGTCGATAGACAGGCACTGGTTTTTTATTCATTTAAAATAGCAACGATTCTTTAGAATGTTTTGACACCACTGAGAGCTCTGTGGGATCAAACCGTTGTCTAGTTACCTAATATTAGTTAATATTCGTGACGCTATTTCATCAACTTAAGAGAGTGTTAAATTTCTAAAAACAAATGATTCCACCCAGACGATCAAAAAAGTTTAAAGCGCGTTTATTGTGAAATGTATGAAACACGTGAGCTCTAGCCAGGCTAGTTCTCTAGCCATTGGGGCTCCCAAATACCCAACCAGCACTTGGCCCTTGGAGAATGTACTTAAGTAGTTGACAGTTATCTCAGTTAAGCTTGGTTCACATAAGTGCCTATTAGCTGCTGGAGCCAATTGATGAGGTGGGTCTGATATTTGCGGATGTCGACTTTTGGAGCAGAGTGTATCGTTTTGAAAAATTGGATATTTTACGCATTACGGACAAACTTCGATAAACTTCGGTAAAATTCGTAACATCCTGCAAGAGACTGATCAATCAATGCGATTGATCGAGTGCAACTGAGGTTTATTATGTTTATTTATTTATTTATTCAAACGAATAAAGTAGGGGCGATAGTGTCCACACAGTCGCAAACTCCTGGCTTCAAGTGAAACTAAATACAGAGTAATAAAACAACACTCGACATGACGATAAACGTTTCTCATTGTTAACAATTTGTAGCCACTGAAGTCCTGTTACATGAATCGAGTTACCTAAGGTAACTTGAAGGTAAATTCAACGTACCTAACCGATGGGTGATAATACGAGACGAAAACGCGACCTGAATTTCAGACTACCCAGGGCTGATCCTATCGCCCCCATGAAATACTACGACATAAATTTATATCGCTGCGACACAGAGCTGCTCGCATTTCCAAAGAACCTTCCCAAAATCGTTGCCTGAAGGGATCATTAAGATTTTAATGCTAACGATTCCCTTTCCTCATTGGGTTCGTCGTTTTAACAGTTTCAAGCTAATCTTCGGACGTTCGGGAAGAAATTCTGGTTTTTTTCTTCTTCCAGGGTGGAAAGAATTTGGAAAAAGGTGGTATAGGTAGGCGGACGCGTCGAGTGATCCCACTTACGCGCGCCAGACTTGGTAGGCAAAAAAAAAAAAAAAAAAAAAAAAATTCGAGCCGCAAGCCGCGTATTTTGGAATGTTATTTATGGGGAGAAACCTGGTAATTAGGAATGGAGAAGGAAAGGCAGCGGGTGTGACCTTTTCTCCAACCTGTTGGTCGGACGGATTGGGGCACCGGGTTGTGGGATCGAGTCTCCTGCCTGATCGTCGGATATCAGGTAGCTTCGGACGGAATTATGTTAATTGACGATTCGAGGGGTTTCGGAACTTCGAAGGGAGGGGAAAAACGAGGTAAAATTCGTCGTACGAACGGTACCATCTCTACGATCTCGGGTATCGGGGTAGCGTTGCAGTTGGGTAATAAGGTTTCGCATACCTGGCGGTTCCGTGTTCAGCCCTCCTGGAAATATGATCGTAAGACCTGCAAGAAAGTGAAATTCCATCCTTCTTGAAATTGCTTGAAGAATTCCTTATTCCATTGTTAAGGTCAAATCTCTGTGGACAACAAAAGATTTTATCAGAAATAATAACTTGGACTTGTTGATTCAAACAAATTGTTTGGTTATGCATACATTCCAGGGGACGTCCCATTGGATAAGGAGTACCTAGTTCTTTCAATATCAACCTTAAACGGTAAAACATTTCTTAAATTTTTTTTAAAGTTTTTTTTTTAGTTTTTTGTTTTTTAGTTGTTTTTTAGTTTTTGGTAAATTTTAGTTATTTTTTTAAAGGCTTTTTATGGTTTTTTGATGAGTGCTTATGCTGAGGAACTAACATTTTTTTTGGCATTATGCCACATTTACTTTTGTGGTATCATGCGAGCCCATAATTGATATTTTGAAATGGAATTCGTCTATAAAAACGCTGCAAATAATTACACAACGGTTTATTATTTTTATATAGATCACTCGTCTACAAAATCACCAACCATCCAATATGAAGAGAAAAAAAAATTAAATGAAAAAAAATAAATAAATAAATAAAAAAAATCAAAATCACCAACCATCGATCGCATTTCGGTCAGCTCTAATTTGAACGGAGATTAGGCCTCTTTTGCGATTCACACTCGTGTTTTGATTTATATATATATATATATTTCAACATAAACCCTTAAATTTTCGTAGGGAGCGAACGGTTTGTCCTACAGAGCTCCGCGTGGTCTCAAAAAATTCTAAAAATTCTATAGAATCTTAATTTGAAGGAAAAACAATACCTTTATATCGAAATTTTTTGAGTTAGGGCGTTTTCAAAATTTCAAAATTGATTTTGGAACCCTTAGGAGTGACCTACATCAACCAAAAGCTTCGGGGCACAACTAGACCCCAAATGGAGCCTACATACCAAATTTCATCAAAATCGATCAATGCTAAGTGGCAAAAGTGCCGCGTACGGCGTACGCCGTACCTACGCCGGACGGACGGCCAAATTTTTATTCGATTTTTGGATTCTACGTAACTTGAAACGTAAACCATCAAATTTTGAGGGGGTGTTAATTTTTTTTTTTCTTGGTCGATTCCAAAGGTTCATTATTGAAAATAATAAACCAAAAGGTACTCCCGGTATGGCCGTAGGCGCTGGGGCGCGGGTTCCTTGGTCGTGAGATTGTATCCTATGGGCCCTATCCTCCCCCCCCCCCTTCGCAACCCAGGGCGGTGAAGCGATAGGAAGCCATGAGAAAAAATCATCAGAACAAATTCTTATCTTCCCTTTGGAAGACAGCTGATGACGTCCGCGACGCCAGGAATGGCACTCGGACAAAAATCCAACCTAAAATGGTTCTTAACGTTACTTTTTTAAGTACTTACTAAAAGAGTACCCAACATGTATATAATCTCCTTCCCTCCCATCCTTTCTGCCTTCATAAAACTTCTAGTGACATAAGAGCCTCGAATTCGAACAGCATTTTAAAATTCACGATCTTTAATTTCTCACTCAATACCATGGTTTGCTGACCATATAATTAACGTTTGCGCTCTGACAACAGCTGTGTGTTTTGTTATAAAACTAAAGATTGTTGTCAAAAACAAGGAGAAATGGCTCAGGAATACTTGAGTATTTGTATAAAGTCAGTTCTTCGACTCACTACTGTTGAGGGGGGCTAACATACAGAAGTCCCACAAGTAAATCCTTCGTCCGGCAAAGGAAGGCGTTAGTTATGCCTCGTCGATGTGACAATGGGCAGTCGTTCTATTCCTCCTTTGGGAGTCCTAGACTGTCAGATAGCGACCTCTATAAGGACTCGAAGGGGGTCCTGATTTGTCACAAGGTTCTCTTCGCACTCTTCCTTCTGGACGACGGATGCTGCGCCATTTAACTGTTTTTCCCTCCTCCAACCGCTTTTGTCAACTGTTTTATGGAAGTTACGGGACTCTGGACGAGAATGGTTAAGAATCCCTCCCACATTTCCTATTCTCGTGGTGCTTGCCGCTTTGCAGGAGCTTTCGTCAGCTCGTATGGATCGGTCTGCGGTCTCCGCTTCTTCACGACCAAAGATGAAAAAACGTCAGCGAAGCCGGATGAACGGTGTAGTTTTCCCACACAGGATAACATACCTACTACAATCATAAAGTTATTGGTAGTTATTCAAAACGAACCAGAATACATTCTCACACGAATTCACATCCTAAAGATTATGTGTCTTATTAGGAAATTCCGACACACTAATTATATTCTATGTCCATACTGTTCTACATAAATAGTGCCCATTAGGTTCAAAATATTACGAATCCCCATTTTGCTTTCTCACTTTAGAAGATAAGTTTTGTACTCATTTGTGCAGCAGGTTAAAAAATATTGGAAACTCCAAAATAAAAGTGTCAACTCATATCTTGCGTTTCAGAGTTTTCTGAACCGTTTTGGTTAGGGATTGCCTGTTTGTCCGAACCAAGGGCAAATATTGTACAATTCTGATGGAATTTACAGGAAACGTGCAAGATAAACCTTTGATAGTCTCCCATGAGTTCCATGTTGATAGAATAATGGTAACGTGTGCTCATGCGTAAACGAGAATTCCTTGAAACTATTTCTCCGTTTCTAGCAGTCCAAAATCGCCCAAATTTGGATGGATTTTGGGTTTGGGCTTCGAATAATTGCCTATAAATTTTATTGCATTTGACTCAGAAGGAGACTCAGTGTCGTATTTCATGCTCAAGCAAAATTATGCGAAAATTGTTTCAATGGATTATTCAATTCACGAATGGAATATTGAAAAGAATAGGATAGGAGAAAGTTGCAAATGCAAGATAAAGGCTATAAATTACATGTGATAAATTGAATGATGCAAGAGAGACTAAATGGATATAACGAGACTGAATAAGAATTTACAGAAATAGTTTAGATGACATCACAGAAACACTGAAAGTATTACGTGATCAAGCTGCTCTAAGTTGGCTTGAAGCTCATATTTAAGAAAGACTGACGTCAGGACTTGTGAGCGAAGTGGTGAGATATAGTCAGGTTGATAGGGCAAGGTCACCAGTAACAGACAAGGTCCAGTAACTTCTAGTCACAAGTTTGGACCAAAATAATAAGCCTTAAAGGAGTGAAAAACCGATTATGTTATGGTACGGTGTCTATTCGGTCCCCTATGAAAATCATCATCCCCGGACTGATAGAAGCGACTGCGCATGCGCAAACGTGAATTTCCTTGTAACGGCCATAACTTCCACTTTTTCTACTCGATTTCGATGAAATTTTCAGGGATTATGCGGATTAGGTTGTAGATGGTCCCCAATGAAGATCACCACCTTCGGACTGATAGTAGCTACTGCGCATGCGCAAACGTGAATTCCTTGTAACGGCCAAAGCTTCTACATTTTCCATCCGATTTCAATGACATTTTCAGGGATGTTACAGATTAACTTGTTTTGATGTTTTGAGATTAACTACTATGCATCGGATCATCTATATAATCGGGTTATGGATACGAGGAAGCTATGTGCCACACCCACTTGGCAGACGTTTTTATTTTTTTTGCTTCCGAGTCTACCAAGGTAGCGGAAGCTTTGTTTTCACTTTTCAAGGACGAAAAAAAAAGTTCTCCAAAATCAAAATTTTCACTCGCGTTTCGCGTTTTAGACCTTTCTGAACAATTTTGGTTCCGTGTCTGTCTGTCTGTGTGTCTGTCATGAATTCCTTGTAACGCGCATAACTATACGAAGTTATTGTCCGATTTCGATGAAATTTTCAGGGATTGTGCGGGTTGGTGTGTAGACGGTCCCCTATGAAAATCATCATCCTCGGACTGATAGAAGCGACTGCGCATGCGCAAACGTGAATTCCTTGTAACGGCCATAACTTCTACATTTTCCATCCGATTTCAATGAAATTTTTAGGGATGTTACAAATTAGTGTTTAAATAGTCTCCTATTAAAATCATCATCCTCGGACTGATAGAAGCGACTGCGCATGCGCAAACGTGAATTTCATTGTAACGGTCGTAACTTCCACATTTTCCATCCGATTTCAATGAAATTTTCAGGGATGTTACAAATTAGTGTTTAGATGGTCCCCTATGAAAATCATCACCCCCGGATTGATAGTAGCCGATGCGCATGCGCGAACGTGAATTGCTTGTAACAGCCATAACTTCTACATTTTCCATCCGATTTCGATGAAATTTTCAGGGATTACGCGGATTAGGTTGTAGATGGTCCCCAATGAAAATCAAGGCCTTAAAATTTACAGTAGCCTCTGCGCATGCGCAAACGTAAAATCTTTGTAACAGCCGTAACAGTCGCGTGTGACCTGAGGATCTCAAACCCCATTCTTCCAACCCCTTTGTAGATCAAATAGCAATGCTCTGCACTCCTACCCAGGAGTCCTAGGTTCGACTCCTAGATAAGATAAGAAATTTTTTGATCCAATCACTACCGCACTTACATTTTTCGTCCGAATTTGATGAAATTTTCTAGGATTGTCCAGATTAGCGTGTAGATGGTCCCCTAAGAGGGTAGTGAAAGGTACTTAGAGATTGGTGTTTTCAGATTAACTACTATGCATCGGATCATCTATATAATCGGGTTATGGATACGAGGAAGCTATGTGCCACACCAACTTGTTTTTATTGGCATGAATCCCAGATGCTATATGAAGTTTGTTTTGACGGTCTTTTCAAAAATTTGATAGTCATTTACTTTGAAGGATAAACTGCGTTCAAAAGTGAAAGTTCTTTGGAACGTCGTAAACCAAGATTTTCATTCGAGACGCTTTCCCAATAAAAAAATTGCTTAATAGTGTGGAAGTGAAAAACACTGAAACGCTTCCTTATTATTTCAGTCACGGGCGCTCAATTTTACAGGTGTTTTTAATTTTTAATAGTTGTTTTTCGAGGTATAGTACGGGTTGTTTCGAAAAGCGACTTAATTATACGATTGTAAGAAGAAAGCTCAATGAAGACCTGCATCCTCCACCTTCCTACCTGGCTACCTGGAATAATGAATGATAATTAATTATGGTTTCGTAACTCTTCCCACGCTGTAAATTTAAATCTGTTCTTTCAATGAATGATATACATATCCCTCACAACTGCGGTAAAAAAAAAAATCGAAAAACGTTTTTTATCGTTTTGAAAGAACCTTATGGTTAGTGAGATTTTCAAAGAATATTTCCACAAAAAATTGGTAATTATTCCTCTCGAGGAACGGTAGAAAACCTGTGATTAGTGGTTTATACAAACCGAAAGGGAGGGTCTGGTTGGCATTGTTCGTCGGGAAGGGTTAATAAGTGCACCCCCGCAAGGAGTTAGGAAAATGTAAGTGGGGAGAAGAATTCATAATTGTCGGGCAATTACCGGTCAGGTGGGGCCGTCGAGAATTTTATAATGGTTTTGTTCGTCGTCAGCGGATACCGGCGTCTGAAGGGCGTTTTAACCCTCAGGGGTGGACCCTCGTTCTATTTCGTACCCCCTCTGAGATACCTGCTACTCGTTTTTATGAAGTCTTCACACATTGGAAAAAAACGACGAAAAACCCCCAAAAAACGCTTTCATTGACCGCGCAGTTCATTTTCAAATCCGCCCCGTTTCGTTCATCGTAAAAATTGGTTAGTACAAAAAAACACTCTCATGAATGGAAACCATCTCGGAACTGAGACCTCATTAATAATTTTTCTAAGCAGCTTTTTGCTTCCCCAAAAAGCGTCTAAAAACAACTTATGTTAACGAAGGAAGTCAAAAAACATGTCGTTCGTCTACAATCAAAATATCTCTACTCTCTGAGTTCCCTTCAAGAAGTTTGTTGGATTTTGGCCTGTAATTCTTCTTTACTGGCGATATTAACATGCAATATATTTGGAAATTCATACATCGAGGCTTAGTTTGAAGACCATAGAACAGTTAAAACGTAAAATTCACTATGCAAAAATATCTGATAATTTTTAAGTTATCCTCAAAATTTAGGTACCTACTTGCCACTTGAGAAAAAAGAAAAAAAAAGAAAAATTTGAGAAAATGGAGAATTTTAACAAATTATTATTATTAAAAATTATTATTAAGAATTATTTAAGAAATTGAATTTTTTTTAAGTTTGTGAAGGCATTAAAATTTTGTTTTAGTATAAACAATTTCAATGCCCGTTGTTTTAAAACGGAATCATTATCCCAAGGGTTAAGAAAGTAAAAGTAAGGTTAAGTAAGGAATCATTATCCCAAGGGTTAAGAAAGTAAAAGTAAGGTTAGTAAGTGTTTGTTAACGAAATCGGCGTTTTGACATGAGATAATGACTCCTGGGTTGGATGAAGAAACTCGTATAAAAATCCTAATATTGGAGAATATTGAAGACCATTTAGTGACATAATCCAAAAAACAAAAAAACTCTTAAAAAAAAAAAAAAAAATCGTAAAATTAAAAACCTCTGATTTATGGAAGTGTGAAAAAGAATGTGATTGGACAATAGTTGTTTGCAAATTAGTTGCAGAATCGATCCTGAAGTTTTGAAGTTCTTATACCGTATTATGTCCATGTTATTTAAGGAAGCTACCTTAAATCCAACTTGGTAGACGTTTTTTGACGAGCTTCCGTAGTGAAAAAGAAAAATTTTCATTTCGCTGACACCGGTATCATAAACGAAGAGGCTACGTTGGGAAAGATATTGTGATGAGGTAATTTCCCTCTGACCATCCTCCTTGGTATCGGTCAGATAAGAACGCATTCATAGGAAGGCAGTCCGGCATTTGAGTCGTTCCATCAGGAAGGATCCCAGCGGCGATCCGTCTTCAGATGTAAACCGATGCAAGAAAGAAGCGGTTTGTTCTGCGAGGATGGGAAAAGAAAGAAGAAAAATTCTTCTGAGGATGAAATGAGAGGGAAGCCTTTCGACCGGTTAAACGGCACCAATCTTTCCTTCTCTCAGCTCAGAGTCCAGTTGCATTCGTCAGACTCCAGAGGGCTACGTTTTGTAAAGTGTGTTGTCAATAAAAACATCGAATGGATGGGAATTTTTGTCAATGTAACCCAAAAACATACCTTTGTTTCACGGAAGTTAATGAAAAACCTGGAGATTATTGATATAGTACCACCAATTCTGAGAAATGATAAATCTGAGATAAAGTATTACCAGTTCTTAGTGAGAAATGATAAATCTAGTTCATAACTCAAAAGATCGATTCTAAAGAGAATTGAAGTGTTTACCGTGTATAGTATCCATCCTGTTGGTATCCATCCTGTTGGTTGATCAGTGAGCACTCCTACAGCCTCTCCTTGGCTGTTCGGGCTTTTTGAGCGTAGTTCGACCGGTTGGACTCATCCAATTTTCGTTTTTGAAAAGCTTTGCAGTCTACTAGCTATTGTCAGAGTCCGGAGAGCTCCGTCTTGAACAGCAACAAAAAAAAAAGTATATCAGCAAATTTTCAAAATTAGGCTCGGGCGAAAAACGAGATGAAAGACGACGAGGAGATGAACTGAATAAACTGTTTTTCTCATATTTCTGTGACAATTATTGTTCGATTTTGATGATTTCAGCGGCAATCTTTTAGTTTTTCAATTCCCTAGACTGATGCACTAATGAATTTCGAAAATCCTTGAACATTTCAAATTTAGGTACAATTTTTAAAGTTTGAGCCCATGCAATTTAGGGAAATACTGACCCGGAACGAGGAACGAACGGCGACCGACTGACACCCCTTTAAGGAAGCTTTGTATTCGTGCAGGAAGTTAAGAAAATTGAGATATAGACAAAACTGTTAATTTTTATCCATAGTTTTATTTTAAAGCTTCCTGCACAATTTTGGATCCTGACTGGTTGTCTATCTGACAGTGTGGCCATTGATGAATATTTCAGGGTTTGTGCGGGTTAGGCCGTGGACGGTCCTACAAGAATTCCCCACTCGAAAATATGAACTTCCCAAATCAGTTCCTTACTGCCCAAAATCGCTTCCATTTGGAGAGCATTCACTTCTTATACATAACTTCTGGTTTAGTAGGCCCATATTGTGGCCTTCTCAATGTATTGAACTAAGATAAATTTGAGTCCTCCTTAATGAAAATGGAGGGTAGGTTGGGGATGGACCCAGAATACACGTCAATTAAATGGGATCAGTAGTCATCAACATAATCGGGAATTATAGCTTAATTGTGTTGTTGTTTGTTAATTAAACAGTCGTGTAAGTCCAGTTTCATACTGCGGAGTTTATCTATGGCACCTAGTGCTCAATAATAAATATTATAAAGTATTTTTACACCAGCTAATTTTATTTATCACTACTTTGTTCATGCTAATCTATTTTTGAGAACACACTGCCCACCCAATTCGATAGGACTTTTTGGCCTGATATTCGATTATTAATTTCGGTAGTGAGGGAAATGTACTAACTCCGCTACCTTTCATACTACAAAAATTCGTCAACAATCGACGCAAGATTTTTTGAAACCTACGTTACCACTAAGTACTGTATTTTAAGGAAACCAAGATAATGTTTTGCCCATCTCTACCCTCCCAGCTAATCGAAACACCAATCATTGTATTATAACGGTAAATTTTGCAGTCCAAAACAACAAGACAAAATATTCTCTCAATTTTCTGCGCGACTCTTGAAAGACTCAAGAGTCAATTAAATGAGTAAAATAAATTGCAATCTTTGCATTTTTTCGATGAAGCGTTTATAATTCAACATGAATTCTTGTTAGAAAAAAAACCACCAGATTTTTAATGGACCGTTTTTTTAACGTCTAAATTACAACATTAATTCATCTTTCCTCCGCAACGTGATAGTAAAGCATATTTTCCTTGAATCAGCTGCATCGCATTATCTCAAGCTTTATCAAAATAGGTAAATGAGCTTATCTCATATGATTCAGAGGATACATGAACTAGTGCTGCCGGTGTGGTTTAGACGTTAGTGACATGATCAACATAAATAATTTTTCAGAAAAAAAACACCAAATTTTGGTAGACGTTTGAGTTTTGGCCTGGAAATCTGTAATTTCGCTCAACAACCAAAGGTTCTGTGGGGAAAATCAGGACGGTTAGCAACTCAGTCGCCTTCGAAATGCGCTCTGGATCTTCACAACGTTGAGAGTCGCTCGCATTCCACTTTTACGAGTGTCAACAATCCTTCCGTCCCTTATGTAGACATCACAGCTCTCTCTTTATAAGGCGAAACTCTTTAAAACGCGCGTTATTTAAACCGCATCGCTGTCTTAAGACTGCTGGTCCGTCCTGCGATTAGAAGCCAACCGTTCAACCTCTCAAGTGCTCTGTGAGGGTAATCAAAGGCACAAAGGGCTCATCAACGCTATTACACCGGCTTTAGTTTAAACGTTGAGTAGACCTCGGTGTCGTTAACCTAGAAAAAACAGATCTAACCGGATAGATTCTCGGGGGAAGCGGCTCCCTTTTCGCTTTGTGTTGAGAACTATCTTAAAACGTTTTAATAGGTACGAATGTCGAATAGCTATGGTGCTATGGTGCTTTATAAGGAATAAGCTTCATATGGCTAGAATGCTTGTAATTTCTCAATTAACGTTTCATAATATCAACTTACTGCCTGTACCCCTTACGAACCTTTACTCAAAGTATCTAAGTACATTTTACTCGATTCGAGGATGATGAATGGATCAGTTTTGGCTCCATGTTCGCAAGACCTGCAACTACTGTGAAACGATGTGCATAGAGCGTATTAACCTTTACAATAAACCATGCATGCATTTGCATGGTCTGAGATAAAGAAGTCTACCGAGTGGGTGAGACACGTAGCTTCCTCGTTTAGGGAATGTATAGGTAATCCCACCTTGATAAATCTGACTACAATGGTAAGAGATCATCTTGGACCCAATACGCAGATTCTCCTAGTATTCATCAGAATCTAATGAAAAATGTGAAACTTTTCAGTGTGTTAAGATTTAGCTCGGTAGTCGCCTGTGAATCGAAATGAGGTCTGGATTTTTAAAAACTGGCTGATGCCACATCCAATACAGTGGCGGCTTTGATTGTTAACTAAAAGAGACCAGTAAGACAATCAAGGATCAAACAACGCTAATTTTGAAGGGTCACTCTAAAAAAAAAAAAAAAAACTTGGGTCATTTTTGATCAGGTAATTCATTGAAATTTTCTGTCGTTTATACGTGGAAATCGTGGAAAACCTCAGATTTGATTTTTTCTAATACCACGTGAAGGGGCTCAAGAGCTAGGTAAATGACGCATAAAGTGTTGCCAGATGTTTTAAGAATAGAGGTGCTGAATGACTTCTCCGAAAGGGCTACAATATCCCACCTTGAGTGAAAGAGCAAACGTTTTACTAAATATTGGCCTTTAAAATTTTAACCAGATAGTAGTAAAATAATATAGTATATAACTTTTATTCAGTCATAAGGTCACGGAAGTTGCAGTTATAGGTACCTACAATTTTATTTAAAATGAGAAAAAATCACATTGACATTATAATAATAAACCCAAAACTTGGCAAATTTGCATAATAGTCGGCTTTGGCATTAGGGTGGATGTCGGGCATCTGTGATACCAAGCCCATCCATAACCATCTCTAAGACTTGGCACTAGAGGTGGAGTCTAAAGACTAGTAGTGAGGTAGGGGTGTAACATGGTATTCTCTGCTAAAGATTAGTATCTGGGCCCCTAGTGTGAACAGCAAGGTAAGGATCATGTTTCATAAGTGAGCGTGACGTTATGTCAAAGTATATGAAACAAACAACAGCTAACTCTAGAGACCCGATCACCTGTCAAAACATCAAAAATTCTGAAAAAACTCGATTTTTTCAGGAAACCCCTCAAGGAATCGGGAAAATGACGTAATAGGAGGAAATGACCGTATTTTTTGTTCAAAAACACTGCAAATTATGCACTTGCCTAGCCTAACCCTAAAATAAGAGCCTAATGTGGAAAAAATCCAAATTTTTGAAGAAAAAAATTGACTTAGATTATTAGATTAGGCGCTGCTTATTTAGCCTACCCTGTCTAGCCACCTCAGCTATAATTAAACTCTGTAGTATTTCAAAGAAGCTTAATGGCTTAATGCCTCCAAATTATAAGGTAATTTGTCAATCTGAAGGGAAATCGTGGCAAAAACGAAATGACGGAGTGAATACCAGAAAATGCGTGGCCAGAAGAAATTTACGAGGAGAATAAACCATTTGTTTCGCACGGGGGAAAATCCTGCTGGACTATACGACCCAATTGACAGTGAGGTCGTTAGCGGACGTTTAGAAATTCAGAGGAGGAAATATCTTCCTTTATCTCGTACAATAAGCCTCAGTTCGACCAAATGCGGCTTTTAGGAGGAAAAACGTGACCCCGTGATAAAGAAGCGGAGGCGTGTGGGATGATTGAAATGACAAGAAAGCTACCAATGGGCTCGTCGTGAGAAGGTTGAAGCCTTCCCCGAAAAAAATCTCATATTCGTGATCAAAAGGATAGGTATCCCACACTATGGGATTCACAGTGCTCCTATCGGAGAGACTCCTCGTGTTTCACATCCATGGTTCTTTAGGATCTAATAGGGATCATGGTAATTTTTGAGGGCTAAAAGAGTCAGTCAAACATTAAAACTTCCACACATTGAATATCTTGAAAGTATGATAATTAGTTTTTTTCCCAATTAACATTCATTGTAATAAGTAATTCAACTTATTAGCAACATTTCTATGACAATGAATATAAATGAGTGAAACAAGAGTGTAGTACTTAGCGCACCTCCATAATTTTTGGCTGTTTAGTGATGACATACCTATACAGTAAAAAAATAGTAAACAATTGTGTAATAATTTGCAGCATTTTTTCCCCTGTGCTGAGGCTTCAATGAGCTCTCTTTGCTTTAGTACACTTGTCTCCAGATATACAGTCTTGGGTTAATGTTATTGCTCAGTTGGTGGTGGCTCGCATGGCTTGTTTGGTATGTGATATTGATCGCGTGATATTCGTGTAATACTGATCGCGATTACCTATGGCAATACTGTGATCTTTGAAGAAGAGTGATCTATACAGGAAAATAATAAACCTTTTTGAAATAATTTGCATTACTAATAATCGAATATTTCATAAACCTTATATTTGATTATTTAAATACCTACTTTTATTTTGCCCACGTAATATGTGCTAGGTATAATAATGTAATATGAATGATGTTTTGGGATTAACTAGATACTCATGCGTAGGATAATCTTCATAATAGGGTTACGGATACTAGGAATCTTTGAGCCACACCCACTTGGCAGATTAAAAAAAAAAAAAAAATCTCCAACTTTTATACGTAATTTAAAATGACGTTGAATAAAAAGCATGTATTTATGTGATTGTTATCTTAATAAAAAGCATTTTTAATAAAATTCTTCTCATTTTTCACGTCTTCAAGTTTTTGGTAATTTTAACAAAATTCAAGATGTCCATGGTTTTTTCACAAAACTACAAATCTCCAATACTGAATTGTTGATAGCTGGCTTGATATGAAAAGCGCTCCAAATTATTTCATAAAAATGATTTATTATTTTTCTTTACGGTTCACTCGCTTGTAAAAAAAAAAAACACAGATTTGCCATTGTCACTATCTACCAATCATTTTCGCTTCACAATAAAGTTAATTTTGACGAAATAAACGCTTCACACTCAATTCGAAGAAATAGGAGTTGTGGGTCCCATTAGAAAATTTCATTACTGGATGCTAAGGACGCAAAACTGAATACAAGTCGAAGAAACAAACAGCGATCGCATTTTGGTCTGCTAAAATTTGAACAGAGATTAGGCCTCGTTTGCGATTCACACTCATGTTACTGTTATACCGTGAGTCCAACTCTTAAGTTCTCATAGGGAGCGAACGGTTGGTCCTTCAGAACTCAGGGTGGTCTCATTTGATTCTTAAATTTCAATACTTTTTAAATTGATGAAAAAACAATACCTTCATATCAACATTTTTTGAGCTATGGCGTTTTGAAAATTTCAGCCCTTATTTTGCACTCCTTAGAAGGACCCAAAAAACAAAAACCAAAAACTCCGAGGGACAACTAGACCCCGAATGGAACCCATATTCTACGTACCTTAAAACTTGAAACAACAAATTTTGAAGGGTTACATTTTTTTTTTTTTTTGTCGATTCCGATTACGAATAATAAACCGAAATTGGGTATTTGTGAGTAGGTACATTTATTCATGAAAGTAATTAATTTGAAAAACTTGCTAATGAGGATTTTGAAATTTTGTCAATCGAAAAAAACAGCTGCAGCAGTTTTTGGGTCTCCTGGTAATTTTTCATTGGCACATATAAGAACTTTTGTAAAAGAGCTCCTCACATTACATCGAATCTTAACAACCTCCTAAATGTATTACTCTTTGCGTACTGCGGTAGTAAACCATCCCCTCACACGTGGGAAATTTTGGCTGAAACTCGAAACCGAAAGTGAACCTTTCCAGGCCAATTTCTCACTCCTCGTGGGAAGCCGGTGGTCCTGGAGGTTCCGCTAAAACGATGGAAAAAAAATTCCGCCCGAAAGGCCGTCCTTGGCCACATTAGTTTCAATCGAAAGCTAATTCCGCTCATTCAAATCGATCGGTCGTGATCCCTTCCACGTGATTCTTCCACGTTGAGCATATGCGCCGCTCACGGCGCTAAATACGATATTTTTTCGGCTCGCCCGAGGATTTTTTTTTCCAGTTCTACCAAAAACTCCTCCCGCACCTTCGAAAAAAAACCACAAAACTTCCCAGGAGTAAATCAAAATAAAAAGTTTCAAATGGGTGAAGGCCTTCCCCCCGGCCCGATCGCTAATTACACGCCGCAGCGGTCCTGACTTATGGACCATCCTTGGCAAATTAGGTCCATTAATGTAGGGAGGCGCATAGATCAAGACTCTCATACCGAGGATTTCTCTTCTGCCGTCTCTTTTCGGGGCGGAGGACGTTACTCTTAATTCTTTATTTCGTTTCGGAAGGCCGCAAAACGATTTGTTACAGTACTTGAACGATCTCGAGATTTCGGGAGAGGAAAGGCATTAATTGTAGTCAATTTTGACAAAATTTGAATCATATTTGGTGCGTATACACTTTATTGCAAGAGTGGCTTGAGATTCTTACAGTGCCAGACTTCTGAAATCAGTCCTTTTACCTGTGCATTGCTGGTTGGTACATGCTCGCTGTGCCACATGTGGCACGCTCGTCCTTCGTGGGTTAAGGCAATGTAACAACAATTTTAATAAGATTTCGCTTCCGAGTCTACCAGGGTAGCGGAAGCTTTGTTTTCACTTTTTAAGGTTGAAAAAAAAGTTCTCCAAAATCAAAATTTTCACTCGCGTTTTGCGTTTTAGACCTCTCTTAACAATTTTGGTTTCGTGTCTGTCTGTTATGAAATCCTTGTAACGATTTATCGTAACTTATTGTCCGATTTCGATGAAATTTTCAGAGATTGTGCGGGTTGGCGTGCTGACGGTCTCCTATGAAAATCATCACCTCCGATCTGATAATAGCTGCTGAGCATGCGCAAACGTGAATTCCTTGTAACAGCCATAAATTTCACATTTTCAATCCAATTTCGATGAAATTATCAAGTTCTAGCTAGATGACAGTAATTTTGAATGGAAAGTGCCTTATTCGAAAAAAAAACGGAATATTCGGAAACTGTTTGGAGAGTCTTATAGTTCGCAAAATGATTTGTTAATCATTTAGGATGCAAAACAATTTGGACGATCTCCGGGAGAGGGAAGGCAATAATTTTAGCCAATTTGGACAAAATTTGAATCATATCTTGGTGTGTATACACTTTATTGGAAGAAGAATTGCTCGAGATTCTTACAGAGCCTGACTATTTTTTATTAACGAAGAACAATAATAAATTTCTTGGTACACATTTTTTGTACAGAATTATTTTTATTTAGTCAAAATTATTTTTAGTTAGTCATTTAATCATCCACGGACCGTTGTTTCGACCCTCTCGTCACTTCCCTTCAGTGCAACCGTCATTATAAAAACATCAGTGTTTCAGATAAAAGCCGAAGAACAGCTTTTAGACGCAGTTTTTTCGTGAACAGAAGACGTTCCGGTGCCGTGATTTGTTTTTTCAGTAGGCCGACCGAATAAGATGAATGTAAACCTGGTAAAAGACTAGGTTAGGTGAGTGGTGACTCGTGTTTGAGTTGTTTTTAATTATTGAGGCATCCCGGCGGACGCGATGTTCCTGTCATCAACAGGCTCAAAAAACCTGAAATGTAAAATGATTTTCGCTCCAGAATCTGATAATTGAGATACAGCTGGAATGTATTTTCGCATAAAAACTGGTTCAGTTTGATAATTCGAGAAAATTCGAACAGCACCTTCGACAATACCTTCTTCCCGTAGGATTGCTTAAATCAACCATTGGCTATAAATTTATTGTTTTGTCGTATTTACCGTTAACTTATACACCAGAACTATTACACCTTGAACCTTTTAGACCCAATGTTGCCTGAGTAGTTCTTGATCGAATTGCCTGAAGTTATAACTCATGAACTTGACAAATTATGTAGTTAAGCAATTAGGGCAAAAGAGAGGAGATCAGGGATAGAGATGAAATCAATGAGCCATAATCTTGGGCCCAGATCCAAACTAGTTACTCTCCAAATTTGAGTAAAGTTGGGCAGTTCATTAATGTAAGGTTTATGCTTGAGGAAGATCTTGTTCGTGCATATATTTTTAGCTTGTTTGGAGACTAACCAGTAGAAACCCTGAAATTTACCAAAAACGGGCAGTTTTATTCGTACGGACAAGAAATTTACCTTAGGCATTTAGGAATATTTATATTTATTTGACTTATTCATATTTTATTTGGTATATTTTATATATTTATGTTTTAAATATGTACTCCTGCTAATATTAGAGCACCACTATCTATTTCTTCGTTGCTTCACTTATCAAGTTTTATCCATTTGAACACATTGTTTGCCTTGGAGGGATTAATAAAAGTAGCAAAACGACATATTGTTCAAGAAAAACAGAAGAGTACAAAAAACGGAGAAGAAAACAAGGGAAGCGAGAAAAAACAACGAAGAAAGATGAAAAGATCTGAAAAAAGGTAACTAGTATTCAGTAAATGATGAAGGAAAACTACATAATACCTACTTGATCCACCTGTTCTCCTATTTAACCCCAAACAGTAATGAATCTCCCCAAAAAAGGAGCGCAGTGTTATGTAAGTTTGTAATGTCGAATGTAGTTCCGTTTTTTCACCCAATTAGTCGCAGAGTGCTTCATTCAACTTCAATGTGCACCTATGAGCTAATTGGCTTTCGAACGAGATGCTGGGGCTCTGTTAAATAGTTTGCTGGTAGATATTCCGAGAACAAATACCGTTTTCACGTATACAAATCAGGGCAGTATCGGCAGTTCACATTTTAATGGTCTGTTTATGGTTACTTCACTCGTCGTTAGAATTGCGTTGTGGGGTAGTAGTGAGGAGTCTGCATCTTCCTATGAAAACCTATAAGCAATCAGTTCCGAGCACAGCCTTTTTAAAAAGGGCTCCATGGGTGGTACAGAACGCATTCGCGCACCGGTAAGCCACAACCTGCAAACCGCTATTTAAACCTTTTTTTTCTCGGAGTGTTTCGGTTCACGATGCAATCATCCTCAGTTTGATAAGAGCGGCTGAAGAGAGAGAAAAAAAACACCGTTCACTCCGTTAGGCGGCAAATTGTGAAAGTAAACAAACATTGAGATTGCAAAACCGCCCACTGGTTTAAACCCGAGGCTGATCCGAGATTAAACAGACTAATTTTATATCTAATGGGGTTTGGAGCCGCACTGAGAAAAAAGTTTTTTTTAGGGGCTCGGTTAAAGCAGATATACCCGTGAAAAAAAAGAAAAACAACCGTGAATCCATTGATTCGACCGTGAAAAAAAAGAATCCCGGTTGATACAGCAGTGAAAAAAATAGATACAACCGGGACCAATATTGAAACAACCGAGACCAATATAGTTCACTTACTGATCACAACCTGTAGTGAAAAAAATTCAACCTGGACCAAATGTTTTGACCTAGAAAAGAAAAGTTGTAAGCCGTGACTTTAATGATTTATCCGTGGCTCGTAAGTGGGGTGAACCGAGATCGAAATGATTTGACCTCCCATATAATTCCCCCTCATTAAAGTCACTGTTGTATCACAAAAATTAACCGAGAAATTTAAAAGAAGCAACCGTTACTCTAAACATATACCCTAGAACAAAAAAGGTGACTTTCAGTCTCTGTTAAAACCACTTTAGTGTCACGGTTGTTTCAAAGACTTCCAGGATGAAACAACAGTGATGGAAATTTGAAACTGCCCCCAATCTGTTCACGATTATAGCAGGTTTATTGTCGCGGTTAAAACAACCTAGCATTGTAGGCTGTGAAATTGAATAACGGTTACTTCAACAGGGAATATCAATCAACCCTGCCCCCAACTTTACTTCTCGGTCGAAACAACGTGGAATTTATAGATGAAAAATTAGATCACGGTAACTTCACCAGCGAATATTAATCCACCCTGCCTCCGACTTTACCTCTCGGTTGAAACAACGTAAAATTTATAAACTGATCAATCAGATCACGGTTACTTCACGAGCGAACATTATTCCACCCTGCCCCCTAATTTACAACTCGGTTGATACCTACAACGAAGAACTTTACTGACCAATCAGCTCACGGTTGGATCATCATAGACAATAAACACCCTCCCACCTGATTTCGTTCTACATTATATCAGCAATACTTTTCTAGGTTGAAACAACGGTGATATTTAATTCATACAATAAAATATTGGCTGATTCAACCGAGTAGTTCAATTTTTTCTCGATTTTTTTTTTATTCTAGGTTAGGTATATCGGCAATAATTTTTTAGGTTGATAGAACGGTGATAATAAATTATTCATCCATTAAAATGGCGGCAGATTCAAACTGATTCAGAAGTAACACTTTGGCTTTGACTAGATTCCACTATACGGCATTTCTTTGATGGGCTTGATAAAGCAAAATGGATTTTCTTCATTTCAAATTTCAATTTCATTTCCACCGCGAAACTCTCTTGGCTCATGTTGAGACAAAATTGTCACAGATTTCTTCTATTGAAGCCATCACGTTATCAAGCACTCGTCTCTCTTCATGAGTATTAAATGTTTTATATAGATTCATTGTCAAATCTCAGAGCAAGCAATGAAATTCGGAAGCAGTACCAAGGCTTTATCAATTCCAGGTGCTGTTCCGTCTGTCGTCCACAAATCACTGTCATGGGTTTCAGCCGTTTTCCATGAACCCATCAATTAAAGTGGGCCAATCAAGGCTCGAATTTTATCAAAATTGGTAGGTCGGTAAAATGGCTTTGGATTTCATTTGCTTCAGAGATCTTTACCAGCTTTTGGTTCACGTAGACAGTAATATTTGAAATCATAATCTTCACAGAAAATATATCTTCCAAATTGAAAATTCGTTAGGGGATGCATGAGCCAAATCCACTTGAAGGCGCACAGGGGGAAAAAATATTCCTGAAGAACGGCACAAAATTGCAAGAAGTGTGGGTACCTACCTATACCGGAAATATTTTGCATACTGGTGACAGTTTCAGACCTCCCCGACTGTCAAGTACATATAAGATTTTCAACCTCTTTTTAGTGAGTAACGAAGGTCGCTCCCAGCCCATGGAGGTCTGAATTTCATCATTCGATTTAGCATGAAAAATTGCGTAAAATTCGATTCCGAAATCATTAGGTCGTGGGAGATAATGTTTTCCACAAAAACTCTAGAAAAATACAACGTTTTTTGCATTATTATCCTACTTAACCTTCAAGCGTTTCATGATACTGCATTTCGAGATGGTAAATTTGTATTTAGTCTGTCCTCCGTATGTCACGAAGAACCCGTTCTATCTGATTTCGTTGTTATAAACATGGAAAAATACAGATGTCATGTTGATAAAGTCAATTTATTGCAATTTTTTTATCCATCCCGGTTCACACAACCGTCCACAAAATCAGTTATAACCGAGAACGAAATTGGTAGCCAAACATCCCAAACATTATGCACGTGGAACATAACCTCCAAACGGTTCATATACTGCAGTTCGAAAAATTAATTTGTTTAAGTCCGTCCTCCATATGTCACGAAGGGACTGAAACCCGTTCTATCTGATTTTGTTGCGAGAAAGATGGAAACATACGGATTTCATGGCGATAAAGTCAATTTAATGCAATTTGTTTATCCCTTGCGGTTGAAACAACCGTCCATAAAATCGTCATAACCGAGAACGAAATTTCTAGCCAAAAATCCCAACTATTAAGCACGTGGTACATAACCTCTAAACGGTTCATATACTGCATTTCGAAAAATAAATTTGTTTAAGTCCGTCCTCCATATGTCACGAAGGGACTGAAACCCGTTCTATCTGATTTTGTTGCGAGAAAGATGGAAACACACGGATTTCATGGCGATAAAGTCAATTTAATGCAATTTGTTTATCCCCAGCGGTTGGAACAACCGTCCATGAAATAAGATACAACCGAGAACGAAATTGTAAGCGATCCCAATCATCCTCCAAGCGTTTATTCAAGAAAAGTTGCTTTGAAAGTATGTCTCCTTTGATGTAGTGACGTTTGCTTTGTTGAATTCAATCGTGAAAACAAGGTAAAATTGTTAATTTATTGATGATATAACCATTTGAAAATGTTGGTAAAATATTCACTTGGTTGATTCAACCGAGACCGAAATTATTTGGTGGCAGTGGTGGGGCAATCCGTATATAAACGCGCGTGCAACCTACCCCGATACCCACTTCCAGTTTACAACTTCTCACGTGTCACGTCCTATAACGCTCTCTTTTTTTATTATACTCAACTCATTATCATCTTCATCTTGGTTGTGACTTGTGTTATAATATTTTCTTGATTGAGTATATTGGTTCTCCCTCTCCCGATATGGAAGATGTGACAGGCATGTTGGCTGAATGGGGCCTCTCAGCTGCGACTATCGAAATTTTCCGAGGTGAGCTACTTCCTACAATATTATTACCTATTGCTCATTAATATCAAGTAAATTAGGCACACAACTATTACATTTTGCTAATTTATTTTATGTAAATTAAGCACACCTATTCATTATGAACTCGGGCGACCGTCAAAACCCCCACGTGTTGAGAGAGGTGTATCAGAATCCCCCCGGTCGAGTTCGCAGAGTATCCCCCCGTCAAAACATGAGTACAGTGATCTCGAAATAGTGATTAAAAAAAAAGACCTAGTGTGCAGGACTTTTGTATTTTTACAAGCTTTTATTTAGTTTCACCTGTCCCGTTGCCAGTTTGTTTGCAGTAAAATATTTCAAGTTAAATTTGATCCACTTCCCGGTTTTCTATTGAGCTAAAATTTTTCAGGTATGTATAAATCGGATCACAATGCAATATTACCACATAAGGGGGTGCATATTAAGGGGGGGGGGTGGGGGTGAGCAGAGGGTTACCCGTCGAAATATCTCACTTTATCATTTTTACTTGTTTTGTCACTAATTGAGAAGAAGGAAAGATTATTTTTTGAATACGTTTTGTAATCTTGTTTTCTGCCATCATGGTAGAGAGGGCCAAATGGCCCTAATGTATGTGCAGATATATAAATAAACCAGTCAACCAGTCAACCAGAAATATCGACGTAAAATTTGTCCATTTTCTCAGTTTTTTTTTCGTGTAATCTAATATTTTCCGCATCTATCCGTTAAAATTATATAAATGTATAATAAAATTAGGTAAAGAAAAAAAAACATTTTATTATTCATTAATCAGTAAAGTGAACTTAAAAGTTAGAAAAATTAACTCAAATAAGAAAATTAAACTTTAATTATTAAATGTTACCGTTTTTATCAAAGTCCCAATTTTATAAATAAAAGTGTGTTACATTTTGATGGTACAAATAAAAACATTTAGCACCATCTTTTGCCTCTTGCTATCACAATGTAACACGCTTGTGTTTATAAAATTGGGGCTGTGATAAAATCGGAAAGGTTTAATAATTAAGGTGGATAATATTTCTTATTAGAGTTATTTTTTTATAAACTTTTTAGTTCACTTTATCAACAAATAATAAAAACTTGTTTTTAAAAAAGGTTCAAGGTACGTTTCAAGGTACGTAGAATCCAAAACGCTGCAAATTATTACACAATGGTTTATTTTTTATTTTTTTCTATATAGATCACTCGTCTGCAAAGCCACCAACCATCCAACATGAAGAAAAACATCGATCGCCTTTCGGTCAGCTTTGATTTGAACGGAGATTAGGCCTCTTTTGCGAGTCACACTCGTGTTTCTGATGTATCGTACGTCCAAACTTTAAATTCTCGTAGTGAGCGAACGGTTTGTCCTACAGAGCTCCGGGTGGTCTCAAAAAATTTTGAAAATTCTATAGAATCTTAAATTGAAGGGAAAACAATAACTTTATATCAAAATTTTTTGAGTTAGGGCGTTTTCAAAATTTCAAAATTGGTTTTGGAACCCTTAGGAGTGACCTACATCAACCAAAGTCTTCGGGACACAACTAGACCCCAAATGGAGCCTACATACCAAATTTCATCAAAATCGGTCTATGCTAAGTGGCAAAAGTGCCGCTTACGGCGTACGGCCAAATTTTTATTCGATTTTTGGATTCTACGTAGTACCTTGAAACGTAAACCATCAAATTTTGAGGGGGTGTTAAAAATTGTTTTTCTTGGTCGATTCCAAAGGTTCATTATTGAAAATAATAAACCAAAATCGAATAAAAAATGTTCCGTCCGTCCGCCGCACGTGGCACTTTTTTAGTTACCACGGACCGATTTTGATGAAATTTGGTATGTAGGCTCCATTTGGGGTCTAGTTGTGCCCCGAAGATTTTGGTTGATTCAGGTCACTTGTAAGGGTTCCAAAATCAATTTTGAAATTTTGATAACGCCCTAACTCAAAAAATTTTGATATAGAGGTATTGTTTTTCCTTCAATTTAAGATTTTATAGAATTTTTAGAATTTTTGAGACCATCCGGAGCTCTGTAGGACAAACCGTTCGCTCACTACGAGAATTTAAAGTTTGGACGTACGATAAATCAGAAACACGAGTGTGAATCGCAAAAGAGGCCTAATCTCCGTTCAAATTAAAGCTGACCGAAATGCGATCGATGTTTCTCTTCATGTTGGATGGTTGGTGGCTTTGCAGACGAGTAATCTATATAGAAAAATAAAAAGTAATAAACCATTGTGTAATAATTTGCAGCGTTTTTAATTGTCAGTCACTTCTAAGGGGAGAAAAATAGGGGATGAAATTTTCAAAACGCCCTAGCTCAAAAAACTCAAATGTAACGGTATTGTTTTTTCATCAATTTAAAATAGAACTGAATTTTTAGAATCGAATGAGATCAACCAGAGCTCTGTAGCTCCTTATGAAGATTTGAAGTTTGGACTGATGATGGCCTTCGTAAATGCGTCCCTGTGATCGTCAAATCCGCCGAAAACTGCCAGAGATCGAGGTATCATACGGATATACCCATCCTCAACGCAGCTCTCTCCTGCTACCGCAACAAACAAAGTGAGCACATCGATGTTGTTTTTCATCCTGTCTTTTTTTATGTTTCTAACCAACATTTCTCCCAGTTTAGGGAATTTTCGAAGCATAATGACACCCCCAGTGCATGCAGTAACAAATACGACCACCCTTCTATTTGGATCACTGGTTTTCCATCAATAGTACCTACCAACATCATTATTCTCCATTATCCCTCTTTCTCAAATTTCAGCTTCCTGCGTTGAATAGGATTGAAAATGGCTTCGAAGATCACTCAGCTGATCAGTGATCCCTCAGGCGTCTTCAGCATTCGAGCTCCGAAGCCATTTTCAATCCTATTCAACGCAGGAAGCTGAAATTTGAGAAGGAGGGTTAATGGAAAATAATGAGGTTTGTAGTTACTATTGATGGTACCAGCGATCTATACAGAAGAAGGGTGATCTATACAGAAAATAATGAACCATTGTGTAATAATTCGCAGCGTTTTTGAATTCTACGTACCTTGAAACGTAAACCATCACATTTTAACGGGGAGGGGTCCTTATTTTCCATTAACCCTCTCTCTCAAATTTCAGTTTCTTGGGATGAGTAGGAGTAAAAATGGCTTTGGAGCTCACTCAGCTGATCTGTGATCTCTCAGACATCTTCAGCATTCTCTCTTGACCCTCCCTCTCGAATTTTAGCTATCTGCGTTGAATAGGAGAGAAAATGGTTTCTATACAATGGACGTTAACTTGCGATTCACACTCATATTTCTGATTATCATTAGTCCTAACCGCCAAGGACCACTGAGGGAGCTAGCTGTTGGTCCTACGGAGCTCCTTGTATTCTCATTCGATTCTAAAAATTCCACTTTTGGTTTATTATTTTCAATAATAAGCCTTTGGAATCGAGAAAGAAAAAAAATTTTAACCCTCCCCCCCCTCAAAATTTGATGTTTTACATTCCAAGGTACGTAGAATCCGAAAATCGAATTAAAAAATTCCCGTCCGTCCGCCGTACACCGTACGCCGTACACGGCACTTTTCTTAGCAACACTGGACCGATTTGGTTCAAATTTGATATATATATATGGGCTCCATATATGGGCTCCATTTGGGGCCTAGTTGTGCCGCGAAGCTTTTGGTTAATGTCAGTCACTTCTAAGGGGTGAAAATTAAGGGTTGAAATTTTCAAGAGTGCCCTAGCTCGAAAACTCTCGAAATAAAGGTATCGTTTTTTCACCAATTTTAAATAGTATTGAATTTAAAAAAAATTTTGAGACCACCCGGAGCTCTGTAGGACAAACCGTTCGGTCCCTACGAGTACTTCAAGGTTTTCCTTCGATAAAACAGAATCATGAGTGTGAATCGCAAAAGAGGTCTAATCTCCGTTCAGATTTTATCTGACTAAAATGCGATCGCTGTTCATTTCTTCAATTTGTAGACAGTTTTGCCTACTGCGTAACCAGTAATCAAATTTCCATATGAAGCTTTCTATTTTTCGAATCGAGTGTGAAGCGTTTAGTTCTTTCTGATAAACTTGATTGTGAAGGTGTGAAGCCAGTATAGTGTGGTAGGTAAAAAATAGTTGGTAGGTAAAAAAAGTTGGCAGGTAAAAAAAATTTTGGTAGGTAAAAAACGCTTCAAATCATTGTCCAAAGGTTTATTATTCCTGTATAGATCACCCTTCTGTATAGATCACTGGTTGTCCATCAATAGCACCTACCACCATCTGTATTCTCCCTTGACCTTCCCTCTCAAATTTCAGCTTCCTGCGTTCAATAGGATTGAAAATGGCTTCGGAGCTCACTCAGCTGATCAGTGCTCTTCCAGGCGTCTCCTGCATTCGAGAAGATCTTCTTCACCCTTCAGATCACTGATCAGCTGAGTGAGCTCCGAAGCCATTTTTAATCCTTTTGAACGCAGGAAGCTGAAATTTGAGAGGGAAAGTCAAGGGGGAATACAGATGGTGGTAGGTGCTATTGACGGAGAACCACTGATCTATACAGAAGGGTGATCTATACAGAAAATAATAAACCTTTGGGCTATGATTTGCAGCGTTTTTTGAAAAAAAAAAAACCATTATATTCAAAGTTTTCGAGATAGACCGTTTTAAAAATGTCATTTTCTTGTTTTCACCCCTTAGAAGTGACTGATAATAACCAAAATCTTCGCGGCACAATTAGACCCCAAATAGAGTTAATTGTGCCGCGGACGGCGTACAATTTTTTTTCAACACAATGTGTTTTTACGGAGTTTTAACGGTTTTCTTGCTCAATTCCAAAAGTTCATTATTGAAATTAATAAACCAAAAATGCGAAAAGAACAGTTAGTTCCCCCCTCCCCCCACCCCCTCTCACCACCAATGATGCAAGCTGTGTAAATACGTTGAACCTAAAGCTACTTCCTGTGTTTCAGCGGACGAACACGAACGCTCCGCAAACGCCAGGTTGTATCAAAGCGCGATCCTTCATCGCCTTCTTCGAAACTCCTAATCAGAAGGGGGCTCACCATCAGGAGCTGATATTGGCCAATAGTGGCTTTGTCCAGCCTTATATTGCTGTTTTGGGTAATGTTTATAACATATAACAAGTATTTGTCAGAGTTTTCGATTTCGAATACATAACCGATAATTTATTGACAGGAGTGGAGCTCTGCTTCAAAGTGTTTTACACTTTCAATTTGAAATACACGTTGGAGTATGAACACATTTGGATTTCTATTCAAAAGCTCTTTTACAATATTCCTAGATCTACAGTAACTCCCGAAAGAGCCGCTTACTTAGCTACTGTGATTTACGAGTTTTTGGATTTGTATTTGCCCCTTTGCAATGAAATTGGTGACAAAACTGCTACGTTACAACCCAAATTTCACTTTTTAACGCACAACCCTACTATGATGATGAGGCACGGCACACTTAACGCACTCTCTAGCATGCGTTTTGAGTCGAAGCACACAGTTATTAAAGCAGCAGTTACCTCAATTCGCACCTCAGTCAACACTCCAAAATCAACTGCTGATAAACACCATTATCAACTGAACAGTCTTTTTTTCAAAAATGAACTCCCGCCTGCTGTGAATGTATATGGTAAAACTATGTTTATACCTCCTAACGAACTTATCCAAATCTGCCACTCTCTCAATGTTCCACTGTGTGATGATTTGAAATTGGTCGAGTTTGTTACAACCGCTTCCAACGTGTATTTCACCTCTGGTTACGTGCTATGCACAAATATAGACGAAAACGGAAATCCTAACTTCATACTTATCACACATTTGTATTGTAACGAAAACACTAACGATGTGTACGTTAGAGGCTACAATCTCATTACGTTAGGTTTTGTCGAGCACTTCCGTGCATACGAAGTTGTTAAAGTCAAATTGAAGCCTTCAGCTCGCTACCAGTTGCTGGATTTCCCTTTCCAATCACTTTAACTAAGGCTAATGATGGAACTGTCTATGTAACAATGAGAAACACTTATTAAGGGGTGCAATTTTGAAATGTTATCATTATTACTAATACTTAATTTGTAAATTGTACCTAAAGCTTTACTTTAAGATATTAAAATGTTTAAGTTAAAATTTATTTATTTATTTACAAACAATACCTTACCATGTAAAGACAAGGCATTAAAATAAAATTACTCATTAATAACATACCCTGTTGTTATCTATGGAACCTATTAATGACATCAATTTACAAAAGTTGTATTTGGGTATAAAAAGAAAACAAGTACTTAAAAGGTTGGCTTTTTAGCTAGTAACAGAATTTGTTTTGCAGTATTTTCAAGATTTCTTCATATAGGGTACTTCTGTATTTCTTGTTTTATTCGCTTGTGACAATTTAGCTTTTCCTACAAGAAAAAAATCAAAAAGGGTTGGCTTTCTGGCGGATAACAGTACCTACTGTCTTTTTCAGATTTTCAAGATTTCTTCGTTTTTAATGTTGTATTGTTCTTGTTTTAATCAGTTCTGTCAATTTGCTTATTTGTACGCATTTGAATTAGAAATTGTACTAATTGACAACCTACTATAAGGACAACCTAGACAGAACACGGAACGACCTAGACATTCAATCGGAACAACCTATACTTTTACTCGAGTTTACCTAGACAGAAAACGGAACGACCTAGACATTTGATAGGAACAACCTATACTTTTACTCGAGTTTACCTAGACAGAAAACGGAACGTCCTAGACATTTAATAGGAAAGACCGAGACTTATACTCGAGGCAACCTAGCCAGAAAACGGAAAGACCTAGACATTTAATAGGAAAGACCGATACTTTTACTTCAGACAACCTAGACAGAAAACAGAACGACCTAGACATTTGATAGGAACAACCTATACTTTTACTCGAGTTTACCTAGACAGAAAACGGAACGACCTAGACATTTAATAGGAAAGACCGAGACTTATACTCGAGGCAACCTAGCCAGAAAACGGAAAGACCTAGACATTTAATAGGAAAGACCGATACTTTTACTTCAGACAACCTAGACAGAAAACAGAACGACCTAGACATTTGATAGGAACAACCTATACTTTTACTCGAGTTTACCTAGACAGAAAACGGAACGACCTAGACATTTAATAGGAAAGACCGAGACTTATACTCGAGGCAACCTAGCCAGAAAACGGAAAGACCTAGACATTTAATAGGAAAGACCGATACTTTTACTTGAGACAACCTAGACAGAAAACAGAACGACCTAGACATTTAATAGGAACAACCTATACTTTTACTGGAGCCAACCTAGATAGAAAGTGCAAGAACCGAGAGATTTAATAGGAACAACCTATACTTTTACTGGAGCCAACCTAGATAGAAAGTGCAAGAACCGAGAGATTTAATAGGAACAACCTATACTTTTACTGGAGTCAACCTAGATAGAAAGTGCAAGAACCGAGAGATTAAATAGGAACAACCTATACTTTTACTGGAGCCAACCTAGATGGAAAGTGCAAGAACCGAGAGATTTAATAGGAACAACCTATACTTTTACTGGAGCCAACCTAGATAGAAAGTGCAAGAACCTAGAGATTTAATAGGAACAACCTATACTTTTACTGGAGCCAACCTAGATAGAAAGTGCAAGAACCGAGAGATTTAATAGGAACAACCTATACTTTTACTGGAGCCAACCTAGATAGAAAGTGCAAGAACCTAGAGATTTAATAGGAACAACCTATACTTTTACTGGAGCCAACCTAGATAGAAACTGCAAGAACCGAGAGATTTGATGGGGAGAACCGTTAAAGAAAGGAATGTACCCTAGCAAAATAAGGCAGGCAACCTTGATGATAAAGGGACACAACCTAGAAAAAAATTGGAGGCAACCCAGTGGAAAATACTCCAATTATTGAATACTAGGTTGAATCACCCTGGTTGTAAATTATTTGTGCATTAAATTGGCGGTTAGAACTTTTTGCTTCTAGGTTGCTTCACCGTCCACGAAAGTAAAACCCGATTATAAACTAGGATGATAATAACCGAGACATTAATAACAAGTTATGCAATTAACCGTTCCTCTTAATTCATCGTTAGCAACCGTGACCTAAAAATCCGGAGGCGGCACATTTTAATTCACTGTTAAATACAAGTTGAGTCTAACCTAGAGATTAAATCCGGGGGCGGCACATTTAATTTCACGGTTGTAGCTTCGACCGTGACTTTAAGTCCTTTAAAATCACGGTTGTTTGCATTTTGTGGTCGGTAAATTCACAGGTGTTTTTAGTCTCGGTTAGATGATATACAACCGTGACATTAAATAGATCCACCCGTGACTGAAAATACATTAAATTCTAGGTTGGCAGGATAGGACCTAGCAAAAAATCGTGTTTTAACCGAGAAAAGGCCCTTTTTTTTTCTCAGTGCGCGGAGGCTGAGGAGTCAATGGAACCGCGGTTGTAATCAGTCGTAAACCAGCTCTTTGCTTATTGCGCCCGATTATTTTCCTATCTACGATAACGACGTCGGTAAGTAGCTGCGAATTATTACCGGGGATCGCGCCGTGCCTCTCAACAAAAGGGTTACGAAAATATATCTGATATCTATACAAGATCGCAGCTAGTTTCAACAGGTACGGTTGGTAAATAGGAACTGGGGGAAATAGGAACCAAAATGCCACTTTACAAGAACGACTGTCCTGAAAAGTCAAAACACACACTCTCTATGCACACTATTTTTGTATTTCTGAGCTTTTCAAACAATGTTGGTTCTTTGGTTGTTCATCGGTTGGTAACTATACGAGGTATTACTAAGTTTTTACGACATTTTTCAGGGAAAGTGCAAGTTAGCTTGTGGATGGTCCCTATATGAGTTACACAGACTTCTGATTAATGGCATCGTTTGCAACTAAAACTCTTGTAAAGTCTTGAAACATTTCCTAATTATTGTTCCAAGCAAAACAAGTGAAACCATAGAGCCACTATAGTGTGAAATGAAAAACGCTACAGAATATTTTACTGTAGAGACCAACCACCTGCATAGAGCGAGGCTTTACCATCATTACTGCTTACTAGCAATAACATCGTTATCGGATAGTTTTGGGTGCCTTCATTACGAATGTTCATGTTCATGGTTGTTAAGAGAGCACAAATTAGTGATATCAACTGGAAGAGTGCAAAATAGCTTATATTTGCCTCACTTCTAGGCAGTGAATCTTCATGTGCGATTCACATTCGTGTTTCTGATTAATCATTGACTAACTTGCAACTTAGACAAGAACCTCCCTTTCGTAGGTCCGAAAGGCTAGTTGTTGGAGGACGGAGGGAGGACGCTAGCTTAGGGATTGTACATTTCTTTGATTTTCTTTTCTTTTTTTTTTGTTTTTTCTTGTTTTGGAGAAGGATTACAGGAGCCTCAAGTCTTATTCAGGAAAAATTACAACAGAATCATAATTTGTTTTTTTGTACTGAATTTAGAAAAGGATAAACTCGGTTGTGTGACAGAGGAACAGTAACGGAGTTGGTACTTAGGCGAAAGTGGAGTTTCTCAGGAGTTTCATAAGCCTGTTCTAGTAAAGAAACTCTGTCATATAGATCCTCCCAGAACTATCACGTTTCATTTGCAAAGATCATGTTCCAAATTATAAAACTGATTAGCACGCCGAATGATTCAATAATGCTTAGGATAGACGTTTGGTATCACATGAATGTGAGAGCACACTTTTGACAAGTAGTGAAGAAAATCACGTACGATTATGTTGTCCTTGCTATCCAGTGATGAAGACAACGGATGAATTTTTCAATACTGGCCATAAAGAATGAAGAAATTTTGATATTTATCTTGATGGAAACATTCAACGGTCGGAAAACTTCATACAAATTAAAAAGTATGTGGGATTGAAGTGATACATTTTTTAAATGTAGAAAACACACCTATAATGTTCAGAGTTTCTTATTACGTATGTTTCTTCGAACCCAAGCAGCTCTCTGCTACGTTTTTTTGAACAGATGGCATTGTTCATTTCTGAAACCACCCACCCAATTAAAATCCAAACAAGGTTTTAATTTCGTGTTTGTAGGTAGGTAATTATTTGAGCATCTGCCTAGGATCCACCTGCTGATATAGGTAACATCCTCGGCAATGGTTGATTTGTGTTTTGGGGTCATTCTGGATTTTTTTTCACTCCCCAACCCAGAAAAGATGAAGAAAGTTGGGTACTTTCGGAGTAAAAACTGAAGAACGATTGGAAGAAGTTCCATTGAGGCAAAAACGGTACAGATTCTCGCAGGTATCACAGAGCATTTTTGTGAGGGTAATTAAACTCAAAACCGCCAGAGGTTTCGTTATAAAAATCCTCTCCACGTGAGACGCAGGGACCAGAAGAATTACTGTTATTTCGTTAGGGACCGCCTAAGGCTGCTGCCAACCTGGTAAAGATAATTGGCGGTGTCTGTGACACTTCAGAGGGAGAATTTCGCCTCCTTTGTGGGTGGTATTGAGGAAGAGTTCATAATATAAATTGACCCATTAATTAATAAGATATTTATAGGAGAAAGAAATATCTCTACAATATACGATGTAAATTGTATATTACATTTACAGGGAAGAACCCAGTCTCAAAATCATTAAAATTCCATCGAAATGAAAGAAAAAAAAACTGCCACTGTTCTAAGAATTGTCAAAAATGGGATTTTGCAGGTAAATAATTGCTACAATGGTATCTTCGGAGTCAGCGAAAAATTTCCTAGAAGACAAGATGAAATAAAGAAATATCAAGAGACAAATAGGCTACTTTGATTGCCCATTTTTTTATTTTGTACGATTGATTATTTCTTCGTTTGATTGATTAGTTTTGTAAACTTAAGTATGCCACCGATAATTATTATTATTATGAGATATATTCACTATAGTGGTTTTGTGGACTTGATGTGGACATATTGCTTCCGAGTCTACCAAGGTAGCGGAAGCTTTGTTTTCTCTTTTCAAGGTTGAAAAAAAAGTTCTCAAAAATCGAAATTTCCACTTGCGTTTTATGTTTCAGACCTTCCTGAACGATTTTGGCCCCGTGCCTGTCTGTATGTGTGTCTGTCATGAAATCCTTTTACAGGCATAACTATAGAATTTATTGTCCGATTTCGATGAAATATTCAGGGATTGTGTGGGTTGTGTGTAGACGGTCCCCTATGAAAAACATCACCCCCGGACGATTAGCAGTTGCTACCCATGCGCAAACTTGAATTCCCTGTGACAGCCATAAACTCTACATTTCTCATCCGATTTCGATGACATTTTCAGGGAATATGCGAATTCAGTTGTAGATGGTCCCCTATGAAAATCATTGTCTCCAGGCTGATGGTAGCCACTGCGTATGCGCAAAAGTCAATTCCTTTTAACATCCATAACTTCTTCCACATTTTCAATCCGATTTCGACGAAATTTCTCAGGATTGTTCTCTAGTTCTATCTAGTGGAAGGTATTTAGAGATTGATATTTTGAGATTAACTACTATGCATCGGATCATCTATACATCCAGGTTATGGATACGAGGAAGCTATGTGCCTCACCCACTTGGCAGACGTTTCTCAAATGTCTTTTTAGTATTTTTATTGTACTGTAGAAAGTTGATGTTTGAGGGAAAACACATTTGCGCGAGTGCAGAAGTCACTATAGCGAAAAAAATATGCAAAGGAGAGAAGGCGGAAGAATACGCACCGTTTGAAGCGGCAAACGCTTCAGAAAAAACTACTGTCTTCAGTTACTCAGCAGGTCGTGATGAGGCGCGCATTCAAATCCTTTCTATTCGTCTCCCGTCCTCCAGGGGGTAATTGTGGTTCAATTAGTGATCCCCTTTAACTCTTTAATTGTATTGTAATGGTGAGTTACACTAACTATTGTACTTGCCCGCGGGTCATGACCACAACGGATTCCTGAAGGGCTGTTTCCTCTTCAACGCTCCTCACGTTGCTGATTGGGTGATTGGACGGCCGACGAATTGCAACTATTCAAGGGAGCCGATCATGTAGAGAAGTTGAGGAAATGAGCTCGACCTGGAGAAGTCACCTGGAAAAGGAGAGGAATTTATAGTTCCTGGACTTTAGTTTCAGGTTTTAGCTTAAAAGAAAAAAACTAGGTACAAAAATTATTCAGTTGACGACAGACAGAATTTCGCCACACTCCACACTTTGAGGCTTCACATTATTTTCCACATTTCTAGGAACGTGATAAAGATAGGTTTTGTGTGTTTTAACATTGATCAAAATTTCAATCGGATTTCTGTGATCAAAATAATCACAAGGATGATTTACGTCAATTTTGAATTTTTGAATGTCTTTGTTTCGCTCCCTTCGGTTCATTGTGCACTCCAAAAGTCAGCCTTGGGCGACTTAATCAAAGTCTACTCACCAAACTGGTTGAAACCTACCGTATTTTCGACCTCTTCCTCAAGTAACTCGGTAATCGACGCTCTTTTTCTGGTAGTTCACACAGGAGTGGAAGGAGCCCCATCACGACTCCCCACAACAGCTTAACGATTCGAGCTGGTTTATCTTTGTTTTTGGTTCATTGCAGTCACGACTCCCCAAAACGCCCTTCCGAGCTTTGAAGCCTTTTTATTTTAATTAGAGATGCGTGTTAATGCGCTTCACGCTTCCTCCGAGCTACAGTTCTTGAAAACTCTTACCCGAAAAACCCAAACAAGGTTTTAATAATTGGTAGTTGAAGGAGCATCAAGCGAACCACCTGCTACAAAATACTCATCCAACTACGAAAGGTGTCCACAAAATGATGTTTTTTTTTAAAGTCGAACTTTCATTAAAAAACTCTGCTAAATATTACACATTGGATTATTTTTTTCTGTAAAGATCACTCGCCTGCAAAGAACACAGCTTTGCCATTGCCTAATCCATTCCCTATTGTTAGTAGGTAATCCTACTAACAATATTTTTGCTTCACAATCAAATTTATTTTGAAGAAATGAACGCTTCACACTCAATTCAAAGATATGAAAAGTTGTGAGTACCTTTATTAGGAAATTTGATTACTGATTGCTAAGAATGCAAAACTGGGGCTTAGGATTTAGGCCTTCTTTGAGATTCACAATTGTGTTTCTGATTTATCGTAAGTCAGTTATCGTCATAGGGAGCAAACGGTTGGTACTACAGAGCACTTCCATTTTTCGATTCTAAAAATTCAAATCTATTTCAAATTGGTGAAAAACTAACCTTTATATCGAGAGTTTTCGAACTAGGGTGATTAAAAAATTACAACCCCCATTTTCCTCTCGTAGAAGTAACTTACACTAACTGAAAGCTTGGCGGCACAATTAGACCTCAAATGGAATAGATACACCAAATTTCTTAAAAATCGGTCATGGTAGGACCAATTTGTTTATTCGATTTTTGGATATTGCTTTCCATGAAACGTAAACCACCAAATTTTGATTTTCAGATTTACGACAAAGCGAAATATGACCTTTGGTAAATTCCGGTGAGAATAGTTACCGACTCTTCTCAGGATGCCTACTTGAAAAAATATTACATTAATACATCATGATAAAACACACAATGATCCCAAACATGACGATAGATCATAGAGAAATGCAATAGAAGCGAATAGCTTATCAAACTTCAAGGACGAATGAAAGAACTCAAACAGCTGTTCCATTGAGAAGTAATACCTGTAGCAGTCGTAGCATGTCGCAGTGATTAATTCTTCTCTCGTCAACTGATTACTAGAACCTACCAACGTAACTATAACGCAATAATAAAAAAATGGTCCTCACACTTTTCTATCGACACCGCCTTCTATATAATATCGCAAATATAAATTATTCAAATATAAAGAATTCAAAATTAAATACTGGTATGCAATCGATACTCAACCAAGCGTCCAATGGACCGGCCGCCATCTTCTAGTAATTTTCGAGAGCTCGTCTTATCCCTTATTATTCATATTGTGCTTCCCAATTTAATTCTCTCTGTTTTCCCGGTGGTGATTTTTGTGATTTGCGATCGGTTTCCGAGGTCGGGAGTGAAATATGGCCATTATCAGATTCGTGTGAGTGGCCATAGTGAAATATGGCCATTATCAGATTCGTGTGAGTGGCCATAGTGAAATATGGCCATTATCAGAGTGGTTTGCGTTTGAGTGGTTTTGACTGAAAGACGTCGATTCAACAACTCCAGTTCATTCTCGGGTGAGAGACCCTAAACGTTGATACGATACTTCATATCCCTCAGGTGTCTACATTGTACAATAAGCTACGTTTATTTCGTATGGATAAAAAGTAAGTTTTCTTTTCAGTTTTTTTTTTTTTGTAAAAACTGTGAGCCCTTTTCATCCACCGACAAACTTGTTTCTTCTTGGCCCTTTTGCTACGAAATTCTTCCAATATGGACGGTGTAACCGTCTATTCCTGTATCTCCGAATTTGGAACTCTGAAGTAGCGCCAAAAACCAACTGCTTTTCTCCTGATATTGACAACTTTCTTATTCTGTGCTGTATAGAATGGTGAAGACTCCTTTGTAATAAAATAGACGGGTTGACGATAGCACTGTGAAAATCATTGCTTTTCGAACATTTGTGATTTTGTAGTTACGTTGTTGGCGGGAAAGTTACATTTATCCGGGGCCCCGGATTGAAAGTAGCCTCTGCCCATGCCCAAACGTAAAAACCTTGTAACAGTAATAACTTCCACATTCTTCACCCGATTTCGATGATATTTTCAGTGATTGAGCAGGTTGGCGCGTAGATTACCTCCTATGAAAATCATCGCTCCGGATTGATAGTAGCCTCTTCACATGCGCAAACGTAAAATCCTTCCAAGACTTCCATATTTTCCACCCTAATTGGATGAAATTTTCAGAGATTGTGTTGGTTGACGTGTAAATAGTTCCTTATGAGGGATGTGCAACGTATTTAGTGATTGATCTTTTAAGATTAGCAACAGTGCATCGAGTCATGAACGTGGAAGGAGCAAGACGAATTGTTGGACGATGCGATACGCACTTAGAATGATTATTTCGCCGATCAAAGCCCAACATTTTCTTGATAACAATCGCATTTTCGAACCCCTCGCAGTTCAATTCGAAACGAAAATAATCAGAACGGACCAACCGAAGGAGCTCTACATTTAACAATCCCAGCAATTACGGTAGGATGAGACCATCACGTATCGCTCTTTGGCGGCCAGGAAAGTGATCCATATCAGGGATCAGGTTCGATACTCCAGCGTACACCCTTATTCATAGTTTCGTCGAAGTGGAGGAATTCCTGGCCTTTTGCAGTTCGGCTAATAAGTACTCAGAAGCGGCTTTTGATAACGCTGGGACGACGACGTATCTGAGATTAACGCCCCGACGCACTCTGCTTCATTGGGAAATCCTTTATTAGGGATAGTTACGTTGAAGAAAGGGGTATTCATTTCGAGAACGAAACGAAATTTATTGCTTTGACCTCGTCTCCGTCAGAAGTTAAATCTGTAGCTGTTGAAGTATGAAGATAGTATTTTGAAATCTTGACGGTTATTTGTAGCAGTTGTATGCGTCGCTAGCAGTTGGAAATGCGTCAAAATGAAAGGTTGAAAAATCCTTACTAAGTACAGATCGCAGTTTGAAAGCTCCTACTGATCCAAATGCAATGAAATGTAAAGGCAATTTCTTGGAGCCCTTGGAACCATGAAACCATCAGGATCTGAGCGATTTTGGACTATAAGGAACAGAGAAATCTTATTCACTTTTATACAAACGCAAATCCACCTGTTAGTCTAACAGCTGTCTGGGGACCCATTTCTTGAAATGTATTTTTCGTATGGTTTTACCTAGGATAGATATACAAGCCGACAGGTAGACAGATACGGAACGGAAATGAGGAATTCCACCGATTTCTGTTTGCATTTTTCCTGAATAGTTAATGGTGTGGGATAGATGAAAATCGGGCTGATTTTGGAAAATAAGTCTCCTGTTATTTTTGGGAGAGAGTCAAAATTTTTAATTTCAAAACTAACCGGGAAAACAGACGTGCAGCGGGAACGCTCGCTGATTGGGCTGTTCGGATAGCCGTCTCCTCCCAGTGTTGCCCATTGGGACGACGAAATCGTGTTTTCTAAGAGAAAAGTTATCAAACAAAAACAGAGGAAACCTAATTTTCCCTATCTCGCTTTTTCTATTTTTTTCTTCAGTTTTTCGATTTCGAACTTTACTGTTTCATGAAATTTTGCATCTGGGGACTATGGATTTCTCGATCTCAGCGCTTCAAGCGGCCATAAATGAACTATTCCAGCATGACGTCATTTTCCCGGTTTTTTTAAACATTCGTATTTTCTACACTGTTTTGTTTATTCGTAAATTAGGAAGTTCGGGCTGAAAGTTTGCCATAGGGGGTTTTTAGAGGTGCTGAATCCGATTTTGGGGTCAAAAATAGGAAATTCCGACATGGTGAAATTCCTCATTGTTTCAGAGGCTCTGAAACTGGGAATAGGACATTGTGGAGAGTTTGCGGTCGGAATGCTGATACCAGAAGGTATTGCCTACTGCTTTTGACGTCACAGTTTCCCTAATTTTCAGTATTAAATTCTCACTTTAGACGACAAGCTGCCTGGATATTTGATCATTATCTATAATCATAAATCTGTAATCTAGGCTTTTTTTGGTAGCATTCTTCTACAGAACTCGATACAAATACAAATGTTTGTGTTCGATTTGGACAGTAGATCAAGTACAGCAGGCGGACACATGAGTCAAAGAATTATCATGAACCTATTACCAATTTTCACCGTTTCCCGAACCTAAAGTAGCGTGTAATCTCCATGACCCGAAACAGCAACATCCTACACGAAACGTTTCATCGAACAGGCTTCTCCAGGAAATCTACTGGAAGCCTCTCGGACGTTGTAGCCCGGAAGGAGTGTCCCACCAGAGAATGAGGGAGTAGGCAAGTCAATTAAGTAAATGCTGGGCGTTACCTCGGAAGATGAGTAATGTCGATTTGTGACTCCCACGTCTGAGCTCCTGTACTATTAAACCTGCCGCCATCCTCTGGAAAGGTCTAAATACCATCGTCCTACTTTTTTTCTAGTGACGTAAGTCGCTGTTACATAGGTTCAATTGGTAATGAGCATCATTCCCCAAAGTTCAATTTTTGATATTTTGGTTCCATTCATAGATTCGAATCTGTGGATCTTAAAAATTTCCTCTTTTCAGCTCAGAAACTCCTTTATACTCGTATCCCAAGCAGAAAAAAGGCCGATTAGTATAAGTTAATGGAAAATTTCAGCTTATAATGGAAATGCTCCCTGGAATCTAATTGATTCAGAATGACACATAAAACAATGTCAAACGAAATTTTCAAAGATTCAATTACATTACGATAATCACTACCGAAACATTATCTTTGAAAACATATACAAATTAAGGGGTCTCAGTCGGTCGCGGCTTCTTCCTCGTTCCGGGTTCGTCTAATCTCTTACGAGCCGGCGCTCGGTTACCTCTTTCCGCCACGTCTGAAGGAGCAACATTGCCACCCATCCCCCCAGTGCCTCCCCCATCCCCCAGCCGTTTCATAGCTAGTCAGTTTTCATCAACAGCTTTTCCGATTTTTCTTAGGAAATAATCACCTTATTTCCATGTTTCTAGTGACATTCTTCTTATTTTTATAATATCTACATCCATGAATTTGTATAATTCTAAAAAGTTGTACATCAATTTGGAGTTTTCAAGGATTTCTGAAATTCATTAGTGCATCTACCTGGGGAATTAAAACCTAAAAGATTGCAGCTGAAATCATCAAAATCGAAAAATAATTGCCAGAGAAAAAGGGGAAACCCCGTTTATTCATTGATGAGGCCCCCTTAATGTACAGATTTTTGAAGTGTTACCGCGCAGCGGCTCAAGGCAGAGTATTTCATTTGTCGATTACCCGGCTTGGTAAGAAACTCGTCGAAAACAGAATTGGATATTTTAAACTCAAAATCGAGTAAATTGGTCTTCGTCAAGTCAATGTCAGGGACTCTCGAAGGCCCTCAAGAAACAAGGGGAGTATACATTTCCAGAAAATGCCATCAAAATTTCACCCGACCACAGTTCTTTTGTATAGTTATGCCCGATAAGAACGTATTACTTGAACCATACTGATAGAAGTCATTTATGGAACAAAAATTGTTCAGAGAGCTGTGCAAAAATTCATTTTCAAATAAATACAAAGCTTCTCTTTCTTTGGTACCGATTGAGTAAGCAATACAAATACCATACTTCACCTGTTAGCTTCAACTTTCATATTTTAAAGCCATCTAATTACATTGCAGAAGAACTTACCACTATAATAAATTCTTAAGCTTCTTGCGAATTTCTATTGTTAATTAGGTGACCCCATCGAGGAGCTATAAAAGTGATAAGAAAGGCACATACGTTTGACGATAATTGCAAGTTCGTAAAGGTCATTTCGCCATATGGGATTCCTTTGCGCCAAATGAAGAGTTCAATACGAACCGATCCTGATAGCGATCTTTTCCTTTGTCAGCACAAACGTGGAGAATAAGACCGTTTATTTATTTTTTCCGGTTCTAATTGGGTTAAATGAAGAACAACGCATTCCAAACTGGTAAAGGTTTGTTTTGCATAATAAAGTTGGTCGGCGTTGAGTAAGGTTCCCAGGTGGAATTGCTTTGGCGTGGCCCAGAAAACCAAAACAGATTGTCCACCTTGCATCTGATAGCCTTCCCTCCTAATTGTGATCTCCTATATAAAGAAGCGTAGCTTTGGATAAAGCTTAGCTTCAAACCCTCGTTACCTTTTAAAAAGGCTTAAAACCGCTGACCTACCCCGAATCAGGGTCGTGGTCGGGAAGAGAAAGAAAGGGCCTCAGATAGGATCATTCCAAGGGGACCCTGGAAAGAGAGATGGGCTCCCTCGATATGGAGGGACCCCAAACATAAATCCAAGTCCGCCCTTAATGGGGCTCCAAGCCCCAACACCCGCGCACAATTTGCAAAACCCTCTCTTCTTCGGCGACTATTGCGCTGTCCTAATAGATTGTCAAGTCTGGAGTCCTAGACACCGTTGTGTGGCGGCGGGATTACAATCGGCAACACCTACACTGGACACTTATGTCACTAATAGGACTCCTTCTCCTTCCTCAAGTGTACGGTCTCCAATCTGATGGTTGAAAACTACAACACAGTTCAACATCAAAGAAGAACTCTTCTGCCACATATCACTGCATTTCTGGAATTTATGTTTAGTACACACGGAAATCTTCTAATAATTGGCAATATTTCCAAAAGAAAAGCCAAAAAAAGCAGATTTTCCCACAAAAATGTTCTCTTATTTTTTCTCAACATTACAAAACCTGGTACCCAAACACCTGCATTTCCCAGACTCGAACACCATCTTTCGTGGTATGTTGGTCTCGGGCCTGAACTGCCACAGCCACGCACTATATACAAAACACTCACTTCTTTGCTGACTACTGCGCTGTCCTGATAGAATGTCAAGTCTCCTTCTTCACCCAGTTTCGCTGTCTTGAATTGTGAAGTCCGCAGCCCTGGACTTCATGGTGAGGCGCTGGGGTAACAATGACAGCTCATGTCACTAATAGGACCTCTTGTCCTTCAGAAGTTTTTTGTTTTTATAAATTTGCTGATAAACTCATGCTACATGAATGGACTTTCTAGTTTCAATTCTCACGTGAAGGCACACTCATTAGCATTCCTACGTACGTTGAAAGTAGACATATCGGTTCGTAATTACTTTTCACTGTTTAGTCCCCAGTATTAAACAGAAGCTGCTTTTGAGAATACAAGATGCCATATCAAGAAGAAGTCACGGTCTCAGCACTACCTCTCCTATTGTGATTCTTAGTTAGGGCAAACGGAAGAAAGGAGTGTTCCAAGTATGAAACAGACGTTATTACTTCGACCTCTCCAAGACGGTAGTTGTTAATGTTGAAGCAGTCAAGTCGATAATCTTTTCAAACTTCTTCGGCAGTTACACCGCAACTGACGCGCTGAGAGCTGACTAATAAAACTCGAAGTTTCTCCTCTAAGATTGTGGGAGTCAAGCTCAGTATTACTATTCGGTAACTCTAATGAGGTTCTCGGGTGTCGTAAAGGGTTTTCTCCCTGCTGAGCCCCGGACTGTCCGGGATAATTAGTGCTATCTGAGGAGGTTCAAACACGCCACGTCGCAGTAAATAAGACTTGGAAGAGGTTTAAAGTGTGGGAGTTGCTTTCGGAGGGACCTCTTCGAGAACACATTTAGAATAATTTCAACGGAAGGGAGTTGACCGGGATTGGTCCTAATTGGGTAGTAAGTCGCCGCGTTAAGGTTCACCAAAGGACCTTCAATATTACCTTCATAAGAATACAACATTAAGCAGCAAATTTCAAAAAATATTTATTTGTGATAATTTTGTCTAAATTAATTTTGGTTGTTCATTTACCGATATTTTTGGGATCTAAACTATGGTAATTAGGTTATATCTTATCTATTAAGGTATATCCTATTTATTATATGGTAATTTTGCGACGATTAAACATTGATAATTTCGACTAAAATCACTCTGGTCGTTCATTAACTGAAATTTTGAGGAGAAACTATAGTGTCGTGTCCTCCTAACGTTCATATTTCAGAAAAAACCACCATTTTTTGAAAATCTTTTTTTTTTAACCACCAGATTAATTTTTGTAATTGAAGATATGGGATTTCTGAGAACTTTTCATCAAAGCAACCCTTTTGATTGTCTCAAAAATCGGCTTATCAAAGAGATAGTAATATTTATGCTTTTCTATTATTTTTTAATCATACGATAGCCTTTACTTTATCAAAACACAAGTTTTTATTTTCGATACCTCCTAATGTTTTTCTTGTGAATGTCACTTACTGGTAGTCTTATATCAATGCTAATAATTTAATTTAGTCCCCGCGTCACGTTGTTTTCATTCCTGATAAATTCACCAAAAAACTCGCAAAAATGCATGAGTATTGGGAATATTGTGAAAATGAATTCTACAAAACCTATCTAAACCACGGTTTGGAAGGTATAATTATTATGATTTTCAATAATAATGACCATACTTTCGTGATTTCTACTGAGGGGAATATGGTCTCCATCCACAACCAAATCCTGGGTCATAGTATGGCCAAGTTAGGACTTATAAATTTCATGGTAAAGAATGATTGAGCTAGATCTCAAAGCAATGCCCAAAATGAACCCAAGAAATTTCATAGGTGCCAACTCCAAAAGAAGTAGTGACCTTTAGGCGTGAGAACTTCCTCGGGTTGCACTTGTTGGGACCCCTGGAAAACGAAGGGGCTTCCAAAGGCTGTGTTACGCCCCAGAGGTTGCCCTCGGGGCGCGGGCAAGAACTAAATTTGTTGGTATAACGAGTCACCCGTCGGGAGATACCATCTCGACATAAAACCTCGGGAGTGCTGTACCGTCTGCATTTTGTAAGAGATTTTCTCCCTTCTTTATCGCTTTTACGGGAAGAACCTGATGCCCGCGATACGTCTTCCGGTTTAAACCGTTTCGCTGCTGTGCATTGTCAGCATCATTCATATTATGCTTACACTTGTACTTAATCTCAGTTCCTTATTTGGAGCGTTCGTTGAAATTTAGCGATGAGTAATATCTATTTAGGATAAAGAGGGTCAAAAATATATAAGAATATAATCTTGGACAATATTAATATTGATTTTTTCCACCGGGAAGCTTCTGTGGAGAAATTCTATAAAACTGATCAAATTCAGGGGGTTTTCCAATTATTGTAGTGATGATTAACTTGTCTCCGGTACTCTGTGATTAAGGCGGAACGACGCCAGTTTATTCTAAAGTTTTTATTTTGCTAATGAAGTACATCGTCCTTCAGGACATACGAGTTCCTCTTATAGGAAATCATCCCATCGAAAAGGCGACAAGCTACCATACAGAGCAACTACTGATGATTCTACCCCTCCCCCAACACTTATAAAAGATAGTATTACTGGGCTTTTCGGAATTTAGTGGGGAAAAAACTTGCACTACAGGGTTTTGCCCCAATGAGAAGTACACAAAAACTACCGTACTACTTATTTTGAAAACTTTCAATACATTTACTTCAAACTTGAACGCACTTAATCCACATTACACACATGACTAGTTGAGAAAATTAGGTAGGTAAGTATATCTACGTGTATCAGCAGTAATTTACCCCATTTGGGCTGTTTGGGGTGGATTATCAGCAAAGGGCAGATGAATTGGAGTGATGCAAAAGTTAATTCAGAAAATGGAACCTTACTTATAGTGCTATCCATTGATGGTTAGCTCATTCATTTGGAACAACTTTCTTGTACAATACTCAATTACCATAAAAATTACCTTAAAATACCTTCAAAATCGTGGAAAACAAACTTACTTTATTGCCTCAACTAGCTGTGCACTCCAGAACCCTCTGCACTCTGAGGGCCGGTTTACTCTCTGATCCGTGGATTATCTTCGAATCAAAAGCTGTCGCCATATTGAAAACGTGTAACCTTTGGTTAATCCACAGATGAAATTCTTTTCGTAAAATGGTAAGAATCCTGATCCTGATCTTGATTAAATTTTAATCCTGGTTTCGAGGTCTATCCTAGCTGGTGAAACTGGCCCTAACTGCCAATTCTTCAATTAATCAAATACAGACTAGTTCAAGGCTTGGCCTCTTCTAGCTCTTCTAGAACCCCCATCAGCCGAAGCTTCTCCTACCTATAAGATTTGAGTTCAGCTCCACAACCCACAAAGCCCACTTTGTCAAGTAGTAAAAAAAAAAAAAAAAAAAAAAAAAAAAAAAAAAAACAGTCAAAACTACTCGTGCTTCTTGTCAGAGCAACGGAGTGCACCCAAATGATTCTTTCGACGCCTCGCTCGGACGCCTAATATCCTCTAAAGCCATCTTCCCGGTTTCCTGAATTGGGGCCTTCAAATTTTGATAAAGTGCTCCACTGTTTCCCGGACATTACATTGTCGAAAGAGGTTGAAAAATACCGATCCAGATTCTGAAGATGGAGGGGGATGTGGTTCATTGTAGAAGCTGAAGGGGAGAGTCCGAGATAAATCCTGCCAGGAGATGCCTGGAGGCATCTTCGGCGGCATTAGTCTCCACCTTCTCCCGCACTCCCACGCGGGAGCATTCCTGCCTTCCGAACCCCCTTATATCAACTCGTAATGAACTACACCCACTCGTCTTACGTTTTTCGTTAGAAGGGGTTTCAAGCTTTGGTTTTTGCCGCGCGGGAATCCGAGATTGAAAGGATCAGAGGAGATGAAAGTCCACCCACCAGTTTTAAGAATTTTGAACTACAAAACGAAGGATGGATTTGAAAAATCAGACGTAGGAGTGGACGAACACACCTGGAACAGAACAAGATAGGAAAAATCTCTGAAAATGGACAGTACAGCTTTCTCACGTAGAATAACACGGAGTAATCGCAATTCTCTAATAATGAAATCGAGCAAGAATACAAAAATGTGAATCAATGTGAAAATTTTTCGGGTTTCACGTTCGTTTGTTCGTTGAAACCTAAATAGGAAAAATTCCTCCCGTCCCCCATACGCGGCACTTTTAAGACTTAATTTGACCAAAATTAGAAAAATTGGTTTGTGAGCTTGTATTGAGGCCCAGTTGTGGTCATTTTAAGTCAGTTCTAAAAAGTGAAAAATACGATAAAAAAATACGAAAAATACAGCATTAAGGTCTTCTTTTTCCCCCAATTTACAAATAGTACATGATGGAGCCTTATTCCATTCTCCGGTATTTTCTTCCACTTCCTCAAGTTGGCTGTCAGGATGATACATCATTCGGGTATATAGAAACACCAGTATTTTAGAATAAATTGGCTCAAAGGGATTACAAATCGATCACATAGCTCTAGATACCTCCGAAACTCCCCTTTCAGTCAGTTCAATGGCTTGCTCTAAGAACTGGCGACTGAAGAAGTAACTAGGGTTATCCTCCCCCTCTTCTTTCAGGGTGCAACGCGAGGAGATCGAATCTGGATAGCCTTGTACTATCAGTTGCTGGTAGTTTATCTGGATTTTACTGTGAGGGCGGCTACATACAATTTATAGAATTGAATGAGATTATCCAGAGCTCTGTAGGAACCTCTTTTCGCGTAAAATACTTTTGGGGTTTTACTAATTCACCCGCCCTGAATCGCTCCGAGTCGAGCATGAACTAAAGAAATGAACCTACTAATCCCAACACTCGAAAATCTTTGCTCTTTGTTAATAGGTCACATAAAAACAATCTATTTTATTATTTCCTGGATTTCATTTCTTCCGACCCTTGACCATCTGCGTAGTACTCATCAATGTATCCCATACTTTTGTACATAACCATTTTCACGTTTCATGTCAAGCTATGATCTACCTGAGAATCATTTGGTGTGGTCGTAAATAATAATTGTGTACCTGCGTGTAGTCCAACTGGTTTAAATACGCCGAATAAAAGATAGCCAGTGGCTTTCGAGATCTTTCATAGTCTTGACTTTTCAAAGTGCCCTTCCAAGATCGAATGTGGTGTCTGAATCTATTAACGTAATAGTTTCGGATCATCTACAAGTCTCAAGCGTATCGCGAAGCTGATAGAGTGAAAACGAAGTGGGCGCTAAGGAAAAGATTACCATTCTCGCCTACGTTCTGTGAAAGGGGATTCATAACCGTTAAAACAATGTACATCTTAATTAGTCATTAATATTCATACATTTATCATTGAGAAGGGATAGCATTCCAATTAATCCGTTGATAAATGAGAAAACGGACTTCTAGGAGGGAGCTTTTTCATAGCTTCATTGACTAATTCAGTTGCGTGAGGTCTCCATTCAAAAAACATTCTACTACGGACTGTCAGAGGCCCTTTTCTCTTCCTTGGTGGACTTTGAATTATAATTAGCGAGATTTCCGTGTTTAACTGGCCGATCTGTCGGGTTAGCGTCATCTGTTTCTCGAGATAATTGATTTAAAACGTCGGGAAGTGATAAAAAGATTGCTGGTTCGGTTTTTAAAAAATACGTTCCTAAATTAAGCGGTTTATTTTACGCTGTGTTTCAGTCGGCTTAATATCAATGGAAGAGATTTGTGTTCAAGTTCCCATGAAACTGTTTGAGGAGAGGAAATTCACACAGAACTCAGAGGGGTGTCTCCAATGTGTTATGATGTGGTCCATTGTACATGTTGCGAGGACTGGGATTGAGAATAGATCAACTGCCAAACTCGCAGGAAAATTAGTTTCTTCAGAAACGAAAAATGGGAGTTGGAAAGAAATTTATTATGTTAAGGCTTTAAGAAACGTTGGCCAAGTTGGATGGGGTAAATCTTGACCCTAGAAAGTCACCCTGCTGAACCCAGCGCTTAAAGCCACCCATTAAAATGTAAACTGTAACTATAGGAAGATATGCTTCCCCCTGAGCTTCGTTACCTTCCACCTCGCTTCCTCTGAGGTATTTTGCCAGCTTTGATACTTGTTGCTGAGGAAGAGACCTCAAATGACACTAAGTTTTGGTGTTTTCTTCCAATAATATGTCAGCAGATCTTTTACACATAATATGTGTAAACTATATATTATATAGTGGTGTGCAGCTTCTTCACATTATAATTCTATTATTTATTCTTTACCTATTTAATGTTCCTTAAAATATCCCCGTAACTATCAAAAACAACTGTGCGGCTGTTACCAGGGCAATGATTCTGGATATTTATAGTTCAAGTGAGTCAGGCATATAGTGGAAATTAAGTTTGGTGCGCAAACAACTTTGTGAAGAAGAAAACTGCAATCATACTCGAAATCATCAAGGCTCCAGATTTCGAGTATTTCTTGATGCCTCAAACACGTTATAACAGGGCTGAATTTTTGTTTTTCGCATCCCAGTTTCAATAAAGAGAGCTAATGGAAATGGAGCCAACTCGTGCTGCATGTATCTTTTCGAATCTCTGGAATAATAAAAGAGGGTCTATGACTACTTTACTGGTATCAACAGTAATAATGCAGCTCATGATTGATAGAAAAAGGTCGCGATCTTTTTGAGATAATGAAATTCTTGAATAGGGTTGTTCAATGTTGAAACGGATTTTCAGAGATACTTAAAAACTACGAGTACTACTGTAACTTTGGCAAAAGCCCGCACCGGTATTACTGTACAGAAATATTTTGTACTCACTAGATGGAACATTCAATGCTCTACAAGTTTTTATATATCACTTCAGATTTCCTGGGTATCACTAAAGAATTTTCCGAAAAACTAACGCAAAATCATAAAGGTCCAAAACATGGTGTAATTTTAACGTGTGTTTGTAGGGTTATGCGCAGTAACTACCACTGAACTGTTCGTGATTGGTTTCATATGAAACCATTTATTGTAATTCATATAATCTTTTAATTCATACATCTTTACTTTAATTTATTTTCATGCATAAATCCATGAACTCGGAAGCAAAAATTAAAAATACTTGTAGGAGTTTTATTGATGTTTCCAATAATTTGGTGACAGACCGAGTTTAGCCGATGTGTTCCACTGGAAGACGTACCAGCCATGACAATACGATAGATTTTGGATTAGAAGATGAGTTGAAACAACAGTTAACCTCTTGAGATGACCGAATTCAATTTATGGAGGTACTAGAGAACAGTACTCAGTCAAGAAGATAGGCGAAGAGTTTTATAGATTCCCATCTCCGTTTCAACCATTTCATCTTCGACGAGCTGCACTTTCTATCCTCGATCATGAAGGATCAGCCGGATGCGTGCAGATACGACGATTTCAAAAGAGGAAGTGCGCTTTGCGTCTCTTAATGTTCGACCTAAACCTTCCAGACAGACATACAGTCGTGCCTGCGATATGAGTAAATGTCTAAGATACGGATCCAAGTAGGAGATGTCGCACAAAGTCTCAATAAGTAACATCCTGCTTCAAGGTGGAGGAGTCTTATTTTCCCACTCCGGTGCCACCTTAAGTTACGACTGTCGTAAAAACGCCTTGTCCTAAAGCTATATCCCTCGCTATCGATCCATCGATACCTTTTGCCTCGCCCGCCCTTATCAATTATCTTCCCGTTAATATTTCCCAGTCTTTACGATACGTTGCGAAATTATAGTAGCTCCCGACTTGTAAAATATAATCCCTTCCCGTATGTGAGGCAAATTCGTTTAAAGGTATAACCACGGCGTAACCTCCTTCGACCGTAAATTGCGGGAGGAATGAAAAATAATATTTTCATCGCGTCGTAATTTTAGTAATGCGAACACCTACTCTCAAAACTATTAAGACGCCTCCTGCATTGACGGCTCGTAATAAATTGAGGGTCTTGAATACTCAACAGTTGATGGCTTGTGAACCAAAGTCCTTCATTCAGTCCATCCTGAAATTCATAGGGGACCACCCACCAGTTCATTGGGGACCATCGTTGAATTCATAGAGGTATATCCTCCATTTCATGGGGAGACATGCTCCAAATCATAGTGTACCATCCTCCAATTTATGAGAAACCAAAGCCCTCCATTTAGTTCACCCTGCAATTCATAGTGAACCATCCTCAAGTTCATAGACAGTTCATTGACGAATATCCTTGAATTCATTGTGAACTATCCTCCAGCTTATAAGATACTAAAGCCCTACTTCAGTCCATCCTCAAATTCACAGGGAACCAATCTGGAATTAACGGAAGCTGCGGGGGCTCTCTTGGCCTATCCAATTCATGGGGAACCATTCTTACACACCAATTGAAACGGGATCATCAGTCCATTCCTTCCACTAACTAATCACTGACTACTATTTTTAAATATCCATGTTTCGCAAACTTCCGAGCAACGATGGAACGTTTAGTGTTTAGATAACTGATAAGCTCCCTCTTGACTTCCTCAACTTTGAATTTGAATTCCGTCCACACAGCAAGCAAAATGCCAAATCGGGTTGGAAGTATACCTTCCTCACATAAAATAACATTGTGAGATAAGTTGGTGTAAATGCGATTAATTGTGAATTATAGGGCGGTACTGCTGATACATTTTACGAAATCATTCACAGTTTTCTAATATGACAAACACCAGGATGATCGAGAGATCCTACTGATCGGATTGTGAAGAAACCATGAGCAATAATTTTGATTGACCCAATTCCACGCTGCCTTCAAAATCAGACTACCTATTTTCTCAAAAGCTACCATAGGTCCACGACTGGGGCATTTTTCCAAACCATTACTCCAAACCATTAAAACATGGTATAATATGGTATAGTTAAGTCCAGGTCAAAGGATTGACAGGTAGACACTGAACCAAAATTGTTTGGGAAGCTTTGAAACGTAAAAAACATCCATATTTGATCCACTTTCGAAAAGTCTGGTTTTTTAATTTTAATTTTAATAGGAAAGTCTAATTTTAAAAAGTTTTGTGACGTTGAAGGTAGAATATAAGCATTTTTCCTGATTCAGAAATGGAAAAATAACCTGTGCAATTAGGGGAATTAGTGGAGTACCGTCTCTGAAATTCTTCTGGCTGTTCCCTAACGTATTGTAAGAGAAGATACTAGGAATTAGAAACTAATTGGAAATTATAATCTCATAATCTCTCCTCTCCTTCTCTCTCTCGTCTTTACCGGGGCTTATTAATATTGGAGTGGATACTCGATGAATGAAGCTAATTGCCTGGAACGGCGTCAAGTATGTAATCATTTGGAGTATCGTCCGCTCTTGGGGTTTACAAACAAGATCCAACAGCATTCTTTCAATCTGCGGACCGTTCATATTTGACTTGACTCGGTAAACGTTTCAGGCTATAATGAAAGACCTCTTTCTTCTTCAAGATGCATTTCTGCACATTCGACTGACAGAAGATCTGCGTGAACTCGTTCCGACAAGAATATTACTACCATCGCTGCTGCCCAAGGTTTACCGATCCATCTCGCACTACAGCCTCAAGGCGAACGCTATGAAGATATAAAAGGAAAAAACGCAAACTGACAGCTGACTGCGTATCGTCAGGAGAAATTTCTAGGCGGGGTTTAAATTTCCCTTAAATTCTTCGGACAGGCCTGCGAGGAGCGGTAGTGAGGCAGTGCTGAGCGGTGATTATCTAGGTGCCTGTGTGGGCGGTCAGGTCCCTGCGGGGCCGCCTATTATCTCCTTCACCCCCATTGTTTTGTTCTCCATCCTGCTCTAATTCTATCTCACTCACCTTCCTCCCTAATCAAATCCTTCTACCGCTCCTGCATATTTTATTCTCGGCAACCGAACAAAAAGCTCCCTCCTCTTCCCTTCGTCTCTTTCGTCTTTCCTCTTATTCTTCTTCCAGTTCGCTTCGGGTACACTCCCACACGTGATGGTGCTCCCTCATTTCCGAACGCACAGGGAAGGCCTTTCGCTCGATGAGTACGTCTTACCCGCCTATTTGGATCACAAGCCTTCTGCAGGTACGCCCGAGGCTCATCATCAACAAAAGATCATCTGGCTATTAAACACACCATTGATTACCGTCTGGAGGGCGATCGAACATTGAACAACAATTTGCTAACCGAGTGATTCCCTTTTTCATAATAGGTAGGCACCTATATGCGAACGGAAACATGTCCTTATTGAAATCATATCTGTACCTACTCATCAGCTATATGTATAGGTAGTATATACTTATTTGATTTGATCAACAACTTTTACAGCCTCATATAATGTTTCTTGTCAGCACAATGTACGCTTCTTGCCTTCTGTCTTCTTCAGAATAAGCATCCTACTGCAGGTAAAATTTCTGCCATCCCGAAACAGAAGGCGTCTTCAAGCACGTTATTCGTTACTGACACGATCTCAGTGTGAGTATACGATGTTGTGTATTATTCAGTTGTCTGATGTGTATACGATACACTTGTCTTCCTTGAAGTCTCCGAAGAGTATGACAAACAGATAAAAACCTCTATGAAACGTAAATAAAAATCTTGATTTTTGGTTATGTTTAACATTTTGATAAGCTGGACGTTATATAATATTTTTATTAGACAAAACTTTTTGCTTACGAGTCTACCAAGGTAACTGAAGCTTTGTTTTCACTTTTCAAGGTTGAAAAAAAATTTCTCCAAAATCGAAATTCCCACTCGCGTTTTACGTTTCAGACCTGTCTGAACAATTTGGTTCCGTGTCTGTCTGTCATGAAATCCTTGCCACAACCATAACTTCTATAATTCTCATCCGATTTCGATGAAATTCTCAGGGTTTGCGTGGGTTGGCGTGTAAATGGTCCCCTATGAAAATCATTAGTCCCGGACTGACAGTAGCCGCTGTGCATGCGCCAACGTGAGTTCTTTGTAACAGCCATAACTTTCACATTTTCTATCCTATTTCGATGAAATTTTCAGGGATTATGCGGACTAAGTTGTAGATAGCCCCCAATGAAAATCAAGGTCTTAAAGTTGACAGTAGCCTCAGCGCATGCGCAAACGTAAAATCCTTGATACAGCCATAACACTTACATTTTTCATCCGAATTTGATGAGATTTTCTAGGATTCTTCAGATTGGCGTGTAGATGGTCCCCTATGAGGGTAGTAAAAGGTACTTGGAGATTGATGTTTTGATATTAACTACTATGCATAGGATCATCTATACAATCGGGTTACGGATACAAGGAAGCTATGTGCCACACCCACTTGGCAGAATTTTTTTACGTGGACATAATTTTTTGATACGTTGGACATTCTGAAACGTTATATTGAAAAATTTCAAAGTTCAATAATTATAAACAACTTTTAAAATACTGGTTAAACGATACCAAGTTGTTTTTAAAAAATCAAAGTAAGACTTTTACAATTTTTTTATGATTAAATAATTATTTCTCATAAATTATTTCATAACAATTTTTTGGTGTTGAAGATAATTATATCAAATTGAGAAGAACCAACAAGAGCAATATTAGAAGTCACTCGCCTCCACAAATCCAAATATTTACTATCGACAAGATGTTCGTTGTTACATGATGTTCAAGTTTTCCCCTTACTTAACAACAAAAATCCACTTGCATTCAAGATTCCGTTAAAATTTAACGGAATCTTGAATGCAAGTGGATTTTTGTGCAATATTTAATATTGCACGAAAAATATATTTTCATTTTTCATTGTTTTCAAACCAACACATTCACATTCCAATAAGTAACCTAAGTGTTTACACTCCCTACTTCACCGGAGAATCCCAAATACTGTGACATCATAGTTTTACTTTCATCATCTGTTTCCTACTCTCATCGATTTGTAGATGTCATTTTTACGAAATTAGTTTCTTTCAAATAAATTATAATTAATAATTCATTATTAACATGATTAGTTCTCTTTTAAATAGATTCTACAACTTTTTTGTGTGTTTTCGTCTGTTTCTCCAGTTCGTTTTTATTGTGTTGGGAGGGGGGGGGGGGCACTTCACTCCGGTCCCCCATTGGGTTTGAGTCCGCACTTGTTCAAAGCTCTATTCAATCAAGTACATTTTAGGTAGAGATATGAATTAATTTCGATATTCCCCATTGACTTGTGAAAAGCTTATCGGATTTCCACCGTCGATCAAAGTCTAAATCACATTCAACAACCTCCATGGTCCCCAAAATAGCGGAGGATGTTCATGGATAAGTAAAGATATTAGCAGCCACGCCTAGGGTACATTCAATTTAAATTTAAAATGCTTTAGATTATGGGATTTTCTCTCTTTTTTCCTGGAAGTGGATAGAGGCTCATGGAACTATACTTCCTTTGCCCCTGGATAAGTAGTAGGTACTTCAGGTATCCCAAAAAGGATCATCATTGCCCTAAGGCACGTCTTTTATCCGTCCCAAAGGATCGCCATTTAAAAGCCCTCACTCGTTTAATTTTTTTTTTCCAAACTACCTTTTTTTAAATGGCTTCCGGTCTTAGCGAATGAATAGCGGAGAGAATGGGGAATATAAACATACATCAAGGGTGGGCATTCGGCCCTCCCTAATATCGATCTGATTACATAAACATGAACCTGGCCTGAGGGGCCGATATTGGACTCGTACAGTATTAGGAGATAGTGGTCAACCGATTTCTGCATAAACGATCCTTCCATCGGCCCATCCAAGTTAATTGGTTGATTGTGACCCTCGAAAACCTCGTGGTAGGTTGAAGTCGAAAATTGGGAATCAAAAGTGGCCCATCGATTCTCCCCTACTGATTATTAATGAACGGAAGTCGGTTTGATTGACCGAGTGGATTCTGTTGATGAAATGAGATCAACCGCGATGAGAAAGTCTTTGTAATTATAGGTACCTACTCAATGAACTCTCTAGAAACATATATAGCGTAGAATCACGGGAATTCATGAACATCCGCTGCAAAGCCTCACACCAAAAAATACTCCTGCTGATTTATTAATTAGGCTCATAATATGGATTTTGGAGGACCCAAATTTCGCTGAATTATCATATTATGATAATTCAGCAAATTTTGGGTCCTCCAAAATTAAAAATTTTCACGTTTATTTGGTTAATTGTTTTTTTGTGCATTGAGGAAGAAATTGAGCCCATCCGTGTCTGAAAAAAACTTTTTTTTTGGGCAAAAACTATACAAAATGATTTTTTTAGGGAAATGTGCAGTCCAGTCCAGTCCTCAAAGAGCGTGAGCACATGAGTACACGTAGATTTCTATATTCCACAATTTTAAAGCTTACATTCGAAGGAAAATTTTTAAAAAATGAATAAAAAAATAAAATGTGATGGGTTACCTACTACATTTTTAGGTAGGTACGTAGAATCAACAAATCGAATGGAAAAATTTAAGTCCGCACTTTGTCCAGTTCCCATGCACCGATTTTTATGAAATTTGGTTGGAAACCATTTGGGAATTATAACCATTTTGGTGATTATCAATCTAATGGCTGAAATATTGGGTGGTGAAGCTTTCAAAACTCCCTAGCTCGAAAACATTCCTTACAAAGGTATGGCTTTTTTCATCAATTTTAATAAATTGCATTGTTAGAATTTCTGTAGGACCAACCATTCACTCCTTAAAAAGACTTGATAGTTGGACGAAAATTAATCAGAAACACGATTGTGAATCGTAAATGTCGATGGTCAATTAAATTTCATTGCTTTAGTTTTTCGCACAAATTATTAACCTGAAGGAAGACTATTTGGATTTTTTTCTCATGTTCGTCGATCATACATCTTCACTATAATTTTGCCTAAAACATGGAGATATTTTTTCGTTCTCGGTAGCACAAAATACTTTTCCATTCTAATTTTCCTCCGCTAGTGAAAAATAAAATAATATTTCAGGTTAATTTTGCAAAATTTATGGTGTTTTGAAATCACTGAAACTTAAAACAATGCATTTTGCTTTTATTTATCTCAATAATCTTTTCATTTCATTTCATTCAAACAGCTCCAGAATGGAGAAATATTAATCGATAACCATCATAATTTACTGATGAGAAAGTGGTACATTAATTTAAATAATTTATGGATTTTTAACGGCGAGTTTGTCGCCATTAAGAATAAGCACTGAAAAACTTCAGAAGAAAATAAATTATTGTTGTAAATGATTAGACAGTTAATCGTCAGATATTTTTATACGCCTAACATCTCGAACATGATAACTTACATTATTTGTGTTCTGGGACAAACTTATCTTATTGACCACTAACACGACTTCTGTACGTGGTTTTGACCATTCTGACCACTCGCGTAGTGGAGGCCAATGTTTTGACACGGCGCGAAGTTCTGTGACGCCCGCACAATCGATAAGTTGTGAGGGTTAGCATCCAGGCGTCCGCTGTTGATCCAAGCTGTCTTCTAGAGGTTCCTGCTCAGTTTCGATCGAACCTCCATTCCAAATTTTGGATTTCCTCAATAACCGGATAGCCACGATTACATCGTTCGATGACATCAACCCCACTATCAAATGGTTCGATTTTGTTCAAATTTAGAGGATAAATGATACTGGTCCTGAAGCAAGGTTTTTATTTTACCATTGGTTGATCACCAGGCTCAGTGAAACTATCAGGGCCGATAGTCCGTCGGAGACCCTTCTGAAAAGACTACTCAGAATCACCTGAGCGATAAGAAAATTTTACTGGGCGTTAGACGATTTAAAGGCGAATTTTCAACTCCTCAACCGAAAGTTATACAACTAATTTCAATAATGTCATGTAGAATAAACCTTGTAATAACTTATTAATCGAAAAAAAAAAACATTTTCTATCAAAGGTACTTATTCACAGGTAACTTATTCATAGGTGCTTATTCATAACTCACCAAGGTAAGCAATTTTGAGCTCTCAAAATCATCATTAATTATTGGGCCTCGTTTCATTTTCACAGCTCAAGTAATACCACTATGAAAAAACAAAAAACAAAATAAATACAAATAAAAGTTTAAATAAAAAAATCAAAATTGTATTGAAAGTTATATGAATATATCATCTATTAATTATAATTAGTGAGCTGTCTCGGAGCTAATGATAGTTCCCAAGAAAAGTTGATGAAAAAGTCAATTTTGGAGTGAAAATTTAAGGTGAAAATCAGATGATATTACTGGATTGATAAGTTGGTACAGTAACCATGTTTTCATATCATTTAACCCTCCAGCACTGCGGTGAATTTCTTCACGTGAACACTGTGGTCGGGTCACTATGACCCAGATTTTCAATTTTTTGTAATTTACTAAAATAAAGACCTAAATGAACATGTAAGGCTTTTATGTGTCACGTCAATCAATGTTATTTGCAATAAATTCAAAATATTTGCGAGTAAAAGTGCACAAACTTAGTTTACATATTTTCAAAAAAGGCTGTCATTTCGGTGAATCTAACAGAAACCTTAATTTCATTGTAGGTAAAACCTCAGTAAAAATAAAGTGAGACATGATTGAATGATTTTTTAAGGGTTGGTAACTCCTTATAACAACGCCCTCGAAATGGAACAAGCTGTTCATCAATTGTAAAAAACTCGTGAGGAATGTACGCCTTATCAAATACAACTCCCAACTTGGTGAGCAAGTCTCTCATGAGTGCCAACTTGTCTTTTTTTTCTCCTTTCTTCACGTGTTCCCAAATCATCGAAACGAATGCATCAAAGGAGGAGGTGGAATCCCTCCCACCTCGTGGTAGTTATACAAATTCGATAAATCTTTAGAGTTTGTGTGAGCAGTTTGTACACCCCAGACATGATCAGCAACCTAATCAGTGCTCCAATCCCATCATCATTCACATCTTTGGGGACATAATTCTGTTTGAATTTACTCCTCACCTCATTGATCTTCTAATTAGTGCAATCTACCAGCAAGGAAGTGACTCCGTTGTCAAAAAAAAAAAAGGAAAATGCGTCTACTGTGGTCGGGTCACATTTGCAACTACTGTGGTGTCAACTATTGTGGTGTCAACTACTGTGGTGTCAACTACTGTGGTCGGGTCACATTTGCATTTTCTTGGGAATAATACATTCCACAATGGCTAAAGATGAACAGAAATGAAGAAACTTAATGAGATTGAGGATGAAGGGAGAGGAGAGTGGAAACCAACGTCAGAGCCAAATGACCAAATAACCAAGGGCAGAGCAGCTACCTGGGTCACTATGATCCGACGAATGTACTGGAGGGTTAATGACCATACTGTCAATAAGTTATGAAAGGTTTTTGAAGGGCACTTTGAAAGGTACGCACAGCAAGTACAACTCGATCTACTTTTAGAAATTCGTGACTAGTGTTACTCAACTGAATCATGTGATTCGAAAACATTGTACTCATACCTTCTTTGTCGTGCATTCGAAAAATATTATTATATTAATATTTCTTCTACAGGACCTAATAGTATCAAATACTTACTTACTCAGGTAGTATTATGTAAGTATTTTCGCAAGATTGTGCAGATCGGTAAAAATATTTTTATCTCAAAATTGCTTATAAAGCTTTGAAATGCAAAATATTAAGAAATGTCTATATTTGGAGATTTAAGACTTTTAGCGAATTTTCAAGAAAAAATGAAATTATTTTTCAAGCTGCATTGTGCTCAACCAGTTCTCAAGTAGTCAAGTATGTTACAGTAGGTACGTTCCAAATCGTTCCAGTTCCCACACAACGTGACTTAGAAGCAACGCGGGCGTTCAAAAGCCCTGTCAGGTGCCGCACTTTTCTATATTTAATTAGAGCCCACGGCGAGGGTGAACCATCAATCACGTTCCCCGTCAATCAATTGCTCCCCGGAGTAATGATATGGACCAGCCAGACATTTCGGTATCGCTATTATTGCCGTATCCAGCGCCCGCGTTTCTCCAACGGCGAAACCTCAAGTCCTCGTTGGGTAGTTGAGTCGTCAGGCCTCCAATTACCCCATCTGGCGGAGGTCGAGTGCAGGTCACCGGTTGTTTGTTGCTTCCACCGAGACGAAAATGCTCCAAATTTGGACACCTGCAACAGTAGTACAATGGTATCTCGTAATGGAGGAGAGCAGTGCACTGAAAAGGTAATGTAACGAACCACAATACTTTCCGAATGTACTCCATTAGCTGGTACCGTACAATCAGCTGTTACTTGGCTCCGGATTGTTATTTTGATTGATTAGATTGAATTAGATTCGAGTTCGAATTGAATAATTATATAGTTTTCAGTCTGTATTAGAATTTATCCATTTATTTATTAAAGAATGTACATAGTTTTATTCTATCATTGTGTACATAGTGCTGATAATACGATACAAGAAAAATAAAAAATAGTAAGTTTAATAGAAAATTAATTAATTACGTATGTTTAAAAAAATCATACATGTTTGGTTGGGAAAAAGGATATTAGGTATGTAATAAAAGAAAAATTGAAGAAAAATAATGATGATTGTAATGACTCATACTTTTAACTGGGTAGTTCTCCAATAAAGGACAAGGGAAACCCTGAGTGACTCACGCCATGCAAGGTAGGTAAGGTGAGGTAAGGGGAACAGTGACATCATTTGACGTCACCTTTTTCCACCCTCTTCTTGCCTTGTCAAGTCCATATAAAAGGAGGACTCAGGGCTTCCCTTTCATGCACTCGTCTTCGAAAACTCGACTTGTTTATTTCTCAATCTACCTCGCCTCTTCTCTGAAGCCCACAGTTCATCAGAGGGTCTCGGTATGCGATAAAGCTCATCGCGCCGGCTTCTGCTCCCATTTACCCTAGTCGTCGTCTGCCTCCAACTAGGTATAGGTAAATGTGGTGCATCCCCCGGGTCGGCGAGCAATCGCGCCTAGGAATGTATCCGAGCTGGCGATCTTAACACTCTTGCACACGGTCTGCGGTTACCCGCGCCGGGCATCGAGTGTTGTCCCGTCCTTTGTCTTCGTTGAGTAGGAACCAATCAAATCGACAAACCGAAGGAAGCCGATCGCCTTCACGCTCCGACACGCAGTCATAACAATGATTTACTGGAAGGGTTCTGGCACGAGCCGTGAAGGATTCTAAAGATTCCTGAATTACTCCCGTTACCTCCCAAAAGGCAGAATTCCTATTTTAGTTCTCTAACTTGAATAGCTCTAGCTTGAACATCCCTTGATTGATTGATGGTATTTATTTACATAAAGAGAACATGGGTTAGGACCATGAGGGTCCTCTCTTACACCCCCTGTACAAATCAGTTCACTATTCCCCATACTATTCTTTAACTTAATTTTAATTATAGCATTGACAAAAATAACAATATACTCGTACTCACAACATCAGTAGCATTAATAATTATATGTACGTAAAAAAGAAGCTCATTAAAATTATTACAGAGAGAGGGGGAGGGCTGCTGCATTACTTGCAATACCCATCTGATTTCCTCCATTGTAAGCCAGAGGTCCTCACAAGTGTGAGATCTAAGTGTCAGCTGATTTGATTGCTCCTAATCACTTCCAGTGGTTCCCTAGGGGCAGTATACCAGTTTTTGAACAGAAAGAAAGTTAACTTAGTCCGTCCCACCATCCATCAGAGTTACTCAAGATCACTTCCAGTAGTCCCTAAGAGGCAGCATATCAATTTAAGTTCTCTAGTATGAACAGAGAGAAATTTAGCACTATCAACACAGATCTGACTTGCTAAAACCTTAACCAGAGGTTATCAGAAGAGTCATGACTAACTTTCAGCTGATCTGATCACTCCCAATCACTTCCAGTCACTACCTGGAGGCAATACCACTTAGATTTCTCTCTTATGAAAAGAGAGCTAGCTTTATCCCGCACACCACCCATTTAACATTCTTAAATATTAACCAAAGGGCGTCAGAGAGAGTCCTTACTTTCAGCTGATCAGATAGTTTCCAATCACTTCCAATGATTCCCAAAACTATACCAATCTCAGTCCTTTAGTATGACCAGAGAGATTGTTGGCTTTGTCTCGCACAACACCGATCTGACTTCTTCCAATCTCAACCAGTTTATCAAATTCCTAGGAAGAACACCAGGAGAGAAGTGAGCTTAGTCAAACACTGACTATCTTCCAAACACTTTATTGTTTCTCAAGAAGCAGTTTCTCTCGAAATCAGATAATTTTACCTCGTTTACCTCCAATTTTATCCAATGGTCAGTGTGAGTTCTAACTTCCAGCTGATTTTACTTCTTCTCAATCTCAACCAGAAATTTTCGTAAGAGTGAGTTTCAACTTTCTAACTGTTCTACGTGCACAATGAACAGTAGATTTATCCATTACGCAGCTGATCTGAGTTCTGCCGAAATACTGTCAGTTGCTCTCAAACATCTAAGCAGTCAATTCTTGAATGATGTCCAATTAGTTTATCAAAACACGAATAAACGCCTTATAAACACTACTTCTGCGCCGATAAACATTAATTTGAAAACTATAACAAGTTTCATCGACACGAGATTACATGAGTTTAGGCTCGTTGACTGATTCATACTCGACTTCGCCGAGGGAGCGCTATTTGTATAATTAACTCGCTCTTAAATTAACGGTGCAGCCGTTATCAGCCGAGTTGCAAATGAGGCTTGTCCGAAAGGACAGATAATACAGACAAACGGGGGAGGACAACCTGGCGGGTAACTGGTTTTCACGATATCCCCGTATGTGTTTCAAATTCTTTTCTTGCGAATCGAAACCTTCGAGATGAGGAGAAGGAGAGGAAGAAAAAAACTCGGCCTCAATGAGCCCGAGAATGCAGACGAAAGTGCAGTTAATTGGAGGTTAATGATCGGGAGTTGGAGACCTTTTTCCATCAAGTAAAACTCGAGTTTTCATCCGTTCCAGTTCCCACGAGACGTGACTTACCTTCAACGTTGATTTCTTGTCATGGTGTACTCGACTCCCACGTTTTGATAGCCTTCGGATTGATTCGGCTTCCTAGAAATATTAATGTCTCATAAACTTGCTTGTTATTTCCTCTTCACAAAGGTAGGGATGCTTTGTATTCTTGAACGGGACAAAAACGTCTGCCATGTTCGGTGGACAGTACATCTTCCTCACAAAGAATAACGACGAATTATAGAACGAATTGGCGCGTTAAGGCATGGAAAACACAAGTATACCGTCAGAAATGTTTCAAAATGGAAATCAATTTCGTTATGTTTGTGCGAGTATAAATAATAATGGTGGAGTAACGGCGTTGAAATTCATAGGGGAACGTCCAGGGCTTGATGCACCTAAGTATTGCTTTAAAACCCTTCCAAAAAATCAAATTTATGCGATTTTGGATTGGCGAATTTGGTGATTTTGGCTTCACGAACTATTGATTTAATATTGCAATGAATATCTTAGAAGTATATTCTTCGTGTCGATTCTTTAAAAAATCTTTTTTTTTTAAGTTTTCAGATTTTTTCCTTGAAGAATCGGAGAATCGATCAAAAAATTCGAGAATCGGTCCGATTCTTTTCATCAGCTGGTTGAGGGAAATGAATTATCATAAATAAAAATCACTACAGTTAATAACCATCACAACTACAATGGGGAAGAAAAATTTATGAAGATCATCGCATATCAACATAATGACCGAAAATGAGAAAAACCACCACCACTCCAACTTATCTTGATGGAATTGATGATTCATGGAGATTCGTTAAATCATCCCCATTTATATAATTGATGAAAGGTTCATGAAGAAAAATTAGTTGGTTGTCATTTACTCAATAAATATAAAGTTTTTTATGACACAAATTGACGAGAAAAAATATTTTTTTTCTCGTCAATTTGTGTCATAAAAAAAAGCTAGAGCTAACTTTTAATGTCTATGTACAGAAAAGTTTACTTAAATTCTATCAAGTTTCAAAAACCAATTACTTACCTGTATTTTTCATATTGATGTATTCATCAATATGAAAAATACAGGTAAGTAATTGGTTTTTGAAACTTGATAGAATTTAAGTAAACTTTTCTGTACATAGACATTAAAAGTTAGCTCTAGCTTTTGGTAATTATTTAATTATGACTTCCTTAAAAAGTGTCGATTCTTGAAAAAAATCGATACGATTTTTTAAAGATTATTTTCTAAAAGATCGACACGATTCGGGCTCGAGGGCTCCGGGTGGTCCCTAACAGTTCTAAAAATTCAATACTATTTCAAATTGGTGAAAAAACAATACCTTTATTTCGAGAGTTTTCGAGCTAAGGCACTTTTGAAAATTTCAACCCTTTATTTTCACCCCTTAGAAGTAACTCACATCAACCAAAATCTTCGAAGTACAACTAGACCCCAAACGGAGCCCATATAACAAATTTCAACCAAATTGGTCCATAGTTGCTAAGAAAAGTGCGGCGGACGGACGTACTTTTTCAATTCGATTTTCGGATTTTACATACTTTGAAACGTAAACCATCAAATTTTGAGGGGGTTGAACTTTTTTTTCTTCCTCAAATCCAATGATTCATTATTGAAAATAAATTTTAAAATAATAATAATAATGAAGAAAAAACTTCATTAAAAATAAAATGAACTAAAAAGTTCCAATTTCATAAAATTGGATTAAGTGAAATTGTAAATAAGTGATAAAGTGTTATCTATATGAAGTTTTATATTTCTTATTGGAGGTAGTTTAAGGTAACTTTTTAGTTCATTTTATTACCAAAAAATAAATAAATAAAAGATGTTTTTAAAAAGGTTTTTTTTTGCCAGTTAAGTTAACTCAACGCTAAACCATGTTCCATGCTAAACATATAATAAAAATATTCAACAATAGTATATTACTATCGTATTTTACTCTATTTTTAAATCTTATTTCATTCTACATTACATCCATGATTTCTACACAGTTGCTCAAGAGAGAAGCGTCTACAAAACAACCGTAAATTATCACTCCAAATACGTTGAATTTATCAAAATAGGCAACGCACTGATGGGTTCTATCGGCTAAGTCGAAAAAGGAGATCGATATTGAAACACATTTGATTTACATTGAAATGGAAGTCTCTCGTAGTAGAAATCACTTCTGTCTCTACTAACGTCCTCCTACCTTTTTTCCCGGATTCATGCCTCGAGCAACGAAACTGACTAGGACTAATCGTTTCGTGCATGGAGGCAATTCCGCCCGTGAATGCAAAAGGTCCCAGTTGCTGGCAGTCCAATCGCAGTGCGCTTTGTGAGCTGCGGCTACTGGACGGAAAACCTAATTGTTTATGCATGGGCCTCTCTGAGATCGCGGAGCATATAAATCAGGACTGCGTGTTGACCACCTCCGAGCCCTACTATGATTGTCCCTTATGAGTGATTTCCCTCCGCTTTATACATTAATCCTTATTAGACTCAGAGGCAGAAGTGGCAGAGGGCAGTATTAGTCCCGAATATGAAAGACGACATTTTTAGTGTCGCAAACTGGAGGATTTTAAACTACAGTTATGATTACAAGTACTATTAGACAAATTGTCGTCTTGTAAACAGTAATACAACCAAAAAACTAGAAAATAAATTATTCGTTCAAGAGGAATCAAATCAAGTGACACATAAGCTAGTAACAAAAGAAAAGTCTGTAAGTTAGGATTCTTCCGCTGAACACGCTCGTTAAACGATTAAACAAAACGCTGCAATTATTACATAAAGATTTATTATTTTTCTGTATAGATAACTCGCCTGCAACGAACACAGCGTTGCCATTGCCTCTACCAACTGACCTGCTTCAAAATCAAGTTTATTTTGAAGTAATAAACGCTTCACAATCAATGCGAAGAGAGTTGTGGGAGAGTTAGAAATTTGATTACTGAGGTTACTGATTACAACTCAAAGAAACGAACGACAATCGGGTCAGCTAAAATTTGAACGGAGATTAGGCCTCTTTTGCGGTTCACACTCGTGTTTCTGATTCATCGCAAGTCCATCCCTTAAGTTCTTATGGGGAGCAAACGGTTGGTCCCACAGAGCTCTGGGAGGTCTCATTCGATTCTAAAAATTCAATACCATTTTAAATTGAAAAAAAATCAATACCTTTATATCAAACGTTTTTGAGCTAGGGAATTTTGAACATTTCAGCCCTTATTTGTTGACCCTCAACATCAACCAAAAGCTTCGGGGCACAACTAGACCCCAAATGGAGCCTATATACCAAATATCATTAAAATCAGTGCATGGTAACTAAGAAAAGTGCCACGTACGGCGGACGGAAGGAAACATTGTTATATGATATTACGATTCTACGTACCTTGAAACGTAAACCAACAGATATTGAGGGGTGTTAGCTGTTTTTTTCTTGGTCAATTCCAAGGGTTCATTATTGAAACTAATAAACCAAAAGTCAGAACCGTTGTTATTTACCTTTGGTATTTGTATATTAGCTACCTCGGCAGACGTTGAGTAAAATGAAATTAAAAGTGAACATCAAAAGGTGTAATAATATTATCTAAAAAGTTTCTTATCTAATCTAGGTCAGAAGCAGTAATAACTAATAAATACAAAATAAAATGATGAAGAATAGTTTAAAATTTTTTTTAGTACCTACTTTTGTCCCGAAGTATAAAATGTAGACTCCTTTATGATCACGAATATCGTTATTATTGAAAACGCTGCAAATCATTGCTCAAAGGTTTATTATTTTCTGTATAGATCATCCTTCTGTATAGATCACTGGTTCTCCATCAATAGCACCTACCACCATCTGTATTCTCCCTTGACCTTCCCTCTCAAATTTCAGCTCCTGCGTTCAATAGGATTGAAAATGGCTTCGGAGCTCACTCAGCTGATCAGTGATCAGAAGAGTGAAGAAGATCTCCTCGAATGCTGGAGACGCCTGGAAGAGCACTTCCATTCAATAGGATTGAAAATGGCTTTCGAGCTCACTCAGCTGATCAGTGATGTGAGGAGTGAAGAAGATCTCCTCGAATGCTGGAGACGCCTGGAAGAGCACCTCCATTCAATAGGATTGAAAATGGCTTTGGAGCTCACTCAGCTGATCAGTGATGTGAGGAGTGAAGAATATCTCCTCGAATGCTGGAGACGCCTGGAAGAGCACTTCCATTCAATAGCATTGAAAATGGCTTCGGAGCTCACTCAGCTGATCAGTGAGCAATGATTTGCAGCGTTTTTTACCTACAAACATTGTTTTACCTACCAATTTTTTTTACCTACCACACCTACCTATTGGTAGGTACTACCTACCACACTATAATGGCTTCACACCTTCACAATCAAGTTTATTAGAAAGAACTAAACGCTTCACACTCGATTCGAAAAATAGAAAGCTTGATATGGAAATTTGATTACTGGTTACGCAGAAGGCAAAACTGTATACAAATCGAAGAAATGTACAGCGATCGCATTTTAGTCAGATAAAATTTGAACGGCGATTAGACCTCTTTTGCGATTCACACTCATGATTCTGTTTTATCGAAGGAAAACCTTCAAATACTCGTAGGGACCGAACGGTTTGTCCTACAGAGCTCCGGGTGGTCTCAAAAATTTTTAAAAATTCTGTACTATTTAAAATTGGTGAAAAAACGATACCTTTATTTCGAGAGTTTTCGAGCTAGGGCACTCTTGAAAATTTCCACCCTTAATTTTCACCCCTTAGAAGTGACCTACATCAACCAAAAGCTTCGCGGCACAACTAGACCCCAAATGGAGCCCATATACCAAATTTGAACCAAATCGGTCCAGTGTTGCTAAGAAAAGTGCCGCGTACGGCGGACGGCGGACGGCGGACGGCGTACGGCGTACGGCGTACGGCGGACGGACGGAAATTTTTTTATTCGATTTTCGGATTCTACGTACCTTGAAACGTAAAACATCAAATTTTGAGGGGGGGTTAAAATTTTTTTTTTCTTGCTCGATTCCAAAGGCTTATTATTGAAAATAATAAACCAAAACAGTTTGCTATGTGACGTCAATCAACTACCTCTGAGTAAATAAAGTGTTGAGCGAGGTTCACAACTGAATTTAAAAAAAATCTTGTCTTGGTGGTTTTAAAGGTAGATGAGTTGGCAGAAGTAGGATTTCGACAGCTTTCGATTCGGAATGTAACGGAGAGAAGAAGAATGTAATAAAATTTGTTGCGCATTATTTTTTCTCCGCCATATTACGTATTTTACTACGTGTAAAAACTCTATTAAATAACCTTGAACTCTAGTGTTCTAGAGTAGAGATGTATAATACATGTTATAATAATTATAACAGAAAACAACTGCAATGTGGGAATAAGCCCTGGTATAATGAAATATTCGTTTCTAGGAATACAAATTTATAGCAATGATTAAATCAAATAGAGAAACGTATTTTCTTCGAATTTTTTTGGAAAAATGACCGAATACCGGCGGTTTAACGGGCGAATTTTTCATTTCTAAAATTAACAAGGCGCCTTGGAAGCAGGTGTACTGGAAGGCAGAGTCGACCAAACTAATAGGCAATCAGTACTCGGAACGACTAGTCATTCATCTGTTTGCTTTCTTCGACTCCTCAACATTCGTCATGTACGAGGACCCTGCAGGTATTGCGTGGCTCTGAAGGAAAAAAACACTTCTTCAGGTTCCTTCAGAATCCTTCCAAATCGGCTCCTGGTTTTTTTTTCTCTGTTTCATAAATGAAGATGAATTTTGTCAGTAATTATAAATTCCCGGCACCCGAATTACTTTTTTGGAAGTTCTCTTCTCGGTTTTCGGGACGTTCAAACAAAAGGGTAGTCGGTGTTGAGGCGTTTGGGCGTGATTTGAGCGTTGGATTATGAGAGTCATCGGAGTTAACTGGGGTCATTAAATGTAAAGGTGCCGAGGAATGATGACCGTTTGAAGATAAAGATTTTTTCACTCCTCCCACTCGAATTGAATCGCACAAATGCGTAGTAGTTAGAATTTAACTGAGTTTCTTCTGATAACTACATGTAGCAAATCTTTATAGGTGTAGTTCACGTATCTACTAGGGTATTTTATACGTAATGAGTTTAACGTCAAAGTAGGAACATTACAAATGTATTCCAAGCAACTGTTGATAATTTCGAAATTCACCCAGTAACCAAATCTTACCTGAACTTGCAAAATTCAGAGTTTCGGTATTCTAGGTTCACACATTGCCCTCCTTCAAGAAGTCTTAATATCCATTATTGAAGATACACTTAACCACAGAATCATGCTATTTCCTCGTTATCTCCAGGAGTCTTATCATTTCCCCGAATTCTTTTCTTACACCTTCTTACATCTGTCACCTTCCTCACCATTGGTCCCCAAACATTTTCAACATCTTTTGGTTCCCCCCAACACCCTCAAGGTCTTTCTTCTAAAATACTCAAATTCTTACACTGATACTTCGTACCACAGTCTGAGGAGAAAGTAGAGTTCTAGTAATGTGTTTTGCTTCCGAGTCTACCAAAGTAGTGGAAGCTTCGTTTTCACTTTTCAAGGTTGAAACAAAATTTCTCCAAAATCGAAATTTCCACTCGCGTTTTACGTTTTAGACCTTCCTGAACGATTTTGGTTCCGTGTCTGTCTGTCTGACATCCTTACCACAGCCAAAACTTCTACAATTCTTATCTGATTTCCATGAAATTTTCAGGGATTGTGCGGATTGGCTTGTGAATAGTCCCCTATTAAAATCATCACCCCCGGACCGATAGTAGCCGCTGCGCATGCGCAAACGTGAATTCCATGTAACAGCCATAACTTTCACATTTTCTATCCTATTTCGATGAAATTTTCAGGAATTATGCGAATTCGGTTGTAGATTGGCCCCTATGAAAATCATTGTCACCGGACTGATGATAGCTACTGAGTATTTCTACATTTTCCATCCGATTTCGACGAAATTTCTCAAGATTGTTCAGATTGGCGTGTAGGTGGTCCCCTATGAGGGTAGTGGAAGGTACTTGGAGATTGATATTTCGAGATTAACTACTATGCATCGGATCATTTATACAATCGGGTTATGAATACGAGGCAAGCAAAATAAGTTAGTCAAGTCTGAGGGTAATGTACTGAGAGAAGCTTCAATTTTACGATCAATTCTGTTTTTTGCTCAGAAAAATAAAAGATTTTGAAGGATAGCACGGTTGAGTGTTCTGTTGTTGTTACTCATTCGTTTTAAAGCCATTGCCGAATTGGATAGGAGAGCAGGTAGTTGATAGATTCCAGAACAGAAGTGCGGTACAGGGTGCCTCTAACTTGCACTGATCTACGACTTATCTTCCTCCTTCGACTTATCCTTCCTACAGTGCCACCATCATCAACTCTAGTCCCCAGAAAGTTTCGCAAAATACCTTGGGTCCCCGCACAACCTACGCCCTTTTTCTGAGTCTCAAAGTTCAATACTGAAGATACTGAGTACTCTTCACAACACAGTCTGCAAGATGGATCATTTGTGTCCACTCTTATTCGTATTTGTCTCCAAGCACTATTGATCTGTTCTCTTTGTCACCATCCTGGATTCTTTTCTCACACCTTCCTCATCTTCAGTCCCAAAACGTTTTCCCAACATCCCATGGGTCCCCGCACAATCCACACCCTTCTTCTGAAAGTCTAAAAATTTAATTCTGAATACTCTTCACCACACATTCTGCAGGATGGTTCAGTTGCGTACACTCTCATCCATATTTTTCTTCAAGCACTCTTGATCTGTACTCCTCATCTTCCTCCTGAATTCTTTTCTTACCCCTTCCTCATCTTCAGTCCCCAGAAATTTTCTCAACTTCTCTTGGGTTCCCGCAAAACCACCTCCCTTCTTCTAATAAGAATAACATAAACTTGATGAGTAATTTTAAATTCATTGAAAAATGCTAGTCAATTTTACCTCTTAGAAGTAACTCAGTGTAGTTGGCTTGGAACTGTAGGTAAACTACAACAGACAAACCATGGAAAGTAGTAGACCACTATACAATGAAAGCCTGCTGATCTAAGGCGAATTTGAAATCAGAAGCAGTAAATAATTACGTAAGCGGTAGTAGAAAAGATCAGTCTGTCAGAAAAAAAGTATTTACCGTTAGAAGAACCTACCACAAACCTGATCAATGGAAACCTACAATCAAAAGTTGAAGGCCAAGGGTTGAAGACTCATGTTCTTGACTACGAGCTCTTACCAATGAGTAAGGAAGAATCTCCCAGGCATTCAATTCTGGTAACTCAAATTTGAATTTTATTTTCCAGCTGCGTTTTTCTACGACCGAAACAACCGTAATCCCCAGCTATCTTCGTTGCATTCTGTGGATTCTTTTCTCACACTTTCCTCATCTTCAGTCCCCAGACGTTTTCCTTACACCTCTTGGGTCCCCGCACAACCCACACGTCCCTCAAAAAAATCAAGCCCTTCAAAATCCTACACTGAAGCTACTAAATACTTTTCCCCACAGATTCTGCTTGATGAATCACTACTGTACACATTATCATTTATATTTCTCCACCCATGCTCAGTTCTCTGTCTGATCTTCCTCCTACATTCTTCTCTTTCAATTTCACCTTCTGGAACTCAAGTCCCCAGAAAATTTCCCAACAACTCTTGGGTTCCTATAACAACCACACATCCTTCTAAAATACTCAAAATCCTGCATTGAAAATACTGAAGAGAGTACCACAGAGTTTGCACGATGGGTGCCCAAGAACAACCCAATCCTGTTCAGGTTGATCCTGAAGCATCCATTGTTCTCTACAATTTGTTGTATTTTCGGTCCAAATTCATTCCTATTTCAGATGATGATTAAAGAAAATATCGACTTATGAGTCCGAAATTACTCAGAAGTATAGATCCAACCACTTAAGACGGAAACGTCTCATAGTTTGCCCTTCGTTCCTCTCATTTTCATGATCGGTCGATATTCTCCTGAACCGTATTAATCTTGCGGGAATTCCCGCACCCTGAAGGTGTCAGACGTCAAACGCCTTCGCCAAGTAGCGCCTCGCCCCGTGATGGGGGATTTTTTTTTGCGGGAAAATTACGGGGGCTTTGAGTGGTAATAACAGTCACTGGCCGGTCTCGTTCTCCACATGCCGTATAAAATGAATTGTAATATCGAGCTACCTTGCGGGCACGCTGGAATGAGGTTGATTTATTCAACCCATAACTCATCCTACTTTTTTTGGCAAATGCTTATACTTATACGCTAAATATTCAATGTTCCAACGAATGAATTAATAGGCAGCTAATCCCCCGTTCTTTTGCTACCTCACTACCGAAGGTAGGAAAGTTTTGTATTCACATAGGCCAAACTAATTTGTGTCATCCAAAATGAAAATTATTAAACAAATTGTGTTAGCTTGTAAGTGGACAATTGCTTGTCCATAGCATAGCTCGGATGGAGATGTATTGCTAGATACAATGGAAAAGCCGAATTCTACAGTGAATTAGTAAATCATTGTGTAATAATTTGCAGCGTTTTATTGAAGTACTCGTAAGTACATCGATTATAGGGAGGGGTTCAAGATACCTGATAGTTCAAAATATCGATGATAATAAAATTTCGTACTAATACTCTATATCTTAGTATCGATCCTGCTCTATCCGATATTTTTGAATATCGATACTTTGGATTTGGTATTTCTACATATAGAATATCGATACAATTTTTGCGGTAAATTCAAAGTAATGGCTAAAAAATGAAAAGATGAAGAAGGTAAGAAGGATGTAAGGGCTGTAGGGTAATTACTCTTAGGTTGAAGCTCGGCCCACTAGAAAAAACGCTGCAAATTATTACAGCGCAAATTATGCAAATTATTATTATTATTTGGCTTATTATTTTTCTATATAGATCACTCGTCTGCAAAGCCACCAACCATCCAACATGATGAAAAACATCGATCGTATTTCGGTCAGCTATAATTTGAACGGAGATTAGGCCTCTTTAGCGATTCACACTCGTGTTTCTTATTTATCGTCCCTCAAATTCTCGCAGGGAGTAAACGGACTGTCCTACAAAGCTCAGAGTGGTCTCAAAAAATTCTAAAATTTCTATACTATCTTAAATTGAAGGAAAAACAATACCTTTATAAGAAAATTTTTTGAGTTAGGGCGTTTTCAAAATTTTAAAATTCATTTTTGAACCCTTAGAAGTGACCTACATCAACCAAAATCTTCGGGGCACAACTAGACCCCAAATGGAGCCTACATACCAAATTTCATCAAAATCGGTCACTGCCAAGTGGGGAAAGTGCCGCGTACGGCGTACAGCTTACGGACGGCCAAATTTTTATTAGATTTTTGGATTTTACGTACCTTGAAACGTAGGTAAACCATCAAATTTTGAGGGGGTGTTAAAAATAATTTTTTCCTGGTCGATTCCAAAGGTTCATTATTGAAAATAATAAACCAAAAGACCAGGTTTCGTTGGGTAATTTATACTATGGATACAATTAATTCATATTATAGAGAAAATATTCAATAATATATCCAGAGTCCTTCGCACTGCGTGCTACTTCAATGGGCCTTCGTGAGGTGAGAAGGAATGAAGTGGGAGAAATAGAGAGAATGTGACTCATTGATAGGGTTTGTTGACGGAGCTGGAGTCAGTTAATGGCCTAAACTAAATTCCAAACTCCTTTAGATTGTTTTTGAAAGGAAGATTCCAGGAAATTATCCCTCTGAAAATTACTTGTTATGTGAAATAAAATGTTTGCTTAAAAAAATACATGTTGGCAAAAAAAAATTGATAGAAATATATCCACATTTATTAATAATTCACTCAGTAAATTCACTCAGCTTGGACACTTGATAGTAAGAAATGAATAAATTCTTTGTCAAATTAAATGGTAATGAGGTTCTCAGGAATGACACTCCTCCTTTGCCTAGCTTTCGGTAAATTTATCGCCTTCCTCACGGCTCGAAGGGTGTGTTACCGAATGAATTAACACTGTTCTCTCCAAGTTGTGGGTCCTCAAATTTGTTATTTAATATTTATATCTGTGAATGATGTTTTATCTCCCCCTCCTCCCTTTCATCAATTTTTTTATTTATCATTACCTGCAATAGCTCCAAATCTTCATCTCCCACCAGTGATGGTGGCACCTTTAACTACCTGGTTGTTGATTGACGCTAGTGTGATGTTCACTCGGTAAGACACCCTTCGAGCCCCGAGGAAAGTGATAAATTTATCGAAAGCTCGGCAAAGGAGGAGTTTTATTCCTGAGAACCTCATTCCCAATCAATTTAACAAAGAATTGTTTGGGAAGAAACTATTTGGTTATTGCTTTTATCCGTGTGACGTCACACAGAACGGTTATTCGAATCTCGCTGAAAGGCGGCCATGTTCCCTCCGTTATAAACAAAGATTGTATGGAAGGTTTTTCATTGTGCCAATCTGTGCGGTTATTAGTTGCTCTTCTCGTTGGAAGCGGTATTTAATTTCTTGGTTTGCCAAAAGTGATTACAAAATGTGGGGTAAGACAAGAGAACTTTCCGAAAAAAGAAGAATACCAGCCTTTTGGCGTTGCTGCTTCCCAGCATTCCTGACAACCATGAATTTCGATGAACTTACACTTTTGTAACCAGCTTCAAATTATCTAGTTCCACTTGTGTTGTCGTTCGACTCCCGTATTGTGTGTGTTGATGTTCTGCTTTCATTTGTACAACGTTTTTCTTTTTCATCAGTACATCAGTTTGTTTCCCCAGGAAATATCACGTTGGTCACCTCTCAAAACCAGTGTCTAGTTCCACTTGTGTTTTGTGCTGTCGTTCGTCTCTCCTATCCCGAGTTGTGGTTCTTAATTTCAGCTTTCATTTGTAAAAGTTTACTTTTTCATCAGTTAGGTATTTGTTTCCCCGGGAAATATCTTGCTGTTCACCTCTCGAAACCAACTGCTCATCACGAAAATTCTGTAATCTTCACATCAAGTCCATGGTGTAGGTACTACCTATTGTTAATTTTGTGCGAATTGTATATTGTTTCAATGCCCCCCTTCACAACCAGCTGATCGGGTCAGAAGGTTAGGTTTGATACTGAAAATAATCGATTATTGAGTCTCGCGGATAACAACAATTGGGATTATAGGTATATTATGTAGATTACCTACTCGTATTTGCGATATCACAGAGAGTTCATGTTCTTGTCCAAATGTGTAACAATTTCTGGTAATAAGATGGAGAAGTGTACTCGGTGTAGTCGATGGCTCTGGCTCTGTATTTTCAAGTTCTGGGGTACAGATCGGAGATATCGATTCCACGCTGCATCTGTAACTACTGCACTACGAAGTGAATGCCCTCAGGAAACACTTGCCGCCCGTTTGTTCACGACTCGACGACGACAGGTCGCATTTTGACCGCAATTAAGGGAAAATAACACTCGAAGTTAGAGGCGAGCAGCGCTCTCTGGCATCGCGCCCCTGGCAAGCGTCGGCTCTGTTTAGCGTCCTTCTATCAAAACAGCATTAACATCGCACCCCCGCAGACCTGACTGTTGGTGGAACAGGTTTCCCCCCATTCCCCTGGTCTTGTCAAGCTATTTTAGTATGCACTGGGCTATAAGTGTTGCTTTTGACTAATCGACCCTTCTCCTTCCCGCGTCTTCTCTGTTGCTGATGGAGTCTCCTCGTTGTAATACTTCGCTTTACGCGGGTGACTCCCTGTCGACCTTCTTTATAGCGCGTCTGAGCCCGCACAGCCCAATTAATGGTGAGAGATCGTTATACCTTTTGGGCGACCGAGTATTCCTTTTCTGTGATCCGTCATTCGAGGCAGGAATAAATTGCGGTCTTTGGGTCAACGCCTTGAGCTGCATAGTGAGGTGATGACGCGCTCAAAGCGACTTAGGTAAGACTTTAAAAAAGTCTACCAAGTGGGTGTGGCACATAGCTTCCTCATATTCCTAACCCGATTGTAAAGATGATCCGATTCATAGTAGTTAATCTCAAAACATCAATCTCTAAGTACCTTCCACTACCTTCATAGGGGACCATCTACACGCCAATCTGAATAATCTTGAGAAATTTCGTCGAAATCGGATGGAAAATGTAGAAGTTACGACTGTTACAAGGAATTGACGTTTGCGCATACGCAGTAGCTACCATCAGTCTGGGGACAATGATTTTCATACAAGACCGCCTACACGCCAATCCACACAATCCCTGAAAATTTCATTGAAATCGGACAATAACTTTGTATAGTCTACAACCAAATTCGCATATTCCCTGAAAATTTCATGGAATTCGGATGAAAAATGCAAGTGTTATGGCTGTTACCGTAAAACCGTCAAACTTTACTCCAAGATTTACTCCAAAACATTTCCAAATACAATTTCTCCCACTCGAAATGGGTTAAATTGATTTTTTTTAATAAGTGAATTGATCTTCAGGGCTTCCTGAACATTTTGAGTGGTCGAGCTCATTGATCAGATAATTGTAACCCCCAGATTTAATTGTTTAAATGTTAGAGTAAAGTTACCTACGAGTGCGTCTATCTTTACTCCACTCTGAAAAACTCACGGTTATCGCTACAGAAACGGGCAGTGGTGCAATGTTACTAGTCGGGATTGAATTCATTACCCCAGAAATACTTGATAGTATTAAGTATTTATAATATTATTATAAAATATATTCTGAAAAATTGAACTTTTTAGCTTGAAAAATACATGTTATACCTAAGAGAAATATAAATTCCAATGATCATTCATTTCAACGAATTTGCTTGAAATGCAATATTTCTGGTTAAGAGATCACAATTTCAGTCTTCATCATAGACAGACTTGTGTAGGTAATCGAGCAAAACTTTCTATATGTAAAGAAATATTGAAGGACAATAAACGATAAACGAATGACTTAACAAAATCACAGAAAAAGTCTGTTTCACATTCGATAACTTTCAAATGAATTGCAATGGTAAATTTCAAAGTTAACCCACGAGTAAATAATATGGTTAATCACAACTTATGAGAGCAAAGCACGTTTATGTTCATATCATAATGCAGCTGTTCAGTTGTAAAGTTTCGGTAGGGGCGCGTAACAAGCTTTTTCTCATTTCTCCTCCCCATCTATAACTTCTGACATGAGATACACTAGAAACCTTACATTCAACACTGCGAAAATTATTAAACTCAAATATTTTTCGAGATTAAATTAGAAAAATATGAGTGAGGCTACCTTTATCCCAACCTCTATAGTGGAGTAAAGATACCCGGTTTTTGGAGTAAAGTTACCATCAAATTTTTGGTAAACAAATGCATAACTAAGAAAACACTTTCTTGAGAATTTGATTAGTGTATTTTGTTCACAATAAGATATTGAAAGTGATATGATGAGGGCTTGCCTGGTAAATCCACTCCAAACACCTGATATGGAAGAAATTTTGGAGCACGAGAAACAGGACAAAAACAGCTGAACAGGAAACAATGACTGATAACAGCTGATAACATGGATAAAGGCGCCATCGCAAGCCGCATCGATTCTCTGGGATGTGGAGAATAACGAAAACACAATAGCTAACTTTTATCTAAGTCCCACCACGTTTACGTCACAATTGAAGATTCTCACTTTTTGGGGTAAAGTTACCCCTGGGTGGGGTAAAGTTTGACGGTTTTACGGTACAAGGATTGTACGTTTGCGCATGCGCTGAGGCTACTGTCAATTTTGGGGCTTGATTTTCTCAGCGGGTGAGGCAATAAGTATCCAGAACCAATTCTGATCTTCCCTTTGTCTGACAGCTGATGACGTCCACGAAGCGACGCCAGGAATGGCAGTTGGACCAAAATTCAACCTGAGTTGGATGAATGTCTTGAGGCTTTTTTAGTTATTCATATCTCATAAATTACCTCCAATATATTAGGGTGAATGTTCACTAGCGGACACCACACTAATTTCGTAGTACAACGTCTGTTTGGCCCTTTTCAGTCCGAGTTGAATGTTAAATTTGCACCTGGTGGCCCCAAGATACTGAAATTTCGCGGAGCACCTATTTGAGATTCTGATTCTGAATTACAAAACTGAGACCCTCCCTGATCAGCTGGGTGACCTGAATTCGCATCTGGTGGTTCCAAGAAGCTGACATTTCCCCAATACCTCCAACAACACTACTCACAGATTCTCCAACAACACAGCTCACTCCCGGCCATGAGACATATCCTGGTCAAATTACAACGTTGCGTCAACGCATCTCATCCAATGAATGGTTTGAATCCATCAAGGCAGAAACAAATTCACTTCGTTGTAGAATTGGTTGGATGACTTCATGTTAAGAAGCATAGCCCTCAACTCTAATGATCTGTAGATAGCTTTTGAGCGCTGAGCCATGGATCACAAAGTAATTTCGTACTAACAAGATTTTGGTATTTATCAAGACCTCTGCATCTTTTGAAAAATGATGTATGATTTCTGACTTGACTTCATTTTTCCAAAAATTTGGAAAACCTTGACTGTGAAACTCTTGGTGGTCAAAAATAAAAACAGCATAATCTGGATTGATCAATAAGGACCAAACCTGCTCAACTAAATACCCATTAGGAGTTGTGGGGCCGAGGATGATTTGCGGTTCTCAACAACAGAGGCGGCTGTTATACTCTCCAGCAGTAAGTCAGAACGAAGAAGCTTCTCGGATAAATCTTCAGCAAGCGGAGCAAGTCCGTTCCGCTCCCTAGAGCACCCACGGGATGACACGGAGAAGGGATCTCCTTCCCATATGACCGATATGGACCTTCCTCATGATCTTCGTACGACCAATGAACGTCTTTTTGTACTCTGATGTTGCGAATGGGGGTATCGATTGGATGCGGGGAAGAGGACAAGTCGCGGGGCGGTTGCACCTTGGCCAGCTGCCCGTGACCGCCGCTAAGAACCGATCGCTTAATCATGACTTCTCCCAGGCAGTGCTTCGACGACAGTCGGCTTCTTGGCGGAGTTTCTCCTTCTATGCCAGCTACTATTAGTTATTCAGGTTCTAGCAAGCATGATCACCTGATAATGATCCATTTTGGCTGGTGCTCGTAGATGAATATTATCGATTGATAGGGTTGGCATGTCGAATGAAATATATCGATATACTGATCAAATGATATATCGTCAATGAGATATCGATACCTTTGATAGATCGAAGAAAATATGTCGATATATCGAAAGATCTACTTGGAAAAACGTGCTGAAGTAGGTAGGTGAATTTAATCGTTTTAAAACAATACAAACATCATTAAGGAAGACATTTATCGACAAATCCGAAGATTCACTAGGAAAAACTTGTCGAAGTAAGTATAGTTAGGTGAATTGAAAGGTTACTAACATGATTTTGGAAGAAATGTATCGATATTTTCGAAATATCGGAATATCAATCTACTTGAAAAATACGGTTGAAGTTAGTATTTAACCTACTTCAAGAAGTTATACTGGGTATGAATCTTCGAAATTCATAGTTCAAAAATTGAAAAAGTTTGAAAATGTCATGGTTTCAGAACACTATATCAGAAGCACAGGGTTTTCGGGGTTGGACATTTTGGGGAAAAACTATCCTCAGGGGTGCTAACAACATATGAAACATCGTAAATACCCTCGCCATTGCAATGTTCGATTTATAAATTGGCTGGGGAATACTATACGTTCAAAATTGAAAGTAATTGTTGTGAAAACCTGCTTCACTTCGAATAGTAAGTAGTTTTAATTTAGACGCGGCTCCTTTATTTTTGGCTCGAGTCAAAAAATTGAGCCCTGAGCACCACTGTAGGTGTAAACCATTCATGTACACATGTCTGAGCTAAAGTCAACCTACTTACAAAATTTGGAATTCACATTATTTGGAAGTTACATGATTTTTAACTCAGGTACAGGCGTCCCACCTCATCCATTCATGTTAGTATTAACTTTTACTTGTTGAAAACAAGACGCGATATTATCGGTAAATATATCGATATTGACCGATAATATCGGTTCTCTATATCGATGTAAATATATCGATGTATCAACTGTAATCTATCGATATATTTTATATATCGATGTATCGTTGCCATCCCTAGCGATTGATACGAGGATCTTGCACGATGAGAGATTGATACGAGATCTCGTATATTTAACAACTTTTTGCCCATTTTGAACAATGATTAATTTTTAATTTTGATGGGGTATTCTTGAAAGAAAGTTTAGGCTGATTCCGCTTTTACTTTATATTAACATTTTTTACTTAGTAATTTTTACTGAACATTCTCAAAATACAAGGTTTGGATATTTCGCCCCTTGGAAAAATTCTGGCCATTGAACTAATCATCATACAAATTCTAAAATGTTTCAAAACAGATTTTCTCAAAAGAAAATTATCAACATTTTCCGTATTTAAAATGTTGAGATGATTATAACTTCAGAATATTTTGAATTATCCATATCATTCCAGAAACTTCAAAATTACCTATTCAGAACATTAGGAAAATAATTGCTACTAACTGTAAAGGACACATTTCCGATTATTCCTCATGACCAAGCTCAATACAACCAGAAAAAGTGAAGTGTGAAGTGTGAAGTTCACCGATCTGTGGCATAAGGTGCACAGTTGTTCCTGATGCATAATGCCAGTACTGTAGCAGCCAACACGCGGAAGTGGGCAGGCTATGCTGACCTCTGGTGGAAAAGCAGGGGATTCTTGTCCTCTTTGGTGAATCTCATGCTTCCTCATTTGGTACCCGACAAATTTAAAGAACCCTGGAAGGGCGAATCCCGTGGTGGACAAATTCCCACTCATTCCTCGTGACCAAGCTCAATATAACTAGATGTGCATACTAGCTAGTACATCACAACGCCCACAGTTACATAATCTCTAAACTTCAATATTGCTACTTGCTCTTAATACCATGAAATTGTTGCATCATAGCTACAAAACGACAGAATTTCTGCATAAATATTGCAAGTTTAGAAACTTTTGAATCGCCCTGATAATTCCAGGAACTTGGAACAGAACTAATTATTGAATTAGGCTAGTTATTTTCAAAGGTACTTAGTGTTGACGCCCAACAAAACAAAATAGGTAGGAAGTTTTTATCGTGAAGTGATTTTGATTGTGATTGAACTCTGAACACGTCAATACCACCTCCTACCATCACCTGCGAGGTCCCATTCAGTCCTTCCTACCTCCGTCAGTCAGTTTCGCCATCTTTGCCTAGATAATTTTCCTGTCTACCATCGTTCTTCTTTTTTTTATATGGATTCCCATTAGTGCGAGACTTCTTTCCCATCACTTGACCGGATTTCCGTCTCGTGTTACCGTCGTCAGTCAATGTAAGTCCTCATCATCAAAATTCGGCCTGGACACTCGACTCATTTTCGACCCCAAGGCACTCACCGTCTGCACTTTTCTTTCCAGCTTTTCTTCTTCAGAAAGCAGCACCGCACACATACACAGCAGACACACGCACCTCAAGCAAGTTGCCGGTGAGTTGCTGCACTGCTGATCCAAAGATTGATGTGAAAATCACCATCTTCTGCCTTCAAAGACGTCATCACGGTCAGATTAATATCGATTAATTAATATCGATAACCCAACGATTGTTCAAATTTTCAATTTTATTCTTTAAACTACCGAAGGAGCTCCTAGGTAGGTAGGGTCTTCCTTTTCTTTCAAAAATAAGCAAGACATGAGTTAATTGGTTTTATTCTTTTAAAATAAACCCCTACTCTGTCGCACCACTTAGTAAGTAGTAAATAAGAATACTATTGATACTTAAACAACTTGTAGTTTTTTAAACATTGAGCCAAAATTAATACTATACTAATAACATTAATACTACCAACGATTCTTTCAACCGCATTCAAAATTTGCAAAATGTAAATGCTAAGTTATCAAACAGTCTAAAAAGACTACCGCGCATTCAATATTGGAGCGAAGAATAACGTGAAATACTAAATATACTGCAATTTGACATCACATACCCTTAAGATATCGTATCGGGCTGTTCTTCACGTCAAAGCTATCAATAAACACGTCGCTTTGATGAATCAATCTACCAAAACTCCATCCACTCCCTAATAAAATAGTTGGAAGCATGCTAATGATTGACCCATTTTCGGCACCAGCCCTGTCACAGATGAGTCAGACTATTCATCTACCCGTCGTTTAAACTCCCGAAATGGATGTAGGCGATTTTCTAAAGAGAGGCCCATATTCTAAATCGTCCATTCCATAATGAACTTCTTCAAGATCGTTTAGGTGTGAGGGGGGTCATTAATGTCATTATAATAAAAATCGTCCGGCCTCCCAAAAATGCAAAACGTTCGCCGAGTGATTATAGATCATCTCCACTATTTCCGAGCACCATAATTTCGGTTTTATAGCTTTTAATGACGAGCTATCAAGAGCGTGTAGAAAGTTTTTTTTTTTCGCGCCCCAGCAAGGATGAAAGCTCAATGGAGATGTATCTTGTGAAGGCACAAAAGGCACCAGACGAAGCGGTGTCGTAAAACGATTTCGACCAACGGTTTACGATCATAAACAGAGGTGATTTTATTCCTACATATCGTAATCTGCAAAGAAGGTAACCTAATTAGTTACCTATTTATACTCTAACCTCATTGGTGGTACAGATTTACGATATTTTGTGTTTGACGTGTTATTAAACAATAAATATATCAAGGCTTTTTATTAGTTTGTATTAATGAGTTCTTATTTCAATCAATTTATTTTTTGGATTACCTGTTTCGGTTAGTCGAATTAGCGGCCACGTTGAATGAAAGTCATCCCAAATATAATCAGCTTACAATGAGACCTTTAATTTCAATGTACCTTAAAGGTCCATCAACGCCTCTGAGGAAAGTTACAGAGGAAATTACATGAATATGGTTCAATCTTCCCGCTTTCTTATACTACACTTATACCCTTCTACATTCAACGAAGTAAAATGAAATTCGTTAGAAACGGGACCAACATGGATACTACTGGTACTAGAACACATTCCAAAAAGAATCAGTCATGGTAGTTATTTGCCGATTTTCATCATAGTTTGGTGGTTCAGGGGAGAAAATCACGCTGCTTTTCCTCAGTTTAGAGAATATATATCCTTTTTTGGTCGAGCTAGCTTTCGTTTACAGGATCATTAGGACTCTTTGTTTATTTATAGTTATTAACCCTAATTGGACCATGGTGTCACTAGTGTCACTGAAAACATCTCAGGAACTCCACATCTGTCCCAAAATGTCACCCGAGAAACCAGAATTAAATTGAAATTTAAAATTAAATGGGCAGCAGAATTTTTTGTGGGCTATTGAAAGTCTCAAATTAGAGTTATGACAAAAAATTTCCAAAAAATCGATGAGAAAAATTTCCAACATTTTTGTCATAACATCATTTTTTGACTTTTAATAACTTACAATTTTTACTCCTTAGAGTTGACTGACATCAACCAAAAGCTTCGCGGCACAACTAGACCCCAAATTGAGCCCATATACCAAATTTGAACCAAATCGGTCCAGTGTTGCTAAGAATAATTCCGCGTACGGCGGATGGACGGAAAATTTTTTATTCGATTTTCGGATTCTACGTACCTTGAAACGTAAATCATCAAATTTTGAGGCGGGGATAAAATTTGTTTTTTCGTACTCGATTCCAAAGGCTTATTATTGAAAATAATAAACCAAAATAGTCTGAACGAATTATTTTCAATTATTATGTTCCAGTAATTGAAATTTAAGTTCAAGGAGATATTTTATTTCAAATTATGTGCCAATCTTAAAATGGTTAATTTTTTTCAAAATCCTAATTTTCGTGATAAGATTGAATGCTTCACACAATTGTGCATAGAAAATAGTCAGTTATAAATACTTAATTGGGAACAAAAATCATACAACAATTACAGGGAAACAAAACAATGACATAAGGAAAGATTGGCACAAATTATGTGCCAATCTTAAAATGTTAATTTTTTTCAAAATCCTAATTTTTGTGATAAGATTGAATGCTTCACACATTGTGCATAGACAATAGTCAGTTATAAATACTTAATTGGGAACAAAATCATACAACATTTACGGGGAAACAAAACAATGACATGAGGACAAAACAATGACATAAGGACAAAACAATGACATAAGGACAGAGGATCATACAACAATGACATAAGGATAGAATTACAGGGAAACAAAACAATGACATAAGGACAATTACGGGGAAACAAAACAATGACATAAGGACAGAGGAATGCTTCACACATTGTGCATAGAAAATAGTCAGTTATAAATACTTAATTGGGAACAAAAATCATACAACAATTAAGGGGAAACAAAACAATGATATAAGGACAGAAACTCCAAGGCACAAAGCCGGGCCCGGACCCACCCATCATGGCGGCTGGCGGAAACGGGTTGGTATGTCAGATTTGATGTTACCAATGGCATTGAATCAACTCATGTTACCATCACTTCGTGTCAAAATCGTTGGAGTGGTTTCAAACATATTTGACTGCTTCCTTGTAAAGGTAATTTACAAGTCAGTCGAATTATCAGTGTGTCAGCTTTGAATCGGCTGATCTTGATGTATGAAATTCACTTTTGCGTACTAGTGGGGCTGATTCAAAGCACTTGACTATGTCTATTGGGAAATTATAGTGCCTTGTGTAATCACTTGTAAGCAGGTCCATTTTGAACTCGATTCTCAGGCCTAAAACACGTTACACCGAGTGTAACCGAGTGTTGTCGAGGGGCGGTAATATGCAAGTAATTAATGATCGAGCTCGCCCAACGCGGTGAAAATGAGGCACCGATTAAATACGAGATCTGCCCCCTTGTTGCTTCGGGACGTCGCATTCGAGCAAACACCGTCGCCCCGCGCCTACCACCTCGCCGCGGGTGGAGTTTCCCGCTCGTCGTACGACTCAGACTGCGGGGACGGGCTCGACGGGGCACCTCATGAGGCCCTCAGAGATAAACTGCCGGCTGGCGGGAACTGTAACAACATTAGGTGCCCCCAGGAACCCCGCGGGTGAAGGATGTGGGAACTTTCTCCCCTTTGGGGCCTAAACCGAGTACCCGGCCTCCTACCTTCCACCTATTCCTCCTACTTCTTTGGGATAATTCGAGTAATTTATCTCAGGTAGGGGCTCTCGGCTACCCGTTGCCTTTTTCCCCTTTGGTGTGGGTGTACGCTCGGTAGGTACCGTCCTTATAAATCAGACTTCCCTCTTCGCCCAGGTCGTACAATGTTTCTCCCGTCTTTGATACGGGCCATTAGCTCCGAAAGACGGCGTATAATTCGTGGAAATTATATTGAAGAATACACACGATCTCCTCTCTCGATCCCTCAGCCGAAATTGGCGATTCCCAATTGCAACCCAAAAAAATCAAAACCTCTGCAATTCCAAAGATACAAACAAATCAGTACGATTGGGGTATCAGATCAGGTCTGCAGCTGGGATGCACAAATCCATCGGTGGGAAAATCTTATCTTTTTGCCCAATTTCAGTAAATCGATACTACTCAGATCGATGTGTGGACTTTTTTTTGTACTCTGAACGAGCATCACCTGATTCGTTCTGCATTTTGATGTCCTAATAACTACACTCAGGAGTCGGTTCAATCCAATTCAATTCTACTGCAATGGAAGTTTTGGAAAACGGAACCAGACTTTTGAAAAAAAAGTGGTCTATAAAAAGAGAGAAAACTTTAATTTATTTGGACTCAAAGCCAAAGAGCATCCACCGTAACATTACCAAAACCAACTCACGTATACATTAAAATTCAGTGTGGCCCACTTATACTGCAAAATTGCCCCCACTGCACAGGGGAAGTGGGAACTATGGCACACGTGGTCTTAGAATGGCCTCAATATGCAGCTGACAGAAGCATTATCTATCATCCATCCCAAGAGATGTCACAAAACCCCTTCAACTTGGACACACTTGTCGCACTAGAGCGACTGGAAGTGTACCTAAGTGTCATTTAATGATTTTCTGGTCAAAATTGGATACCCACTTTGAGTTTTTTATGTCTGTTTTTTATTACGTTATTTTGAAGTATTGAGTTTTACAAGGCTGAATAGTTTTTACCGGAGCTATAAAATTGAAAAACATGTTATTTAGTAATGCATGCATTCTATGGAACGTCCCATTGGATAAGTATTGGATCAGTTTAACCAGTTGTTAAGCGATAAAACTGTTTCACTCGATGTAATTTATTTATTACTTTAGGGAAGAAATAGTGACCCCCCCCCCCCCCACCATTATAAACCATAACACTTCCAGCGGCATGGGAGCCTCGAATCAAAAGAGCATTTTAAAATCCATGATCTACGACTATCTACGAGTACGATAGTCTAAATCGGTTGAGATTTAAGGCCTGGGCAGACGACACAAGATAATGCCCAAAAACGCACGTTTTTTGAGCATTAACCCTCCCTTCCCCCCCTCAAAAGGCAAAATTCGAAATTCTGGCGACGTAGTGCACAACTAGATAGTTTTCCGCGTCGAACAAAAAAAGAACCAGGAAAATCGGTTGAGAACTAAGGCCTGTGCAGACGACACAAGATTTTGTCACACACACAGACATACACCTATGGTTTTTTTTCGCGGATTTGGATTCAGAATGGTCTAAAACGGATTACTGTGTGGTTATTATTTTTTCTGTTGAGTGTTGTCCTTCTTCACCCCAGATCGATCGCATAAGGACGTCCAAGTCTTGCTGTGGGACGTCCTAAAAATTTGTTAGAAGACAACAATAAATTCATTAGGTACCTACCTATTTTGAACCCATGAATATTGAGTCACTCGGAACTATGCAACAAAAGGGCAGATTGCCGGGAAGTGCTTCAGGTCATCATGGTGCATAGCGAGGAAGTTGTATTTCCATATGTTCACTCGGAATATTATGTGGTTGAGCATCATCTTCATTCAGGCCAGAAAGACAGAAGATGTAGGTGTAGGTCAGAGCATTCAGAAGATCAGGGTTCAAAAAATCAGAAGTTTTGAAAAAATGAACCAGAATTTTGAAAAAAATCCCTCAGTGCCAAGCAACAACCTTTCAGGAATCGATTCTGCAAGTAATTTTAATGCATGTTTTGAAAATTTAAATGGATATACTTGTTCATTTTGAAATGGTGAACAAATCCTACATTTTCGCTGAAATAACAAGTGTTTTTCGTACTCAAACACCATTTCGCCCCTCAATTTTCATTGTAAATCTAAAGAATTGTTTACCGTTGGGCACATATTAAGCTTTTTAGGGCTCCTGGAGAAGACTGTGTTTTAGCAGTAGGTATGTTTAAAAAAAATAGAATTCGACAAATTGTCAAGTTTGAAGTAGAAAGACTATCATCATATGGGGCATTTAACGCTCTCTTAAACAATGTGGTCAAATTTGAATTCGCATGGATAATAAGAGAGTTTTATGACCGTGCTAATGCTGCAAGGTCGAAACGCAAAAAAAAAAAAAAAATCGTTGTGAATAAATTTTAAGAGACGTTGTTGCAAATTAGTTGTAGAATCGATTCCGAAAGAACTGTTGATTAGGCTCTGGGACACCCGAATTTCTGAAGAGACTCTAATTCCAATAAACACATGTAGGTCATTTTAATCGTGAATTGTGTATGGTGTATTGAGCACTTTAAAACAATTTTTAAAGTTCAACACTTTTTCAGCCGTAGCATCGCATATAAAGTTGACATGGGAAACCATTCGCTTGGAAATATATATATTTTGTTGCAAATTTGCCTATTTTTAAATGGTTCTTTTGTCACCAACCTTACTCTGCCTCATAATTTCTAAGTTCACAGAAAGCCCATTTTCTTAGGAAAAGGTTTCATTTAAAATGGAAGAGATTAAATTTGTTTTTGAAATAGTTTCATTTGGGGTTAAATGTTATATTACAGCCCAATTTGATGAAGTTCGTATCCTGTGAATTTCATTGAAGACAATTTCGATCAAATTCACTTAAATTCATCTTCAGTCAAATTCGGTCACAGGTCATATTCAGAAGAATTACGAGTTTTTACGAATCAGAACAACTATTTATTATAAAAAATATGGATAATATAATATTTTAAGTATCTCTTCTTCCGTGAACAACACCTGCTCGGTATTTCCTCTTGCTTGCTGGTCGTCGATGTTCATTTCAACATCACATCAATGCATTTAGGGAATATGTCCTGCGGATGAAATAATTTATTAATGAGATTATCCATACTCGTTACAACATCGATAAATTAGTGAAATTAAGTAATTGAATTAAGGACTTTATTTTGTGTATTGAAGGACGTAAAAAAGAATGCATCTTTTTCGTTTCTCCAAATTATAGGTCAAAAGAAGGCTAATAGAGTGATATTTTATGGGTCTGTAACGTGTTGAGTATCAACAGACCAAAAGTATCAACAGCATTCAAAAATTAGGTTGAACATTGAAGAATAAAATTGAACCTCATAGTGAACGAAAGGTACGTTTGATTTGTCAAAGAACCTGGGACATTTTTTCGAATTTTAGGTGAAAAGGAGAGCTCTTTTCGTGACAATTTTAGGGTTATGTTTTATTTTTACTGCTCTTGTTCACTTCGGTAATGAGTGCATAATATGCACTGAGGTACTAGCATGCTAAGTATGTTAAGGAGGTACTAGCTTGGGAGACTCAAATATTATTTGAGTCTCCCAAGCTAGTACCTCCTTAACATACTCATTTTTACTGTTTTTCGTTCATTCTACGCCATCAGAATGAAACACTCTTTTGTTAGTGAAAATCAAGATATTTTACTTTTCAGTCGAATTATTTTCTGGGACCGGACTTAATTTTGCGTTTTAATCATTCAGAAAGGCCCAGCTTCGTAATGGTGTAATGAGGCTCCCACAGACTGGAATTGGTTGCTTCTTCTTTCCTCCGATTCCCCTTAGTCCCCAAGTTCAATAATAATTGAAATCTCGTGTGCTATCATTGAAAGGAGAAGATTTTAGACAATTCCGGAAAATATATTGGCTTTTCAATTTATGGGTCCAAGTTTTTGTACCGCAACATCGAACAAAGAAAAAAAGAGAAATAGTCAAATCAGTAACTTTGGTCACTAAATAAATAAATTTTTGATTTTATGAAGATTAAAAAATTTCAATTGATTTTGAATCAAAATATACCTACAACTATTTGATGCAGGGTCTTTTCGTACCATAGTGTGACTTTATCGGGTTAAGTATATTAAATTTAATTGAAAAAAAAGAATTAATTTAAAAAAACTGTATTTCATTTTTTTTAATGATCATAATATGATAAAATATAGTATATTTTATAATAGTATTCATGTATTTCATATAAGAACCTACTATAACTTTCGGATTACTTCACACCTATAATATAATATATTAGTAGAAGTAGTATACATATTATGTATGTAGGCTCATTAGGAATAACCAGAATCTACTAGCTCAAAGCTGCAAGGGGGGTCCTCCAGGCACCCCCTAGGTTCCGCCCCTGCCACAGAATTGCAAGGGTTTTAGAGTTGCCCCTAACAAAATAGTACCCAATTTGAAGGTTTAAGGTGGTCTCAGTCGGTCGCCGTTTGGTCCTCGTTCCAGGTTAGTATTTCTCCAAATTATAGGAGTAAAAACTTAAAATCTGTAGCTAAATTTGAAATTTTAAAAAATTTTTGAAATTTATTAGTGCATGGGCTTAGGGAATTGAAAAACTGAAAGATTGCCGCTGGAATCATCAAAATTGAACAATAATTGCCAGAGAAAAATGGGAAAAATATAACTGAATAAAAAGGTTTGTGTGTGTTCGATTTTAATGATTGATAAATTTAAAATTTAGACACAACTTTCAAAGTTTTTGCCTCTATAATTTAGGGAAATACTAACCCGGAACGAGTAATGAACGGTGACCGACTGAGACCCCTTTAATGGAGGCAATATAACCGAAACTTACTTGTTTCGGATCTTTCACGTATCTGCATTTGACGTCAGCCAAGCCGAGGATGTTTGTCATGCAGGTACACACTGATTTGTCCGTCACACAAGCCATCCAGGAGCATGCGCCGGACTTTTGAGGCGGTATGAGGGGACCGAGGTTTGGTCCTGTAATGCTGATACCACTGGTCGCGCACACTGCAGACAATACGTATAATATAAGTACCTCTATAAGTTCATATGAGTGTGTGCATTTAAATTAATTAATTAATTAAATTTAATTAATTAATTTTTAAGGCCAATTGAGCTAGTGCAATGGTTATACATGTCAATATAGGCTCATTTTATAAAAGCCTTATCTTGAAATCTCGTTGCAGACCACTAAAATGATTCTTGAAATTTAACTAGTTTCTAATGTCCATACTTGAGCAGCTTTTGAGTTATCAGGCAGTCGAAAAAAATTATAAGGCAAAAGCATTCACTGAGAAGGAGAATGATCTTTTAACAAAAATACAATAAACAGTTACAGTACAAAAGTTACATGGATCAATATTAGCAATATCCGAGCTAAAAAGCTAATCAACATCATGACCGCGATTTTGATGTCTAAGCGTGGGCTGAGGTGCGGGAAAAGTGCCACGTAGTTACTCGAGTTGGGCATCTCGGCTGGTGTACTCCATGGTGTCACCCAAGTATTGCGAAATTGGTGATAACATCGTGAGAAATCGATGAATGAGGAAAATCAAGTTTGCGGATGGCACAAGGGGGATGAAATTTATACGGAACCATCTTGGGACGGAATGCTTGAAAAATTAATCAAAATTGAACGATCTTTTGGCTGGGTGTCTAGGAATTTTTCGTGACAGTTGTTTTTCTCCACACGCGACAAATGCAACGCGATACCAGTGAACAAAATCATAGCTACATATCGGTAGCTATGGAGCAAAGTTTTATTTCATCAATTTAATTTTTCAAATTTCACCTACAATGGACATATCCATGTTCTATTGTTTTTCCCTCTAAGGGAGACATTTTTAAATATACAATTCCCTTCACTTATCAAACCATTTTTTCGCGTGATTTTGCCCGGGGGAGGAACTTTTCCAAGCTCAATGTTTTTTCATTTTTTACCAAACGCTTTGGCTCCTACAAGTTTAAATACAACAAAATTTATAAGGAACCGCTTTGAATCCTGAAAAAAAAATTAGAATTTTAGTAATTCTGGACCAATGGGAATTCACGCAAACCCACACTATCACGCTACACCAATGCTTTTTACAAGCACTTTTTAGGATCTAACCTCTACATTTCCTAAAATTTTTATAAAAATCTTGCAAAAATTTTGCATTATTTTGCCCGGAAAACTTATTTAGTCTAAGAAGGACAGGCACGGAGCCAATTTGGTTCAAAAAGTTCTAAAACGCATCTGAATTGAATTTTTTTGGACCTGCTTCAAGTACAGAAAGATGACAAAAATTTCTCCAAATTTCTCCCAAATTATCAGAAAATAATGATGTATTATACGGGTTCCATTTCTCACAGAACACAGCTAACAGCAGAACGATCGCTCCTTTCATGATGGGTTTTGCAATTGACTAGTACCTAACACGCAGATGAGACTACTCAACAGGTCCAATCGCAAGGTCTAATATACCCACTTTCTTATCTTCCTACAAAAAATGCGTTGTAGATTAATCTGTTGGAAGAGCTCCAAGTGTTACAGTATTCTCATTAGTCTGTGAATCACTATTTGCACTAATATTTACCTAGTTTTAAATTAATAAAAAGTAAATGCTAGTATTGTTATCAATTTTTCACTTTCTTCCTCATTGCGAGTTCATAACCAACCGATATAAGAAACAATGAGCAATTATCGTGTACAAGGAAATAACTGACATCGGCGCGAAAATGTGAATTGCTTGTAACAGCCATAACTTCTACATTTTCCAACCGATTTCGACGAAATTGTTCAGATTGACGTGTAGATGGTCCCCTATGAGGGTAGTAAGAGTTACTTGGAGGTTGATGTTTTGAGATTAACTACTATGCATTGGAACATCTATACAATCGGGTTATGGATACGAGGAATCTATGTGCCACACACACTATTTTTCATTTCCTGAAAAATCAGGATTTTCGACTAATCGTGTTTTTGCCAGAAACCCCTCAATTGTTATATTAAATATAACAATTTTATTCTCACATCAGCATCCAATTTCGTAATAATTGTGTAATAATTTGCACCGTTTTAATGTTGAATGTGATTTTTGCATACATTTTTGGGGACATTTTCTAGTCCCTAGCTCCTAAGCTTAAGTCCCTACTTTTCAAGTTTTTTTTTAAATTTTTGAATATTACCTACTCTTATTCTTATTCGATACAAATTTTTATGTGATATAGTGAAATAAAAAAAGTGACGAGTTTGTAACTTATAGTTTTTGACCAATGAATGATATTACTTTGTGATATTTTTCTAAAAAGACTAATAATTAAGATTGTTTTATATTATAAATAGTTTTTCCTTGAATGAAATCTGTTTTCAATTGAAATAGAGCATTTTGTTTGAGTGTTTGCCTTTGTTACTATTTCAGAGCCGATTGCGAAGACAAAAATAATTATGCGATTTCGAGTAATGTAAACTTTATTCTACGCTACCTATGAAGGGCTATTTACTAGGGCAGGGAATTTTCCAGTCCACTTCAAATTTTCACCAATAATTTGTGGAAAAATTATTCTTTCTCCAACCTCTTTGTCAGATAGGCACGTATTAATTGTATTGTGCTTTTCACAGCTTATTGTTGGTTCCATGTTAGTCTGTTCATAGTCAAATCCTGGTCTCGAGCTAACTTAAAATCATGGCCCGATTTTAATGCGAATGACTTGTAATTATGTATTTTTCAAATCGTGATTAATCAGTGTTTCAATTATGGGTTCAAATTCATCAAATTTTCCTCTAGTCAATATTATTACTTACTCAAGAAATATGTTGATAGCAGCAGAACGATGGCGAGCTTCATGTTGGTGTGGGTTTCAGAGTTGTGTGGCTCAACTGAGAAGCAACGCGTTTCTTTTATACTTGATACTCCTGTTTCCTTCATCCCACACGAAAAATCGTCCAATGCACTCGACCCGCAGGGTGACTGACCAGAAACAACATAAGTGTATCGATACCTTCGTTTGTCGGGAACTATAAGAAGTACTGTTACGATTTAGAAAAATTTAACGGGAAATATGGGTCCGACAAAATATTATGAAATTCATCTACCTCTTAACCTAAAAAGTTTAAATCATAAATAACATACAAAACTTTGCAAAAATGTCAGATAAGTTGAGTGTGCAGTATTGCTTTTTCATATTGATCATCATGGACGTATATAGAACTACTTACTTAAACCGAATATACTTATGTGTGATATTTTACTATAAGCCAAACATGATTGTGAGGTCGTTCTCGATAGTGTTGATGATTTTTCTCTCTTTAACTTGTATCTTGATTATGTTCTACTAATAGTATCATGCCAATGTGCTTTCTTCTAAGATCCAGATTTAAAAAAATAAAAAATAAAAACGCTGCAAATTATTACACAAAGGTTTATTATTGATTTATTATTTTCAATAATGAACCTTTGGAATCGACCAAGAAATTTTTTTTTTTCAACCCCCCCTATTCACTCGAAAGAAGCGACCTCTTTGAAGGCTTGTAAATCAAAAATTTCACACGCGTTTTACGTTTTAGATCTTCCTGACAAATGAATAAGTCAGTCATTATTCGAATATTCTTGAAACGGACAGTGTACTGAAATTCCTAGTGTACTTTGGAGTTAGTCACATAGACAGAGTAATTTTCCCAGTATCAAAATGACGAATGACAATTGGGTCAGCTAAAATTTGAACGGAGATTAGGCCTCCTTTGCGATTCACACTCGTGTTTCTGATTTATCGTAAGTCCAACCCTTTGGTTCTCGTAGGGAGCGAACGGTTTGTCCTACAGGGCTCTGCGTGGTATTAAACAATTCTAAAAATTCTATACTATCCTAAATTGATGAAAAAACAATACCTTTATATCTAAATTTGTTGAGTTAGGGCGTTTTAAAAATTTCAAAATTCATTTTTCAACCCTTAGAAGTGACCTACATCAACCGAAATCTTCGGGGCACAACTAGACCCCAAATGGAGGCTACATACCAAATTTCATCAAAATCGGTCAATTACTAAGTGGGGAAAGTGCCGTGTACGGCGTACGGCGGACGGACGGCCAAATTTATATTCGATTTTTGGATTCTACGTACCTTGAAACGTAAACCAACTAATTATGAGGGGGGTTAAAACATTTTTTTTCTTGGTCGATTCCAAAGGTTCATTATTGAAAATAATAAACCAAAATTTACTACTACTCTAAATTGAAGATAAAACAACGCCTTAATTTTTTGAGCTAGGGTGACCTGAAAATTTTAACCCTTACTTTCCAACACTTACAAGTGACCTACATCAAACAAACTCTTCGGGGCACAACTAGACCCCAAACCATATACCAAATTTCATCAAAATCGGTCCATGGTAACTAAGGAAAGTGCAGCGTATTTTAAACCTAAAAATCTCGTGGTTGTGACTCGGGCTTGCCATGTCCTATAAAGCATGGAAAAATCCCGTAGGTATATCCATGCTATTCCTCGTTAGAAAGCCATACTGCGCACCCATCTTGACGATCTCTTTTCTCGCTTACCAGAAATTTCACCGAGAATCTAGGGTAAATCCGTTGAATAACTCCGTACTTCCCAAATATAATAATTTTCGAAGGTAAAAACACAGCGGAAGGAGTTACAAAATAATCATTAGCCTCGTATCGCCGGTGAGTCAGGACCGTGGACACTAACTATTACGCCTTACGTCACCACCGATATCAGAGTTCTTTGGCAGATAGGCAGGTACAGGTATATGATACGGTTCATTAAGTGCGCTGAAAGAGATCGCATGTCTGGGCTCGGCTGGTCAGATAATGTTAATAGACGTTTAGAGAGTCGGATGACGTGGTTCTTCATAAGTCAGTCAACATTCAACTATGAGGAGGTTCTAACCCTCACCTTCCATCGTGGAATACGGTGTTACACTGCAAGCCTCGAGAATGAATACTTGATATTATGATTTGCTCTACTGACAATTCAGGAAAATGAATTCTACATTGGCCGATTATGATACTGGGAAAATTACTCTGTCTATGTGACTGACTGCAAAGTACACTCGGAATTTCAGTAGGTACACTGTCCGATTCAAGAATATTTGGATAAAGACCGACTTAAGCACAGACAGCCAGAAACCAAAATAAGATTTGTCAGGAAGATCTAAAACGTAAAACGCGTGTGAAAATTTTGATTTATAAGGCTTTGAAGTGGTCGTTTCTCTCGAGTAAACTTAGAAGTTTCGGTGTTTTTCACCTTTTATCTCGACTTTATCCAAGAATTTGAGGTAGAAATGAGCCTTTGAAGTGGTTGTTTCTCTCGAGTAAACTAACAAGTTTCGGTGTTTTCAACCTTCTACCTCGACTTTATCCAAGAATTTGAGGTAGAAATGAGCCTTTGAAATGGTCGTTTCTCTCGAGTAAACTAACAAGTTTCGGTGTTTTTAACCTTCTGTCTCGACTTTTTCCAAAAATTTGGGGAAGAAATGAGCCTTTGAAGTGGTCGTATCTCTCGAGTAAAATAACAAGTTTTCAACCTTCTATCTCCACTTTTTCCAGGACTTGGAGGTAGAAAGGAGCCGTTGACAGTAGAAATGGTCGTTTCTCTCGAGAAAACTAACAAGTTTCGGTGTTTCTAACCTAGTTTTACCCTACTTGGCAGATTTTTAAAAAGCACTTTGGATCCTCCGTTACAAGATATACCTACATAATTATAATTAAGGAAAGATTCGAGAAATAGAGGAGAGAGTAGAGAAAAAACTCGGCGCTTTGCGCCTCGGCGGGGGGCTCCGCCCCCCTGCACCCCCCGGTTTATTTATTTTTCCATACTCTGTATGAAATCATAGGAACACAGAATGTGTTTTTGCGATGCTAGTCATCCGTTAAATAAAAAACAACAATAATAAATGTGGAGTCTTTGGCAATAATAAAATAAATAATTGTTAGACATTTAATTTGGTCTAAAACCCTATAAATGTTATATAAATAAATATGTAACTACAAGAAAAATACTATATAAATTCAGAGCTTTCCAACGAATGGTGAACAATTTCTGTGCAATGAACACTGCGGGAGTTCTATTTCCTTACCAACGGCTTGGTTGCACGTGAAAATCATTATAAAAGGCGCGTAACGGTTTTTTCTGTCGCTTTTTCGTGACGATTTTTTTTCGGTAGGTCATCGCAAAAACACATTCTGTGTTAAAAGTCTATGCACAGTGACTTTCGTGGACAAAAGGTGACTCTTGAAATTGAGGAGGACAACGCTCATTGACTCGCGAGTCTAGTTCGAGCCAACCTCAGCCTAGATCCCATGTATATATTTCGAATCGGACTTCACTGAGATGAGGATGAGCACATTTCAAAATTTTCTTCTCTGTCAGCTTTGAAGCAGCAATCCATTACTTCCAGAAATGACCTAAATGCACCTGAGTCCTTAGCGGGAAATTCTATTGAAAACAATTACATGAACTGTAGATCCTCTACTGTCAAACATGGATTTAAGACATATATATCTATTTCCGTAGGCACAGGATTTGTTTCTTATCTGTTTTTAACAGTTATTTTGGTGACTCATTGATGGGATCAGGTCTTAAAAACTCTTTCTAATAAAGTTTCCTCAGGTTTCTCACTCAGAAAAAAGAGATTGAGACGAAGACTACGATCCCTGAGTGCATCCATCACATCTTTAAGTGCCATAATAAGAGATTACCAGGCGATGCTCGTGAAAACTCGCATAAATGGTGTCATAGCTGTTGTATTACGTGGAGTTATTATTATTCCTCGAAAAATGAATTAGAAATGCGAAAATCTAAGTTAGGTGAAATTTAAATTTAGATTGCGTTCTTCGACGTCCCAAGTGTCTGACGGAACAGCTCAATCACTCGCCTCAATCCAGACACGCCGGATTAAAACGGTCCCTAAATACTCAACAATGCGAGTCAGCCCGATATTTAAAGCACATTTCGGGGGGCGGGTATCGAGGTTGCTATGCGGGCTTCTTCGAGTCGACCGTCTATTTTGGATCGCCCCTTTTCGTCTTCAAATGTGTTCAACCCCCACACGGGCCGATTTGGATGCGTGCGCCAATTATCCGCGACTTCCCCTTCAGCGGACCGACGACGGTTTTCTGATCGAGAGATTTGGCACGCCGACGCGACGCGGAAAGAGTTACGACCGTTCTTCAGGGGCCTGAGGAATGGGAGGTGCCTACTTCGTCTGGAAATGTGAGTGGAAGGTGTCGATGAGATCATATTAAGGCTTTAGAAAACTTTAGGTGCGCAGAGGATCTTCATTCACCTGAAACTCCCAGGATGAAGGTGACAAACAGAGTGAATCCCCATTTCCTTGGTGGTGAAAGAAGAATTACCAAGTAACAGTAAGAAAAATGGACATGACAGCAACAGATAACAAATGAAGAGCTATTCATGTCCAATTCTGAGCCTTCAGTAGATGCCATGATAAACAAATTCAAGGATTCTCGTTTCATCTCGGTCTTATATCTACACAGTGGATGTGATTTGCACATGAATGGCGATCAAGTCCAACTTAGGAATCAATCCTAGGATTGATCAATCAGAGGATTGTAAAAACTTGCAAATTATTACACAACGTTTTCTTATTTTTCTGTATAGATCACCCCTCAGCAAAGAACGCAGCACCTCAACCAGCAGAACATCGTTATCCCAAAGCTACCTTAACCCTTTCCTGCCCGCCAACGTCAAATATCGGGCGGCTCGGCCTTTCTGAAGCTGCCCGCCGCCGATAATAGCCATTCTGGCACTTGAGCTCCTTCACTGTGTTACTACGATTCCAGGTGTAATTTCAATTACAAACCTCATGATATTGCATTTTTATAACAGTGCATATATTCCTAGAACAGTTCAAGTGTTTTTTTTCCTTTAATCTCATTGTTTGTCCGCGTTTTTTGGTCGGTAGTTCATACCTACTTGATCCAGTAGGTAAGTTCTAATGCAGCGGCATCATCTTCGCCGATTTGTTCTTGGTATTTTTCTTGTTTTTTTTCAACCTTTCTTATTCCATTTCGGTTCTTTAGGCGGTAGGTTTGTCAAAGATATTGCCGCTCTTCGGGCATTTCACCGCCTATTTGAACTCTGCTCGGGAATATTCGCAAAAATGTTTTGTCCCTCTTCCTACCTATGCCTTCCCCAACTATGAAAAGTTATCAGATTGTAGGAATTTTCCTAAACGGAATGAAAATGATAAGCAATAAATTATATTGAATGCATTTGAAGGAAAACGGAGTGAGTCAATAGATATCATAATTATTCTACATTAATTTTATTATTTCCATTATGCTTAACTGGCTAGTACATGAATAAATAATGCACATAATCCCAATAATTCTCATGAACAAAAAGTATCACGCGAAAGAAAATGCAATCAAATAATGTATAAAAGCAAGGAAACAACGTCGGACGAATCATCGAGTTGCCAAAATAATGTGGTACTGAGGGGACAGAGGGGCCCGCCAGTGGGCGAGGATACGGGCGTGAAAAGGCTAAATACAAAATTTGATTCTTGGTTGTTAGGGAAACACGAAAGGTTTACATGAAATTCCGTTTGAAGAAACAAGAAAAGATTTCATTCGATCAACAGAAATTTGGCTCACTTTCGAGAGCCACACGTTCACGTGCGATTTACACTCGTGTTTCTTACTCACCGCGTCCTTCCCACAGAGTAAGTGAAAAAAGGGTTGGAAGGACGTTTGGGCCTAAACCTCATTTAATAATTTAATAATTATTTTTGATCGTCATGGTGGTTTGGTCTTGGTTTAAAATGCATTAATTGGGAAATTATTTATCCCCATTAAGGAAAGGGTGGTCTCACAGAGCTCCGGAAATACGCCAAAAAATTGTATTATAAAAACTAAGCTATTTTAAAAACAATACCTGTATAACGAAAATTTCTAGGGCGTTTTTAAAATGTATCCTCCCACTTTTCACCCCTAGAAAGTGACTGACAATAACCAAAATTTTCATGGCACAACTAAACCCCAAATGGAGCTAATATCCCATAATTCATCAAAATCGGTATATTTTTGGATTCTACAATCCTCGAAACGTTAAGCATCAAATTGTAAAGGAGGGAGAGGGGTAGTTATAACTGTTTCTTGTACGATTCCAAAGGTTCATTAAATGAACCAAATTATTATTATTTCGTTGTAAAGGACTTTACAAATGGAATCTATATTGCCCACCAATTTGGCATTAACTTTCTGTATGTAGTAATGACATAAAACTTTACGACCTCGGTTGTGAGTATCAAAACAATCGTCCCAAGACACTAAATGGCAAGACCTCCTTTTCCTCATCGATCAAATAATTATGGTGTGATTCTTCGGATCACGATTTGGTCTCTATATTGGTTCCACCTTATACACATCGAGAATTCAATCATTCGCTGTACCGATTCGACACCGACGGGACCCCATAAAGGTCACTAGGCTGTTAAAAATAGTTTCATCTTTGATTGAAACGCTCCTCGCCGATTGCAGGAGCTCATATACCCCTTCGAGGCATGATCCGCTAACGCATTAGAAAGAGGGTTTCGTGCTTCTCAAATGGCATGTCAGTCAGTGTTCTGGAGAGTTATTTTTACAACGCAAATCTACTCTCAGCATCCTCTTTCACGATTTTTAATTTATTATAGGGTCACAAGAGTGCGCTAGTACGTTGAAAATTCCGTTGGAGAGGATAAATAGCTTTTTGGGAGAAGAGACGAGACGTCGAGAACTGGAACGAAATGAATATGTCTGAGCTGACCTGGTGTATGAGAGGTCGAAGACCAGGATGGGGTGTAGGGACGTTCATAGTAATTGTCGGAAACAAGGATGCTATTAATGCAATTTCAATGCTATTCAATATATTCAGCCGAAGTGGCTGCTATAGTTTCAGCCTAAAACACGCTATTGACTTAAGGATCCAAAATAAAACAATCCTACTTCTGAGCTCAAAGTGTTTTGAAAAATTTACAGGCTTGATAAAAAGGTCATATCATACCTCCAAACCTTGAAAACCAACGGGAACAAGGTACAATTCTGTTGGATAATAGGACACAGCGGAGTGAGAGGAAATGTAATTGTCGATAGTATGGCGAAACAAGCAATCACCCACTCACCACCACCATTGGCTCCTGAATATCCTCCAACAAAATTAAAAAAGAACATTAAAAAAAAAAAAAAAAAGAATGCATAAGAAATGGGCTACACAATTATTGTAGCCCAATAAGTGTAGCATATTATATGCACCGCAACCCGGAAACAGGTGCGCAAACCTATTCCCAATTCTTAACAGACGGCCCTGGTTCCACCTAGTACCAGACGCCAAACCAAAAAGCTTCTACCGTAACATTACACGGTTAAGAACAGGATACGGCAAAACCAACTCACGTGTACATCTGCTTGACCCACTTACACTGCCAATTTGCCCCCAGTGCACAGGGGAAGTGGAAACTATGGTACACGTCGTCTTTGAATGTCCTGAATATGAAGGGGACAGAAGAAACCTCCAATCCATCCCAAGAGACGTCACAAACCCCTACAACTTGGACACACTCGTCGCACAAGAGCAATTGGAAGTTTGCGTGTCTCTTAATGATTACCTGGACAGAATTGAATATTCTCTTTGAGTTTTCTATGATTTTTTTAAACTATTAATTTTGTTATTTTGAAGTATTGAGTTTTTATTTATTTATTTATTTTTTTAGAGAAGTTGTAATACAACTAGGTAAAACGGTTTTTACAGAAACCAATAAAATTTTTAAAAAAAGTCTGCCAAGTGGGTGTGGCACTTAGTTTCCTCGTATCCATAACCCAATTGTATAGATGATCCGATGCATAGGAGTTGTAATGATCCATTAACTTCATTTTTTAGTTCTCCAATAAAGAGACATAAAGGGGAAGCCCTGAGTGACTCATCATTCAGGTAGGTAGAGTGAGATACAGGGTACAACACGTCATCTGACGTCACCCTCCTCCACTCTCCCTTAACCTTGTTACAGATAGTATAAAAGAACGACTCACGGCTTACCTTTCATGCATTCTACTACAAGAAATCGACTTGATCATTTCTCGCTCTCCTTCGTCATCTCTTGGAAGCCCAAGTTCCTCGGAGGTATAGGTAGCTCATCGCGCCGGCCTCCGCTCACATTTCACCTAGGAGTTGTCTTCCCCAACTAGCCACCAGGTAAATGTACCCTCCTTCCAGTCTGCGTCAGTCGCGTCGAGGAACACGGATGAGCTAAATCCTCATGCACTCCTGCACACGGTAGGCGGAAACGCGCCGGGCAGAGAGTGCATCTCCATCCTGCATCCTTATTGAGTAGGGTCCAATAGCAACCATCAAGCCATCGAGAAGGCCATCGCCTTCACTCGACAACATTCTGACATAACAGTAGTTAATCTCAAAACATTAATCTCTAAGTACCTTCCACTACCTTCGTAGGGGACTCTCTACAGGCTAATCTGAACAATCCTGATAAATTTCGTCAAAATCGGATGGAAAATGTAGAAGTTATGGCTGTTACAAGGAATTCATGTTTGCGCATGCGCATCAACTACTATTAGTCTGGGGGAGATGATTTTCATAGGGAACCATCTACACGCCAATTTGAACAATCCTAGAAAATTACATCAAATTCGGAGGAAAAATGTAAGTGTTATGGCTGTTACAAGGATTTTACGTTCGCGCTTGCTCCTGTCAATTTTAAGGCCTTGACTTTTATTGGGGACCATCTACAACATAATCCGCATCATCCCGGAGAATTTCATCGAAATCGGATAGAAAATGTGGAAGTTATGGCTGTTACAAGGAATTCACGTTCGCGCATGCGCTGCGGCTACCATCAGTCCGAGGGTGATGATTTTTATAGGGGACCGTCTACACGCCCACCCTCACAATCCCTGAAAATTTCATTGATGTCAGACAATAACTTCGTATAGTTATGCCCGATACAAGGATTTCATGATAGACACAACTGACGGACACGGAACCAACTTGTTGAGAAAGGTCTGAAACGTAAATAGCGAGTGGAAATTTCGATTTTGAAGTATACTTTTTTTCGACCTTGGAAGTGAAAACAAAGCATCCGCTACCTTGGTAGACTCGGAAGCAAAAGCTATCACATTGCCATCTAAACGGCTGAACCTCACTCAAAACGCTGCAATTATTACACAATGGTTTATTATTTTTAATTTTTCTATATAGATCACTCGTCTGCAAAGCCACCAACCATCCAACATGAAGAAAACATCGATTGCATTTCGGTCAGCTTTGATTTGAACGGAGATTAGGCCTCTTTTGCGATTCACACTCGTGTTTCTGATTTATCATAAGTCCAACACTTAAATTCTCGTAGTGAGCGAACGGTTTGTCCTACAGAGCTCCGGGTGGTCTCCAAAAATTCTATAGAATCTTAAATTGAAGGAAAAACAATACCTTCATATCAAATTTTTTTCAGTTAGGGCGTTTTCAAAATTCAAAATTGATTTTGGAACCCGTAGAAGTGACCTACATCAACCAAAATCTTCGGGGCACAACTAGACTCCAAATGGAGCCTACATACCAAATTTCATCAAAATCGGTCAATGCAAAGTGGCAAAAGTGCCGCGTACGGCGTACGGCGGACGGACGGCCAAATTTTGGTTTATTATTTTCAATAATGAACCTTTGGAATCGACCAAGAAAAAAAATTTAACACCCCCTCAAAATTTGATGGTTTACGTTTCAAGGTACGTAGAATCCAAAAATCGAATAAAAATTTGGCCGTCCGTCCGCCGTACGCGGCACTTTTGCCACTTAGCATTGACCGATTTTGATGAAATTTGGTATGTAGGCTCCATTTGGGGGTCTAGTTGTGCCCCGAAGATTTTGGTTGATGAAGGTCACTTCTAAGGGTTCCAAAATCAATTTTGAAATTTTCAAAACACCCTAACTCAAAAAATTTCGATATAAAGGTATTGTTTTTCCTTCAATTTAAGATTTTATAGAATTTTTATAATTTTTTGAGACCACCCGGAGCTCTGTAGGACAAATCGTTCGCTCACTACGAGAATTTAAAGTTTGGACGTACGATAAATCAGAAACACGAGTGTGAATCGCAAAAGAGGCCTAATCTCCGTTCAAATCAAAGCTGACCGAAATGCAATCGATATTTTTCTTCATGTTGGATGGTTGGTGGCTTTGCAGACGAGTGATCTATATGGAAAAATAAAATAATAAACCTTTGTGTAATAATTTGCAGCGTTTTATTCGATTTTTGGATTCTACGTACCTTGAAACGTTAACCATCAAATTTTGAGGGGAGTTAACAATTTTTTTTTCTTGGTCGATTCCAAAGGTTCATTATTGAAAATAATAAACCAAAATCCGAACCGAACAAGTATATCAAGTTTGGAGGTACATTTGGGTATTTGGTAGTAGTATGAAGGAGAGAAGAGCACGAGGGAGTGTGCTTCCTCCTCAAAGGAGATACTATACATTATGGACACTGCATGAACTGGATTTTATACAACGTGCACACTTTGAAAGGTGAAGCATGCACGATTGACGATGAAGGATTAGCTAGGACTATTTCTGTATAATAAAGTTAGATTTATCAAGCAGTCGATCTGCCGTGCTCCTGATAAATGCCAGTGGTCCCGAGAGGATGTGTATTCACCAAGAGCTCTTATTGTTGCATTTATAATCGATAAGATATTTCATCACTCACGAAGCTGATCCAACTTGATACTCATCACTTTTAGAGCTCCACAAAAGGTACCTACCTAAACTCGGCGATTGAGGATGAAAAATCTCAATTACCTCCAGTTGGTTTAAGGAGGTGTACAGAAATTTGGCACTAACCAATGAATATGACAATGAATATAATGTATACACCTGATCTGACTCCTGGTCAATTGCTGTGGGCAATAAGCGGTTGTGCATGTGCACAAAAATGCACCAATTCATGATGACCAGGGAAAATGTTAGGTACTTCATCGCCCACGCTGCTGATCATCCTGCCAATCAAAATGACCTTCGAGACGCTCTGAACCTGCCAAATATCAAACTATCCGTAGAAACTGCTAGTTAGGACCCCAAAGACGCAGTCAATCAAGAAAAAGCGGCTCGATAGAGTCATCACGGGCGTATTGAAGGGTACCAGACGCAACGCATTAGCTTCATCAAGACGGTTCTCAGGAGAAGGAAGTTAACCCGTACGATCCAGCAGGTTTGATTGCCCGTTGATTATCGTTAGACGTACCACTTGCGAAAACTACTCATCACTCCCTCTGTAACGTCCTTTTTCTACCGAAGGACTGGGGCACCAAACTCCTAATGGATTAACAGCTTCGGGCCTGCGAACCCAGAGATCTTTACTACCTTCGGGGGACGAGGAAATTATGACAAGTGGTCCTCCTCTTTCGGCGGTATTCGCCCGTTTTTTCGAGAACGTATACTTTGGATTTAAAAAAAAATCGACCTCGAAAAAAAGATAAATATACGACTTACTCGAAAAAACGAGGGTGAGGCGCGAGATCCCGTTTCCGTCAACACCCAGACTTGTTTAACACGTCAGACTTGTCATAATTTTTCATCATAACCTGAGGAGGTTTAAATTTTGGCTCTTGCCAATATTGACCGGTATTTTCGCCCACACTATCAAAAACAGACAAAAGTTGACTTTTATGGCTCTGAAGTTGTTCTCTTCTTGAGGCGTTGGATCAGCACATGAATAAATACTTGAAGTTTAATTAATGGGGTTATTATGACTGGTACGTCCAGATATGCAGTACGTACATTTATCATGACCCTTTTACTGAATAGTAACAACATGCCTTTTGCCCTCACTATCTAGAACAGAGAACTGAGTTGGATCCGATAGCAGCATTCTCTCTGAAACTTCACATGAAGTACATCATCAAGGTGGCTGGATGCAAGACTTCCAAAAATTGTTGCTAAGGAGCTGATCGCGAGGAACGTCTACCCGGCAAAGCAGTGGGAACTGATGACGCGCAGGTACGGGCTCCCCAACAATGTTGCCTCCTTGGATCCTGGAGGTTTGAAGTCTGATGCGGGCCTGATGCTGGCAAAGTTCAAGGTAGAAAGTTGAACATGGCTTGGCAAAGGGCGGAGTTTTCCGAAAGGTTCACACTCTACAGAGAGCTGGATACCAACAAAAAGCCATGCAGCTTGGTGAATGCGTCTAACACTGACCTCTTCACACGCAGATGGCTGTTCAGGGTCCGAGGTGAGATGTTGCAACTGAATGGGAAACCCTATGCAACGGAGAGATACGAGGAGTGTTCCCTCTGTAACAGGCATGAGCGTGAGGATACCTACGACTTTCTTTGCGATTGCCCCGTGCTTGCCGAATTCAGAGTGTTGGCATTCGGGTCTCCAGCACTGTCTCGTGAGGAAGCCATCAGAATTCTCAGTGGTGATGGGTGGCCACAAATTGTGCTTTTTTGCAAACATGCCTGGAACTTCAGGAGAATGATGGTCAGCGAGTTAATTTTTAATTTTATGTTTTTTATACCTCTGTGCAACTCTTTTCCTTTCCCCTCACTGCAACACACTGTACAGTGTTTCTGCTCCCGTTCTTCAATACAAATTAATTAAAACTGATACCTCCGACAGACGGTAGAAAAATACGATGTCGTAATATTTATTTAAATTTTTTTAATGTAGCGAAATTTATGTTTTTCCCTTAATAAACGTTTTTTCTTTTCTTCTTCTTCTTCCTTTGCCCTCACTATCTAGAACAGACAAATTTGGCTTTTATGGCTTTGAAGTAACTTCAAAGAATAGAACAACTGTAGTTCTCTACTTGAGGCGTTGGATCAGCACATGACACATGACACTTGAATAGAGTTAATTAGTGGTTATTAATAACCCTCACTCATAATTATGACTTGTATGTCCAGATACATACATTGTTGAGCACCCCTTTACCCTGAAATAGTAACAATATGCCTCTCAGGCGTGTTTATGGACACTTTTGCTTCTCCTACCTCCCCTTTCCCAAGCCTTTCTCTTCTCGTCTAGGAAAGGAAAGAATTACAAGTCATGAAAGGAAAGAAACAATAATTTTACTAAAATCTCACTCGCTTCGGAAGCGTTTAATTATTATTCAACGTAATTGTTTGTAACAAAAACGAGTCAATTTTTGTATCTCAAGCTTGTTGTTTTTCTTGATTTTCTGAACGCACAACTCTTTTTTGTGCACAACTGTTTTCTGTCATTCTTTAGAATGAACTACGGAGAAGCCAGTCAATAGCTCACACAGTTGCTTACTGTCTTTCTTGAGTTTCTTCCATACTCTATGTGGTTTTCAAGAGGCTCTAATAATTTAATCTTCTCCGACTTACTGCCAAAAACTTCTAGTGACCTAAATTTTAGTACCCTAGGAGGAATAGAAGAGGAGTATACTGCCGTGCTAAGCCAGAAACTCGTATCTTGACTTCACCCAACTTTCTGGAAAACGACCTAATCGGTTTCGTGGCGGAAAAATTATTTCACGGGATTATTTTTCCTTCTTTTACCACAAGTAAAGGTTTTTCTTGAAAGAAATTAGAAGCCGAATCGATTTCTGAAGTCAAAATTAAACATTTTTGAGTGTAAATTGTCAAAAAACGAATATACGAGTTTACGCTCTCGTAAACCCGAAGTTACGACTATTCTGTTCTGAATACGCAACCATGAGACTTTGGAAACCATTTCACCTTAATTATTTTGTCACTCTTCTTGGCGCAAAGTCAATAGGAATTTCAGATTTGTGATCAGAGTATAAGAAAACACAGCTGAATCGATAAAAAAATAAACGTTTTATACATAGTAAATTCACCACTAAATTCTGAGTTTTTCAGAGGCTAAAAGTCGTAACATGCCGATTCAGAATGCAAGAAGTCGTATCGTCGAATTACTAAGGCCGATTCCCATATCAGTGTCAAGATTCAAGTTTTCTTCTTCTGATTCGCTCTGATACGACTAGTTTTCTTTGCAGAATTCAAGTCCTTACGCGAAAATCGGGAGGCTTGTTTGAGGCATTTCTAATAGAGATCCGACTCTAAAACTTCGAAATCGATAGAAATTGACCCCCAAACTCCCGGGTACCAATAACTCAATTTGATTGAATTTTCACGTTACGACTTTCTGGCTAGCACGGCAGTATACACTAAACACATAACATGTATAAAGCGTATATTATACGCTTTATCACCAAGGTGGTGTGACAGACAGAAAAATAACGACCATGATTGTTGAATAAGGTTTGGAACGCAAAATTT